>UESW01002207.1:0-263172 GCA_900491605.1 Calamus simplicifolius | reverse complement strand
GGGGGGGGGTGAATTGGGTTCTTTAAAAAATTAGCCTTTTAAAATAGTTTGCTTAAGAAGAATGAAGGCAATAGCAATGTAAATACAAGTGCAGTGAATAAAACAGAGATAGAGAAGAGTCAATGAAAGCACGGCAAACACAAAGATTTTATAGTGGTTCGGTGTATCCAACACCTACGTCCACTCCCAAGATTCACTTGGGTCCACACTATAATCTTCCTTGATTACAGCAGAGTTGTTTTACAAGCTCACAACTCAAACTTGTTGTTTTCCCGGGATCACAACGAACCCAGCTGGTTTTCAAGGGCTCACCAGCACAAAAACCCTAACACAAGCTTTACCAAGCTTGTACCGAGGTAAGACTACCTCCACTAGTTCAATCCCCCAGATTGAACTAGACACAAAGAATAGAAATATGTTTTTCAATTACAAAGCTCCTCAATGAGCAGATAACAAATATAAGAATAAAGTTTAGAAAAGCCTGATTTGCAGTTGGTTGGCTTTTGAGCTTTTCTTCTTTTCTTCTCCTCTGAAGTGTAGAATCGGGCCTCAGCTCGGATTCTTCACGGAACGTTGGAGTTGATTTGAGCTTTTTCTCCTTTCTTTGAGTGTTGAAAATCACTTGAATGCTCTTGAATAGCTCTTGGATTTTCTTCTGAAGCTTCCTTGGATTGTTGAGCTTGAGCACAGAAGGAGCTTCCTTTGATTTCACACTTTTTCTTTCACTCTATTTTGAATCACGGATTTTTTCAAATGAAGCTCTGTTTTTTCGATTTTTCTTCTTTTCTCTTGAATGAATATCTCTCTATTTGTATATCTTTGATTTGAAAACGGCTTCTCTATTTATAGATTCTGCAAAAATATAGCCGTTAGAAACAAAGAAAAATAGCCGTTAATTAAAAATCTTACCGTTGACGCTGAGTTGGCATTCGGAAAAATTCGCCCAGATTTGCTGGAGTCGACTCCTGCTTTCCCGAGTCGGCTCGAGGTCGTGATACCAAAAATAGAAATGTTCAGAAAGTCAAAGGGTCGACTCATCAAAAATAAAGTGTCGACTCCTGACAGTCGGGGGTCGACTCATGAAAAGTTGGGGTCGACTCGCGAAGTGCTCAGAAAAACACACCTCTGGTGTCTGAGCGGAGTCGACTCACACAGTCATGGAGTCGGCTCGACAGAATCGGGGGTCGACTCGAGAAATCACATGGGTCGACTCGAGACAGACAGTCATTTCTGTACTCTGAGTGGAGTCGACTCTGAAACTCAAGAGTCGGCTCCGGAACGTATCAAAAATCAGAAATTTTCTGATTGACTTTAAATTCGTTCCAGATTCATTTTAAATCATTTTTTGACTTGAATATAATAAAATTGACATTAGGAATCAATTCAAGAAATGTTCCAAAAACTCATTGATTAAATATGAAGTATAAAATTTCTTTTTGAAAGCTTAAACATGAGCTTGAAGTTACTTTCAAATTGATTAAAGTCATACTTTAACATTCTCATTCATTGTTCTAAATAAATTCATTGCTCATGTAAATAAACTCATTACATCTTTTAATATACTCATGGCTTTTGGTAATCATCAAAATTAATAAGATTAGGGCAATAAATTCTCAACAATCTCCCCAACACAGTCCCTGACTGCTCGGAGGGAGGCCTTGATTGCTAGGCATGCTACTCGTTTTTTGCTTGATCCGCACTGTATGTGGAGTTCCTTTATGCGTGGCAAGTATGGGGATTGGACTCCCTCCACTAACCTGCAGTCTGTTCGGGGTCACTCTTTTTTCTGGAAAGAGGTTTGTACTCATGCTCCGGCCATCCTTCATAGTATCTCCTGGATTCTTGGCAATGGTGCTTCTGTGGATGTTGCTTATGATTCCTGGATCGCTGACCTTCCATTGTCTCGATGGCCTACTTTCGTCAGCACTGATATTCCTCTTGACATGCGAGTTAGTGATCTCACGGTGCCTGATCATTCTTCCTGGTCTATTCCTCTGTTATCCCGCTTCTTTGGCGAGGAGCTTATGCGACGTATAGCTGCTATCCCTCTTTCTCCAGGTCACTCCCCCGACATCAGGGTTTGGAGGCGGTCCGGTATTCCGAGCGCTCCCATCAGGGACATCAACCAGATTTACCGTGTTTCATCCCGACCGTTGACAGATATGGCTTGGATTTGGCGTCTTCCCATTCATCCCAGGGTTCATCTTTTTCTATGGAAGATTGCTCGGAATTGTCTTCCTACATGCTCGGTTCTTTCTAGACGTGGCCTGGGGATTCAGCCTACGTGTCCGATATGCGGTATTGAGGAGGAGGCGGTGGATCACGCCATCTTCACTTGTCTCAGAGCTCATCACATTTGGGAGATCGCTAGCGTCAAGCCTTGGGCTGTCGCTTCATCTTCTCTTTCTTTATCTTTCCTTGACTTGATCAGGCAGGATGTTAGGAGAGGTAGCAGCAAGCAGGGCGCGACGAGGGCTTACATTGCTTACCAGATCTGGTTATCCCGGAACCGGATTGTCTTTACTCAGGAGCCTACTCCGTCTTTCAGGGTTGTTCGGACTGCCTTGTCCTTATCTACTGAGTACACGTCCCATCGTCTAGTTTGTAATTTGATAGCCCTGGCCTCTGGGATTCCCATGCTGCCTCGGCAGCGCACCGGAGAACGGTCTTTATTTCTTGGGAACCCCCCTCCAGGGTTTATCAAAATCAACTTTGATGGGAGTGTTCGAGGCAGATCTGCCGGATCGGGTTATGTCATTCGGGGTTCTGACGGAACTATGATTGCTGCTGGGGGATTTGGACATCTCGATTCGTCGGTGCCGCTTGCGGAGCTTTATGCTGCTTGGGCTGGAGTTTCCTGTGCTATTCGCAGTCTCGATGCCCGTCGTATTATCCTTGAGGGTGATGCCCTCACGGTGATTCGGTGGCTTCGCCAGGATCATTGCGCGCAGTCGCCTACCAACCCTTTGATCTCTGATATTCGTTCTCTCCTACAGGGGTTCATAGCATACAGATCAGCCATATCTTCAGGGAAGCCAACTCAGCGGCTGACTGGATCGCCGCTAGAGTGGCTGATCATTCTGGATTCTGGTGCTGGAAGCCCGGTGACTGGTGTCCTCCTGGTTGAACTTACTTTTGTATTCTGATAGTGTGGGATTGAGTCACCCTAGAGTGGTGTGATTCCCATTTGTACCAAAAAAAAAAAAAAATTCCAGCGATAATCAATTTGTTTGTACATTATTTAATTCTTTTTATATTGATTTAATAAATATAAAAGGTATTGGCATTTATTCTAGCTTTAAATGCACTTTCGATCTTCACTTTATTGACAACATTCTTATCTTTCTATGTTGCTAGAAGTTCCTCTGCTACCACCCTTAAAGTCATTCTCCTTCGGTTTGAGGAGCAATTAGTCTAAAAGTCGATTTGCACAACAGTTTTATGGTTGGTGCTAACCCTGAATGAGCGTAAGCTCCCAAAGCACCATTGACTTCCACTTTTGGAGAGAATCCTGTCTTGCTTGGTATTCTAAAAAAGAAAATACTGACCGAAGGCTAATCCTCATTAATTCGATACTTTTTATTCTTCTATCTTACTTTCTATTTATCTTCAAATTTTTAAATAGATTTTATTGCCGTAAAAATTCGTTCTTCAACTCAAATGCAACTCAATTTCGAATTCAGATGCTGATCTTTCACCCAGATGAAACCTGCAAGACAGTCCTCACGCAGAGAGTATCTGGGGTAGCCTTCTACGGAAGACCCTTCGACGTCCAAGTCAGTGAAAATTTACAGCAAACAGATGTGAGGAGAAGGCTCTCGCAAAAGAGTTTCTTAAGATGAATAGCCTCTCGAGAACTCAGAATTCTGCTCGAGCTTCAATGGAGTTTTCAGTCTGAGTGTCAGTGAGAGCATACCTGAGAGACTTCAGGACCAGGGTATTTATAGACGATCATCTGATTCCTTGGGTACGTCATAGAGGGTCCGAAAACCATTCAGATTCGAATCGAATTCGAATCAAGTTTGTTACAAGGTTGATGGGATCAGTATCTAGTTAGTTAGAGAATCGACGGCTAGGCGAGTTAATTGATGCTTTGAGATTCAGCGATTCTATAGGCCCTAGGCCACTTCTATAGGCCTTATGTAAGCTCCCCCTTTTCTCTAGGGCCACCGATAGCACACCTGCACACCTATGGTAATTGAATAGAGTTTTGCTAGTATTTATGTAGCGCTCCATAAAGAGCTAGAGAAGTGGTAGACACACGAAAACACATCCTGTTAAAAACTTTTTATTATCATCTCAATTATATATGCACATCACTCAAATCAATACTAGGAATCAACCTGCTCAGATAATATTTTTCATGACATTCCTCAGGCAGTTTATAAGATCACATTCACAATTGATATCAAAATCATAACTACATATATCATACTCAAATTTTCTCCAAAACATAAGTCTTGTATCCATATTCAAATAAGTCTAATACATCACCACATCTCACTGTACACATACACATATAAATATACAATATCACCCCACACTAACTCAATGTACATGGCTATCATCTACACCCCTTGCATCCAAGCAAGCTTCACCAGCTAAGGTCCGGTCCTGCTTATCCTGCGATCCTGGCAGAAATACTCATTGATCTGAAAGTAAATCTTAATCATAGAGGGGTGAGACCTAAGTCCCAGTGACTGGATAACCATCTAACTATAGAGAAATAGAGAACCATAACCTCACATTATCAACCGTATGCTGATACTATATAGATTGTATAACACAAAGTATATTTTTAGTATGATATCAGATAAAGTAAAATGTAGCTTATTCTTCAAATAATATACCAGTACTGAAATACTCTACAATAACTTTCCATAGAAAGATAACTCATTAAGATAAAAATCCATACATTACAATATGAAGATATGCATTCTTTATCTATAGCCTAGACTTTCTTTATTAAATTCTCAGATTTCCACCGAAATTTGCTTGCCCATTGGCATCTCATGTAAACTCTCCCTCTTGGGATAACTACTTGGCCCACTGGCCCTTTTTATATCACAATATATGCTTTTAAATCTCATGATACTGGGCTGTGTGTGTAATACCTCTGAGGTACCACCCTACAGTCACCCTCCTGCAAGTGTACTCTCATCGGGTGCGTGACTAGCAATAGGATCCCCGCACAAATAGCACCCCTTACCCGTGCGGTTCACCCGGCAAAGTGCTTTGTTCCTTAACCCTGGAACCTTGGGTTTTCTCTTTGCCCCCATGGGCTATATAGTAACCAACTCCACTGAGTTATGATTCATGCCCCCACGGGCTGCTTATAACCTGCCCCACTGGCTTGGTCAAGCGTGCGCTCACCCCTGATTCCGGGGTTCATCGTACGATCGATTCGCAAGGAGGTGCTGGCTCAATAGCAGTGTACAATGCTCATGCTACAGTACAGTCTAAAGGGTGATCAGCCCCATAGCTGCCTGATGCTCAATATGATACATACATCAAAATATATCATTTGTAAAGCTTTATCATGCAATTATGCCATGTATACATCAACCATCCCCTTTTTGAAACTCATGCTTATTTCTTTATGCTTAAAACTCATGCTCAAAACTCAAGCTTATTTCTTTATGCTTAAAACTCAAGCTCAAAACTCATGTATCAGAATATCATGTACTAGGTTCTCATTTCTCAAATTTAAAATATACACAACACTCTACTAAACATAACATACCACAACTAGGTATTAGGCTCATTATACTAGCTCAAATTAACTTTTTATTGTTAGGTGAGAAACCCACTCACCTTAGCAGGTTACTCCTCAACTGGTACTCAACTCCGGTATTTCAGCTCCCTGGAATAACCTTCTTGACCTACATCAACATACATATATGATAGCTATTAGGATTACCTCCACACGAGGTTTTCCTACGAAACCATGCATGCATACATGCTCTATCCTCTAATATCTCATTATTTTCTTCCACCCTTTATCTACTTAAGGTTACTTCCACTATTACCTCAAAATACAATAATCTAATAAAATCTAAAGTCATGCAAGATCTAGGGAAGCTATAGCTTACCTAGAGTCAAACACAAACCCCAAGCTTCTCTTTCCCTTCCTTTTTCTTTTTCCTTCTTCTTCTTCTTTCTCTTCCTCTCTTTCTTCTCTTCTTTCTCTCTTTCTTTCTTTCTTTCTTTTCTCTGGCTGAACCCACATTTTTCCTTTTTCTCTAATGACTTGGGGGCCAAATCATGGGTAACTTAAGGGCTAAGGCATGCCAATTTCCTATTTTGCCCTTAAACACTCTTAATGTACACTTTGTGGAAAACACATGGCTCACTCATAACCATGATAGTTTGCCCTTAGATTTTCTTTCCCAAATTACCCTTAACACAATTAGCAATTGACATCAGAGCCTTTTCCCATTTTGCCCCTAATATAATTTTTTAATCAATTTATAGCCCAGATTATTATTTTTTACTTTAATCAATACTTTTATGTAACATTTCTAAGAAAAAGCTTTATCAACTTGAAGAGCTCGATTTTAAAATTCAACGATTCAAACAGCACTCAAATCGGACTTAAAACAAAATATATATGAAATTTTCAAGATTTAACCCAGAAAATCTTTTGTCTTAGAGTCGGCTCCAATAGATTTAGTGTCGGCTCCAGCAAAAATAGGTGTCAGCTCCAATATTGCAGCAGAAATGTTAACCTTCTGTTTTTCTCTGCATGTGTCGACTCCTCTGCAGGTGTCAACTCCAAAGCATGCCGAAAGTTCAAAATCGTGCCAGAGTCAACTCCACTCCAATTAGAGTCGACTCTAAATACTAGAAACATCATTTAAGGATAAAACTCAAACTAAACTTGATTTTCTTGTGATTTAAGTCTATTAAAACTTAAATCTCTTAATTCTTAAATCAAACTCATTAGCACTCAAAATACACTCGTTTGCTCCAAAATTTCTTCTCTTTACATTTATCAAAAGGCCAACACACCCACACTTCACTGAAACTCTTTGACTTTCATTTCAAATGAAAAATGCCATTAATATGTTCAATAAATTACAAGGTTTTCAGGATGTACACCTTAGGCCACTTTCGGTATTATTTGCATAATTTTTCGCTCAAGATTTTGTTTAACTATCATGAATTTGAACTCTCCCGCGCTTGGCTCTGCAGAGGTGCTCAAATGCCTCGGTTTGGCTGAGGCATGAGAATAGCTCGGTCTGGCCAAGGTATAGAAATAACTCAGTTTGCCGAGACATGAGAATAGCTTTGTTTGCCGAGGCATGAGGATAGCTTAGTTCTGCCGAAGGCGGTTTGACTATGTCGAAGATGATTTAGCTCCATTGTTTTTCAGACGTGACAACTGACTGATCGGATATCGATATTGGTCTTGACCTTTCTATCATGTGCACGAGCGCAATTATAATTTTATCCCTCATCACATGCCCCCCACTTCCTAGTCCGAAGTATAAATTCGGATGTAGGGAGTAGAGTCTAAAATAATTCCATCTAGGGTTGGTAATTTTTTTCGTTTAGCCGTTTACCCGATCGGTACCATTCTTAACAGGTCGGGGAATTCCTGGTCTAAACGGCTAACAGGTAACGGAGATTTTTCATTAACGGCTAAACAGGTAAACGGCCCGGAAACGGTATTCTTTGCCTCATCCCCATTTACCCATCCCTATCTCCGTTAACTTTAATATAATATATTTAAAATTTAAATAAATATATATTAATATATTAATATATTAAAAATTAAAAATAAATAAAAAATATATAATCTTGACTCTTGCTCTTCCTTCTTTCACGTAGCCGATCTAAAGTTCTAAACCAAAACCAGACGAGAACCTAGCTCTATCAGTCCATCGTCTATCTTCGTCAATCGCTGCCCCATCGATGCCCTCCAACACCTTTTTCTTTCTCTGCTACACGCTCATCTTTTTTCTTTATTTTTAAAGAAAAATCTCTTCATTTTTTGCTTTGAAATTTGAATGTATTTTTTTTACGGTTGTTGCGTTGGAAATCTTCATTTTCTAATTTTCCTATTGTTAGTTATTTTCTCTCACTTTTCATTCTCTTCTTCCTTATCATAGAAGAATCTCACTTTTCATTCTCTTCTTCCAAAAGAATCTCTTATATATATCAATATATTATTTGGTTATTCTCGATTAGTCTCCATCTTATCCTAAAAAAATTGTTTCTTTATTTTTAATAAATTATAAATTTAATAAAATAATTTTATTTTTTATGTAAATGGAAAAATGGATACCCAGTGGGTACCCATTTACCCGGCCGGGTATCCCCGTTCCTGCCCCGTTAACTATAATGGCTTAATGGGCGGGGAACGGGGACATTTTTTTAACGGGGATGGGGACCGGTATGGACCACCCCGGACCCGTTGCCATCCCTAATTCCATCCAGGGGGATTTAAAGAGACGCGCAATAAGCCTCGTAAATGCCGGGCCGCTGCTCCATCATTTCTTATCATCGCACGAGGAGGGAAACCCCTCGTTCTTGTGGGTGGCGATTGAGAAAGTCCCACGTGGTGAACCCCTATGTTTACGATGCCTGTAGCGGCAATTTCAACATTCGGGGCTTCCTCGGGAGACGCCGCACTTTCTCCCTGAAATGCCTTTTAAGGAGGGGAAAGGGTTAGAACGGTGTCTTTATGTAGCGCCTTCTCGTTTCTCCCATAGAGATTTCTTTCCTCAAAACTCTTGTGAGTTCATTTGTGGTTTTTCTTCAACTCGACAATATAAAGGGTCCAAACGACGTGGCCTCTAAGATAACTCTTGAAGATCTGGATAGAATACGTCATCGATACAAGATCCCTCAGGATGTCGCTCTATGGCCCCTGAAGGCCGAGCAGAGGGTCTCAATGCAGCCAGGGCATGGGGTGTTCTTCTAAAAAGAAATCTTGAGAGTGGGTCTCCAGTTTCCCCTTCACCCGCTGGTGAAAGAAGTCATGAGATTTTACAACATATGCTCGACGATGGTGGCTTCGAATAGCTGGCGCAACCTCATCGGGTTTATTTTAATGTGCAGTTGTGTTGGGGTAACGACATCACTTTCTTTGTTTGGGTCTGCTACAATTTGATTTTAAGGAGAAAATCTGAGTGGCCCAATATGGTCTTCGGAAATCGTTCAAGATGATATCGGACAACCCATCATCAATAAAGGAGTGGAAATCTTGACTTTTTATCGTCGAGGGAACATTGACTTCGATTTTCCCTGGGTATGGGCGAGTTTTGTGAAGGATCTGGAGGCGCGCCCATAGCTATCTGAGTACGAGAAAAAGGATTTGGTGACTCTCCATAGTGGCTGAGTATTCTTGGCCAGTGCCCTTTTGTCAAAGGATGCCATTTTCATTGCCGGGCTTAATTTTTTGATCCTTGGGGTAGCTTTCTCCCCTCTTTCTATGTTTGATGTATTCAGGTGACTTTATCTTGATCTAAATGATTGTTCGTTGTGTTTATAGCTGAAAGGTCGGCGTTCATGGGTCAAATAAGGAAGGAATTGGGAAAACTGCAGAGGGGGACTAGCTTTGGTGAAAAGCACGGATCCGAGAAGAAACCCCATTTTTCTAGGGCACATTCAATGGAGCCGAAGCAAGCTAGGGTTGGTCACTACTCTTTCACACCGAAGAAGGGAGAAGTGGAAGTGTCAGCCATGGTGGACGAGCCTTCCCTATCGAAGGGGGGTGCGACAGTGGAGGAGGAAGGAGTAGTTGGGGAGAGCTTGGAGGAGGCCATTGAGGTTTTCCCTCTTCAAATAGTTGTTGTACCAGATGACCCAGAGGAGACATCACCGGTTACCTGGTGATCTCTTCGCTTGAGGGTAACCCATCTGTTTGATGGAGGTTGGCAGCCCTAGGATGCTTCATACGGGCAAGGGAGAGACCCTAGCTTTGATTGAAGGGGTGAAGGAAGTAGCTATCCCCGCCGAGACTCAAGAGAAGTTGCCTGGGGAGAATCAATAGATGTTGAGGGGGAAATCAAATTGACAATTGGAGTTCATGAAGGACTCTCTGCCGGGGAACTTTCTCCCGAGGTATTGGGGGAAGTTGCGGAGGAGGCCGAGGCTCTAATGGAGCCCATTGGGGCTGAGTGAATGCCTACGGATCAAGAAGATCCATTGAGTGAAGGGGATGCACAGACTGAGGTTTCTCCAGCCGAAGCATCAGAGGGGAGGTCAAGCGAGCCGAAGTATCAGAGGCTTCTCAAGTTAAAGCCTTGATAGAGGAAGTTGGGCAGATGAAAACCCTCGATCTGAAGCCCTTCGGTTAGCCATTCGGCCATAAATTTTCTTTCACCTAACCCCGATGTAGAAGACATGTTCGCCGCTTTGATGCGGTCTGTATTATATACCGGAGAAGGTTCCATGGCGAGCGAGCCCCAGCAGAAGATCTTATCGATGCAGCATTCGAGTAGCTTGGTGTCGAAGGATATTTATCTCCTTTCCGAGATTGATAGTCCCGCCCTCATGAAGATTGCCACAAATTATACCTCCCGGGTAAGTTATTACATCAAGGCAATAGGTTTTTGGCTAGCTTGTTTGGTCGTGTTTGCTCACTTATATTTTTCCTGCAGAATGCTTTAATTATAAGAGCACTAAGTTGGCGCTTAAACCTGACCATGGAGGCCTGTGCTCAAGCCAAAAGGGAGGCCATCGGTCTTCAGGAGAGGATGGAGTCATCCAATAAACTTTCTGGAGCTTTGGCGTCCATTCAGGGAAGCTTGAGAAGATGGGGAGGTCTTATCAAGTTGTTGTCGAAAGATCATCTCAGCTCGAAATTAAAGTTAAGGAGCTCCACAGATTTCATGAACATTCGACAAGGCTTGTTTGGAGCTTTCACAAATTAAATCCAAATATGCTGAAGAGATGGGGGCTATGTAGAAGCATTTTAACGAAAGGTGGAACGAATTGAAGAAGTGTTTTGCCGAGGAGAAAAGCAGTTTGAATAAGATGCTCGACGAGGAGGATCGTAAGTATCGGCGGCAGCAAGATCAACTCACCAGTTTGAGCAGGAAGTTTGCCGAAAGAGAGAGACGAACTAAATGGCAGCAAGATCAATTGCTAAGCTTATCACCAACCTTGCACAGTCTCAGCGAGAGACCAAGAGAGGTAATCAAGAATTAACGACCTCAAAGACAGGTTCTAGCAAAGTAAAGATGATAAATTGAAAGCTCTCAACAAGGTCCATGAGCTGAGTGCGAAGATGGCTCGACGGGAAGAGGAGGTATAATGTCTCCTCATCTCTTTTTGCGTATTTACTCTCGATTATCACTTTAATTGATTTTGTGTCTGCAGATGGGCATATTGGGCTCGAGGTCCAAAACCAGTTGAAAGTCTTAAGAGAGGAATTGGCCTTGAGCCACCAGATGAATTTCAAACTGGAAGGTCAGGTAGCCGAGGCTAATAAACGGGCTGCTCTGGCCATGGAGGAATACAAAAGTTCTACTTAGTTTCTTGATGAGCATAAGGCGGCCTGCTCTGAGGCATTTCGATATGGTGAAGAGGAGACGCGAGCAAAGATCTCTTGAGCATACTTGGAGTTAAACCTGTCCTTCCTAGAGGCCAAGTATTATGACACCCGGACCCCGAGGACCGAAGTGTCTACCAAGGCTGCATATGAGAAAATTTTAGATGTTGACCTCGAATCCATTCTGGGCGCCGGTGGAGCTATAGTTCCAGAAGGATGTCCTCAGCCTGATGTAGAAGAACCCGAGGCTTCTCACTCGGCTATGTTCGAAGTGGGTGAACCAAGCCAATCTCTTTCGAATGTCGCTGAGGGAGCCACTGAAGCTGAACCCAAACCCTGATTCCTGAGGCTTGTTTTTGTATTTCTGTTTCTTCTACTTGTAACTTGGCCGAAATTTAATTAATGAACAAATTTTTTTGTTTTCCTTCATGTGTTCTATTGTTTTGGGCATCACTTTTCAGACAATCTTTTTGCTCATTTATTGCCTCCTTGTATTTATAGCTCATTGCGGATGAGCCATATTTTAAGAAGGGATAACTTTTAGCAGTTTCGAATGAATCGCCCGGCTTGACCAAGACTGATTCAATTGAATTTGCTGAAGTATGGGGCTATTCGGCTTTGCTAGAATATTATTTCGGCTCCGACTGAAGTAAGATGGATGGTTCGAAATGGCCAAAACAGAGGAGACACTTTGATTGTGGCCGAAGCAAGGTAGATAGCTTGGTTTAACCGAAGTAAAAAATTTGGTTTGCTTTTTGCCGAAGTAGATGAAACAGCTTGCGGCTTATTGAGGACAGTCTCCTTTTCTCTTTGGGCATTTATTTCATGTTAATACTTGGTCTTTTCTAATACGCGTTCGCTTCGCATATGCGCTAAGCATTCGATTGCTATTGGATAGCATCGCTTTCGATGGGGGATTTCTAAGGGCTGTTCATATCCCAAAGATTTGCAAGCAGTTATTGGCATTTAAAGCTCTTGACTCGAGATTGGAAGAAAATCTTTTGTCCTTCGTCACGGCCTAAAGGTGTGCCCTATACATCTTGGATGCGCCCTCTTTTTTCATGGTGGACCACGTGGCTCCGAGTGTAGTGCGATTGTGGTGTTTTGAATTCCGGAGTCTCCCCTCAATTAATGGCTATTCTCAGCCCATTGCCCATAAAAGGGGGGGGGGGGGGGGGGGGGGGGGGGAGTGGAAGGTGTCTGAGCACTGCCCAAAGGCCTTCTCGCTCTGTGAGTTAGAGAGAGACTTTCATGGCTCCCCTCTTATTGAGGTCAAGGATGGTGAGGTTAGATTTTCCTTTTGAAAGTTGGTTTGATCCCGATAGTTGGTGCGATGGAGAAGTTGCTAAAGAGCAAGTAGTCCTCAGAGAGGAGTCTCGGAGGTCATACGGAGAGCGCACGGGGACGGATACATGGTTCATACGAGGAGCGCACGCATGTGCTCTCTATATGGCTTCTTTCACTTGCCATGGGGCCCTTCAGATCACTGGAAATGCAAACATCTATGGGCCCCTGGCTTCCATGAACTTTCCTTCATCCTTAGTCTATCTTGGCTGAACGCCATGTTGGATCCCTTAGTTCATCCGTCCAGGGTCCATCATTCAGCTCTTAATGAGGAGGAAGGTAAGCAGTGCTGGGTTGCTGTCTATGTTCTTGGGCAGTGACTAGCAACTCAGCGCACTAATCGGGGGCAGCCTCGACATCGGCATCCATGGGCTTTCAATCCAGTTTGGATCCCTTAGTTCATCCAATGGAGGGGCCAATGGCATGGCTTCTAAGAAGATAGAAATGAGCAGCACTGAGGCACTCCCTTTGTTCTTTGGCATTAATTAGCAACTCAACGGAGCCACCTAGTTTCTCTAATTTCTTGGATTGGAAGCTAAAGCGATATCATCAATCAAAGCTGCTCGCCCGAGCTTTTTATTTTATTAGCAATAAAGAAAGGCTTCTTTTGCACCTTTATCTTTTAACAACATAAGAGTCGTTTTGTGTATGCCTCGCCTTTCCTATGTCGATGCCAGTTCATAACCATCAGCAACGTTTTAAGCATTTCAACTTGGGTAGGCATTCTAGTGATATGGTCTCGCTTAGTCCTTTGCAGAGAGGATATTTGCCTATGTTTAGTTTAGGAGGGGCCTGGGCAGCTCTGCCTGTTTCCAATATAGGCTCGGTCATGCCAAGAAAGAAAACAGACCTTACCTTAGTAAGGAATGACTTATCTGATTCTGCCAAAAATGCAAAGAAAAGTCGTTTAAATCTGCCGAGATGTAGCATGTAGTTAAGCCATGCTAAAACATTGGAAAAATCGATCGGCTTTGCTAATACTTTGAGGGAATCAATTGGTTGTGCCGAGGTTTGAGAGATTGAAATTTACTTGGCATTATCGAGGTATGGAGATCACTCAGCCTTGTCGAGGCTTGAGAGTCACTTGATCATGCCGAGGCTTGAAAGATTATATTTTACTTGACGCTGCCAGGTATGGAGACCACTCAGTCCTGCCGAGGCTTGAATCACTCGGTCATGCCAAGGCTAGAAGATTATACTTTATTGGTGCTGCCAAGGTATGGAGACCACTCGGCCTTGCCGAGGCTTGAGAGTCACTCGATCATGCCGAGGCTTGAAAGAATATATTTTACTTGGCATTGCCAAGGTACAGAGACCACTCGGCCCTACCAAGGCTTGAAAAATTATGTTTTACTTGGCGCTGCCAAGGTACGGAGACAACTCGGCCCTACCGAGGCTTGAAAGATTATATTTTACTTGGTGCTGCTAAGGAACAGAGACCACTCGACCTTGCTGAGGCTTAAGAGTCACTCGGTCATGCCGAGGCTTGAAAGATTATATTTTACTTGGCGCTGCCAAGGTATGGAGACCACTTGACCCTACCGAAGATTAAGAGTCACTCGGTCATGCCAAGGCTTGAAAGATTATATTTTACTTGGCACTGCTAAGGTACGGAGATCACTCCGTCCTGCCGAGGCTTGAAAGATTATATTTTACTTGGCACTACCAAGGTACAAAGATCACTCGGCCCTTCCAAGGCTTAAAAGATTATATTTTACTTGGCGCTACCAAGGTACGAAGACCACTCGACCCTGCCGAAGCTTGAGAGTCACTTGGTCATGCCGAGGCTTGAAAGACTATATTTTACTTGGTGCTGCCAAGGTACGGAGACCACTCGGCCCAACCGAGGCTTGAAAGATTATATTTTACTTGGCACTGCTAAGGTACGGAGATCACTCGACCCTGCAGAGGCTTGAAAGATTATATTTTACTTGTGCTGCCGAGGTACGGAGATCACTCGGTCCTACCGAGGCTTGAAAGATTATATTTTACTTGGCACTTCCAAGGTATGGAGATCACTCGGCCCTACCAAGGCTTGAAAGATTATATTTTACTTGGCGCTGCTAAGGTATGGAGACCACTCGGCCCTGCCAAGGCTTGAGAGTCACTCGGTCATGCCGAGGCTTGAAAGATTATATTTTACTTGGCGCTGCTAAGGTACCGAGACCACTCAGCCCTGCCGAGGCTTGGAGTCACTCGGTCATACCGAGGCTTGAAAGATTATATTTTACTTGGCGCTGCCAAGGTATGAAGACCACTCGGCCCTATCAAGGCTTGAGAGTCACTCAGTCATGCCGAGGTTTGAAAGATTATAGGGCAAAACCTGCTTCTCATCATAGTCCTTGGAAAAAGCAATTGAAATAAGAACATTGCAGATTTTGAAAATGAAGTTTCACTATTGTAAATAAAGTGGGTTCAGTGGAGGCATACTTCATTGGTGATATATACAAAGATTATCCGAGCTCCATATCCTAGGGATGGATTTTTCATCTAGATCCTGGAGTTTTTAAGTATTGGGCCTGATCATCTCAGTAACTTGATAAGGACCTTCCCAATTTAGAGACAATTTCCCTTGCTCCAATGGTTTTGAAACAGATGCCTTTCGGAGAACTAGATCGCCGGAGAAAAAGGATTTTCCTTTTACCCTGGTGGAGTGGTAACGAGCTACCCTCTGTTGATAGGTTGCCATTCAAATTTGGGCTTTTTACCTGACTTCTTCTATCAAATCCAGATTGGTTCATAGTTGCTCGTCGTTGGATTCTTCCAAATAACTCTCCATCCAAGGAGAGGGGAGTTCGATCTCCATAGGAATGATAGCTTCCGTGCCAAAAGCCATTCTGAATGAAGTTTGGCATGTGGGAATCCTCTCAATGGTTCGATAAGCCTACAACACATGATGAAGCTCCTCCGCCCATCTATCTCGTGCTTTGTTAAGTTGTGCCTTAATGCCTTGCAGAAGGTTCGGTTGGTTACCTCGGCCTCTCCATTGGCTTGAGGATGTCCAACCGAAGTGAGGTGATGAGAGATACCCTGGTCTTACAGAACTTCCAAAATTTAGGGTTGTCGAACTATCTTCCATTGTCAGTGATGATGGTATGAGGAAGGCCGAACCGACAAATGATAGATCTCCACACGAAGTCCCTAACCCGAGCCTTGGTTATCTGAGCGATTGCTTCGGCCTCGACCCACTTGGTGAAATAGTCGATGGCTACAAACAAGAACTTCCTCTATCCAGTGGCGATGGGAAAAGGACCAAGAATGTTCATTCTCCACTTGGCAAAGGGCTAGGCAGATGATACAGGCGTTAGGTGAGCGGAGGGGAGTCTCTGAACATTTGAATGTCGCTGGCATGAATCACAAGCTCGTACTAAGTTGTCAGCATCCCTTTGCATGGTGGGCCAATAATATCCTTGGCGTAGCACTTTGTGGCATAGAGCTTGGCTACCAAGGTGACTACCACAAATGCCTTCATAAACTTCTCGAAGAGCATAATCAGCCTCTAACGGGCGAAGGCATTTAAGTAATGGCATGGAGAAGGATTGTTTATATAGCTGATCATCAAGTAGGACATAATGAGATGATTGCATCTTTAGCTTCCTTGCTTCCTTTCTGTCAGCGAGGAGCAGCCCCTCTTTGAGATACTTGGAATGGGGTCTAGCCAGGATGATTCGACATCAATCTGCATTATTTGATCAGCATCGGCAATGCTGGACTTCTTCAGGACTTCCAAGTTAAACTTTCACTCAAGATCCATTGAGTCCATGGTTGTCAGGCAGGATAAAAGGTTGGCATGTGCATTTTTTAGTTCTTGGAATTTGAATAACTTTAAATTCAGCAAAGCAAGCAGACAAATTGCACACCTTTTGAAGATACCGAACCATGTTCAGCTCTCTAGCTTCAAATTCTCCCTGCACCTGGCCAGCCACCAATTGAGAGTCGGTATAGACATTCAGCTTTTCAACCTTGAGTTCACAGGTGATGTGAAGTCCAGCAAGGAGGGCCTCATATTCTGCTTCATTGTTGGAGGCTGGGAATGAGAAACGGATGCCATACTCGAAGGTTGTCCCTTTCGGGCTAGTGAGGACCAAGCCAGCACCAGAACCACTTGCGCTGGAGGATCCGTTAGCATGATGCAGCCACAGGGCGCTAGGCCTCGGCTGCTCGAGAGTGTCCGAAGTGGAGCCATCTTCGGGTATGGTGCATTCAAGAAGAAAATCCGCCAGGACCTATGCCTTGATGGCCGAACAAGGCCGATATTGGACATCATGCTCGCTCAATTCAACAGCCCATTTGGTCATTCTTCCCAATATTTCTGGATGATGGATTATTGACTTGATGGGTTAGTCATCAAAATTGTCACAGTGTGTGCTTGAAAATATGGCCGCAGCTTTCGGACCGATGTTATCAGAGCCAACACCATCTTCTCGATCTGGGTATACCTCGTCTCAACGTCTTGGAGCAATTTGCTAACATAATAGACCAGCTTTTGAACCTTATTTTCTTCTCTGAGCAAACTAGAGCCAATAGCGCCCTTAGAGACCGCCAGGTATAAATACAACATTTCTCCCGGCTTTGGACTACTGAGAGAGGTGGTGAGCTGAGGTATTCTTTAAGATCTTCAAAGGATTTCTGATAGTCCAAGGTCCATTGAAAGTTCTTGGCCGACCAAAGCACTTTGAAAAAGGGCAGCACCTTTCGGCCGATTGGGCAACAAAATGATTGAGAGCTGCTATCCTTCCGGTGAGACGTTGCACTTCTTTGATTGACCCCAGAGGTGCTATTTGTTGCAGGGCTTGGATTTTTTGTGGGTTTGCCTCGATACCTCATTGAGAAACTATGAAACCCAAGAATTTTTCAGAGTTAACTCCAAAAGCACATTTAGTTCGGTTAAGCTTCATCTGATATCTTCGGAGTGTTGCAAAACTCTTTGTAAGATCTTCAATGTGTTGAGATGCCTCTTTGCTCTTCACCAGCATGTCATCGATATACACCTCTATGTTTCGACCGATTTGCTCCTTGAAAACTTTATTCACCAGCCTTTGGTAGGTTACGCTTGCATTTTTCAAACTAAAAGGCATAACCCGGTAATAATAAATACCTCGGTCAGTGATGAAGGTAGTCTTTTCTTCATCCTTAGGCGTCATCCGAATCTGGTTGTAGCTCGAATAAGCATCCATGAAAGTCAGCATCTGGTAGCCCGAAGTTGAATCCACAAGCTGATTGATCCGAGGGAGAGGGAAGCTGTCCTTCGGGTAAGCTTTGTTGAGGTTGGTGAAGTCAATGCAGATCCTCCATTTGCCATTTAATTTCTTCACCAGAACCACATTCGCCAGCCAGTCGGGATAATTCACTTCCCGGATGAAGTTGGCTTTAATGAGCTTGTCTACCTCTTCCTCGATAGCCTTTTGACGCTCGGGGGTGAAGCTTCTCTTCTTTTGCTTGATTGGCCGAAATGCTTCGTCCACGTTGAGGTAGTGGACCAGAATATCCGGATTGATTCCAAGCATTTCTGAAGTGGACCAGGCGAATACATCGGCATTCTTTCAAAGAAACTCGACCAAATCTTGCCGAGGCTTTCCTTTCAGCTGTGACCCGACCCTTATGGTTCGGTCGGGCCGAGCTTCATCGAGCGTCACTTTTTCTAATTCCTCGACTGGCTCCCCTGTTGCTTGGCAAAGTCTTTCCGAGCATCCAGTCCATTACTTCGGGCTTCTGGACTGAAGGTCAGCTACAAAGCAGTACCGAGCCACAATTAACTTCCTCGAACAACCCCCACCCCCCATTCGATGGAAAACTTTATGATGAGATGAGGAATGGAAATGATAGCTTTAAGAGATATTTGCCTTGGCCTGCCGAGGATGGCATTGTAAGGGGATCGAAGCTTGGTCACGAGAAAATCCATGAGTGTAGTGGCTACACTGGGCCAAGTGCCTGCTCGAACTATTAAAGTAATAACTCCCTCAGGGACTATAGCATTGCCCATAAAACCTACTAGGGTAGATTCTATGGCCTGAAGTCTCTCCATCCGCAATTTCAGCCTCATAAAGGCATCAAAATATAAAACATTAACAGAGCTTCCACTATCAATTAAAATGTGGTGTACATCATAGCCGTTCATGTTCATGGATACAACCAAGGCATCATCATGGGGGTACTGTACCTCACAGAGATCCTTATCAGAAAAATAAAGCTCATCAACTTGGGTCATCTTTGATAGATTCTCCTCCACTTCTGGCCAGGATGACGAAGAATCGACCGCCGCTATCATATTAACATTGCCGATGATCGAAGGATTTGGTGGAGGGAGTGGGCGAGGTTCAGGTTGACGATCTTCGTCATGTTTGGCCCAGGGTGTTAGCTCCCCCTTCTCTCTGGGGCCACCGACAGCACACCAGCACACTTGTGTAATCGGATAGAGTTTTACTAGTCTTTATGTAGCGCTCCATAAAGAGCTAGAGAACCCCAACTAATTATCATAAGTGGCAGACACACGAAAACACATCCTGTTAAAAACTTTTCATTTTCATCTCAATTATATACACAAATCACTCAATCAACACTAAGCATCAACCTGCTCAGATAATATTTTTCATGACATTCCTCAGGCAGTTTACAAGATCACATTCACAATCGACATCAAAATCCTAAGTGCACACATCATGCTCATAATTTTCTCCAAAACATAAGTCTCGTATTCATATCCAAAAAGGTCTAAAACATCATTACATCTCACTGTACACATACACATATACAAAATACAAATATCAAACCACACTCTCTCAATATACAAGGCTAGCATTTATACACTCTTGCATCCAAGCAAGCTTCACCAGCTAAGGGTTCTGTCCTGCTTATCTTGTGATCCTGGCAGAAATACTCACTGATCTGAAAGAACATTTAAATCATAGAGGGATGAGACCTAAGTCCCAGTGACTGGATAACCATCTAACTATGGAGAAATAGAGAACCATAACCTCTTATTTCAATCGTATGCTGATACTATTTAGCTTGTACAACTCAAAGTACATTTTTAACATGATATCAGATAAAATAAAATGTAGCTTATTCTTCAAATAACATATCAGTACTGAAATACTCTATAATAACTTTTCACTGAAAGATAACTCATTAAGATAAAAATCCATGCATTACAATATGAAGATATGCATTCTTTATCTACAACCCAGACTCCCATCGGATCTGCTTGCCCACTGGCATCTCAAGTAAGCTCTCCCTCTCGGGATAACTATTTGGCCCATTGGCCCTTTTTATATCACAACATATGCTTTTAGATCTCATGATGCTGGGCTGTGTGTGTAATGCCTCTGAGGTACCACCCTACAGTCGCCCTTCGTAGGTGTACTCTCATCGGGTGCGTGACTAGCAACAGGATCCCCGCACAAATAGCACCCCTTACCCGTGCGGTTCACCTGGCAAAGTGCTTTGTTCCTTAACCCTGGAACCTCGGGTTTTCTCTCTGCCCCCACGGGCTATATATAGTAATCAGCTCCACTGAGCTATGATTCATGCCCCCACGGGCTGCTCACAACCAGCCCCACTGGTCTGGTTAAGCGTGCACTCACCCCTGATTCTGGGGTTCATCGTACGATCTGTTCGCAAGGAGGTGCCGGCTCGATAGTAGTGTGCAATGCTCATGCTACAGTACAGTCTAAAGGGTGATCAGCCCCCTAGCTGCCTGATGCTCAGTATGATACATACATCATTTGTAAAGCTTTATCATGCAAATATGCCATGTATACATTAAAAATCCCCTCATCGAAACTCATGCTTATGTTTATGCTCAAAACTCATGCTCGAAACTCATGCTTATTTCTTTATGCTTAAAACTCATGCTCAAAACTCATTTATCAGAATATCATATACTAGGTTCTCATTTCTCATATTTAAAACATACATAATACTCTGCTAAACATAACATACCATAACTAGGTATTAATCTCATTATACTAGCTCAAATTAACTTCTCATTGCTAGATGAGAAACCCACTCACCTTAGTAGGTTACTCCTCGACTGGTACTCAACTCTGGTATTCCGGCTCCCTGGAATAACCCTCTTGACCTACGTCAACATACAGATACGATAGCTATTAGGATTACCTCCACACGAGGTTTTCCCACGAACCATGCATGCATACATGATCTATCCTCTAATATCTCATTATTTTCTTCCACCCTTTCTCTACTCAAGATTACTTCTACTATTACCTCAAAATACAATAATCTAAGAAAATCTAAAGTCATACAAGATCTAGGGAAGCTATAGCTTACCTGGAGTCGAGCACAAACCCCAAGCTTCCCTTTCCCTTTCTCTTTCTTCCTCCTTTTTCTTCTTCTTCTTCTTCCTCTTCCTCTCTTTTCTCCTCTTCTTTCTCTTTCTTTCTTTCTTTCTTTTCTCTGGCTGAACCCACGTTTCCCTTTTTCTCTAATGACTTGGGGACCAAGTCATTGGAAACTTAAGGGTTAAGGCATGCCAAATTCCCTTTTGCCCTCAAACACTCTTAACGCACGCTTTTTGGAAAACACGTGGCTCACTTATAACCATGATATTTTGCCCTTAGATTTTCTTTTCCAAGTTGCCCTTAACACAATTAGCAATTGACATCGGAGCCTTTTCCCATTTTGCCCCTGATATAGCATTTTTTTAATCGATTTATAGCCCAGATTATCATTTTTACTTAAATGATACTTTTATGTAACATTTCTAAGAAAAGACTTTACCAGCTTGAAGAACTCGATTTTAGAAATCCAACGGTTCAAACGGCATCCAAATCGGACTTGAAACGGATTAAATATGAAATTCTCAAGATTTAACTCAGAAAAACCTGCCGTCTTGGAGTCGGCTCGAACAGATTTGGAGTCGGCTCCAGCAGAAATAGGGTCGGCTCCAGAAAAGTAGGGGTCGACTCCAGAAAAGTAGGGTCGACTCCAGCTCTGCAGGGTCGACTCCAAAGCGTGCCGAAAGTTTAAAACCGTGCCAGAGTCGACTCCACTCCAATTAGGTCGACTCCAACCACTAAAAACATCATTTTAGGATAAAACTCAAACTAAACTTGATTTTTCTTGTGATTTAAACCCATTAAAACTTAAGTCTCTCAATTTCTTAAATCAAACTCATTAACATTCAGAAATATACTTATTTACTCCAAAATTTCTTCTCTTTACATTTATCAAAAGGCCAACACACCCACATTTCACTGAAACTTTCTGACTTTCATTTCAAATGAAAATGCCATAAATTACAAGGTTTTCAGGATGTTACAATTCTCCCCCTCTTAAGAAATTTCGTCCCCGAAATTTAGCTAGATATATTTTCAAATAGATGGGGGTACTTCAATCTCATCTCATCCTCTCGCTCCCATGTAGCCTCCTCTTTTTGATGATTTAACCATTGCACCTTAACTAATGGAATTCTTTTACTGCGGAGCTGCTTAATCTCCCTACTCAAGATCTTCACTGGTTCTGTTGCAAATGATAAATCCCCCTGTAACTCTATAGTCTCAGACTGAATCACATGAGAGGAATCCGGCACATACCTCCTAAGCATTGATACATGAAATACATTATGAATCTGAGATAACTCTGGAGGTAAAGCCAATNTAAGCATTGATACATGAAATACATTATGAATCTGAGATAACTCTGGAGGTAAGGCCAATCTATAAGCTAGTGTCCCAACTCTTTCCAGAATTTCATAGGGTCCAATATACCTGGGACTCAACTTGCCTTTCTTTCCAAATCTCATAATACCTCGCCAAGGAGATACCTTCAGAAAGACTCTATCTCCAACCTCAAACTTTACCTCTCTATGCTTTTTATCTGCATAGCTCTTCTGTCTATCCTGGGCTGCCTTTAATTTAGCTCTTATAATTTTAACTTGATCTGCTGTAAGCTGCACTAACTCAGGGCCTAACAGCCTTCTCTCTCCCTCCTCATCCCAACACACTGGAGTTCTACATTTTCTCCCATACAAGGCCTCATATGGTGCCATATCAATGCTAGAATGGTAGCTGTTATTGTAAGCAAACTCTACTAAAGGTAGATGATCATCCCAGCTACCAGAAAATTCCATGACACAAGCTCTCAGCATATCCTCCAGTGTCTGGATGGTTCTTTCTGACTGACCATCGGTTTGGGGATGAAATGCTGTACTGAACCTCAATTTAGTCCCCAAAGCTTTCTGTAATTCTGCCCAAAATTGAGATGTGAACCTTGGATCTCTATCTGATACTATCGATACTGGCACACCATGCCTACTCACAATTTCATGCACATATAATTCTGCTAATCTATCCAAGGTAAAGACAATCTTAATCGGCAGAAAATGAGCAGACTTAGTCAATCTATCAACTATCACCCATATAGCATCATTGCCCCTTCTGGTCTTTGGGAGTCCTACAACGAAATCCATAGTTATATGCTCCCACTTCCACTCTGGCACAAACAGAGGCTGAAGCTTTCCAGCTGGACACTGATGTTCAGCCTTAATCTGCTGACACACCAAACACTTAGATACATACTCAGCTATCTCCTTTTTCATACCATTCCACCAGTAATTCTGTTTGATAGTTCTATACATCTTAGTACTACCTGGATGCATTGAATAAGCTGAGCTATGTGCTTCCCTTAAAATCTGATCTTTCACTGATTCCACAGCTGGCACACAAACTCTGCCCTTGAATAATAACACTCCATCACCTCTAACAGAAAACTCTGACTGAGACCCACTCTGAATTAAATTTCTGGCTTTAAGTAAATGTAGATCTAGCAACTGAGCTTCTCTTATTTCTTCTAGCATTTGGGGTCTCACCCTGAAGGTAGCCAACAAGGCTCCTGACTCTTCTACAGCTAGTTCTGCATCTAACCTCCTTAACTCAATCATCAAGGGTAGCTGTACGGTTCTGATAGAAGCCAATGTGGCCATAGACTTTCGACTCAAGGCATCAGCCACAACATTAGCTTTCCCTGGGTGATACTCAATAGTGCAATCATAGTCTTTAATCAATTCAATCCATCTTCTCTGCCTTAAATTCAATTCCTTCTGGGTCAGAATATATTTCAAGCTCTTATGATCAGTAAATATCTGGCATCTTCTTCCATACAAGTAGTGCCTCCAAACCTTCAATGCAAATATAACAGCAGCTAACTCCAAATCATGGGTGGGGTAATTCTTTTCATGGGATCTCAACTGTCTAGATATATAAGCCACTACTTTCCCATTCTGCATTAAAACACACCCCAAACCCTTTAATGAGGCATCACTATAGATCACATAATCACTGGCACTATCAGGTAGTATTAGGATTGGGGCTGAGGTTAATCTCCTTTTCAATTCATCCATACTCTTCTGGCATTCATTTGACCAATCAAACTTGATATTCTTTCTAAGCAGCTTAGTCATAGAAGAAGCCAAAATCGAGAAATTTTCTATAAATCTTCTATAATATCCTGCTAACCCCAAGAAACTCCTCACCTCAGTCTGATTGGTAGGTGATACCCAATTTACTATAGCTTCAATCTTTTGAGGATCTACCATAATACCTTTGGCTGAAACTACATGTCCCAAGAACTTTACCTCATCCAGCCAAAATTCACTTTTACTAAACTTTGCATATAATTGCTTTTCTCTTAATATCTGCAAAACTGTCCTCAGATGCTGTTCATGCTCTTCACTACTTCTAGAATAAATCAAGATGTCATCAATGAATACTATCACAAATTTATCTAGATACTCTTGAAATACTTGATTCATCAGGCCCATAAAAGCAGCTGGAGCATTTGTCAAGCCAAATGGCATTACCAAGAACTCAAATGACCATATCTGGTCCTGAAAGCAGTCTTAGATATATCCTCATTCTTTATTCTCAATTGATGATACCCAGATCTCAGGTCAATCTTTGAAAACACTGCTGCCCCCTGCAGCTGATCAAACAAATCATCGATCCTTGGTAATGGATAATTGTTTCTAATGGTCACCTTGTTCAACTGTCTATAGTCTATACACAACCTCAAGGTACCATCCTTTTTCTTCACAAACAACACTGGTGCACCCCATGGTGATATACTGGGTCTAATAAACCCTTTACCCAATAATTCCTGTAACTGACTTTTCAATTCTTTCAATTCAACTGGAGCCATTCTATAAGGTGCTCTGGCTATTGGTCTGGTTCTGGGGCTAGATCTATACTGAAATCAAATCCTCTGTCAGGAGGTAACCCCGGCAACTCCTCAGGAAATACATCTGAAAAATCCCTTACCACAGGGATATTCGTCAGCTCTAAACCATTGCCCTCTAGGCTCACTGCACAAGCTAAATAGGCTTCACATCTCTTTGCTAACATTCTATTGGCTGACAGAGCCGAAATCACTCCTGAGGGTAACCCCCTCTATCACCAACAAAACAGACTTCTCTATCATCAGAAGTTTGCAACATCACCTCCTTCCTTAAGCAATCTACTCTGGCTCTATGCACAGATAGCCAATCCATCCCCAAAATGGCATCAAACTCTTTCAACCTCAAAGGAATCAAATCTGCTGCTAATTTCTGACTCCCCACAGAAATATCACAACCTCTATACACTTGGTCTGCTATAAAAGGCCTCCCTACGGGCATAGATACTACCAACTGACTACCCAACTGGCCCACATCTCTAACTAGATGCTTAGCAAACTCACATGAGATAAATGAATGAGTAGATCCAGAATCAATTAAAATATAAGCATCATGATTATCGATGGGTAGCATACCTGTCACCACATCAGGATCAATCTGAGCCTCCTGTCTGGTCATGGCAAACACTCTGGCCTCGGCTCTCGGAATACTGGATGACCCTCCTGGCTGATTAACATTAGGCCCCACCTGACTGGCTGAAGCCACTACACTACCATCACCTCTCCTACTAGGCTGTCCCCTTGGCATTACTGGCCCCTGAGGAAGCCCACCAGCCTGCTGCCCTCTCCTAGGGCAATCTCTCTTCAGGTGACCTAGATCACCACAAATATAACATCCCTTATTGCCCCTCCTACATTCTCCCAAATGAAGTTTTCCACATACATTACATGGGGGTATATTTCTCCCTCCACCAGAAGGACGACCCTGCTCCCCTACATCACCAGACACCCTGCTGGAGGCAACCTGAGGCACACCCACATAAGGCTTTCTTTGAACTGGGCTAGATGCTGACACAGATACGGATCCTCTGCCCACATCACCAGGGGCTCTAAACCCAGAATAAAACTGTCCAGTCCTCTGGGGTTTCTTGAATGGCTGAGTCCCTCCCGGAGCAGAAGAATGACTAGGAGCACTTCTTTTCATTCTATCCTGCCTCCTACTCATATATTCTTTTTCAATCTCCTCAGCTTTGAGTGCTCCCTGCACCAACTCAGAATAATTATTGTAGGTCTGCATACAGGTCTTGGCTTTAATAGGGAGGTTCAACCCATCCTGGAATAGTCGACATCTCTCCCTCTCATCAGCCACCAAGGCCCTAGCAAACTGAGATAACTCCACAAATGTGGCTTCATAATCTGCCACAGACATCCTCCCCTGAGTTAGACAAAGGAAATCCCTCCTCTTCTGATCCCTATAAATTTCAGAATAATATTGCTGATGAAATTCTCTTCTAAATTTTTCCCATGTCAACTCCACTCCCTGGGGCTGCCTGCCCTGAATAGATCTCCACCAACTTGGGCTCTACCCTCCAGTAAAAAGGTGGCAATACTCAGCCTCTGCTCCTCAGAGCATCCCATCACATCAAATACTCTCTCGATCCTCTGCAGCCATGCCCCGGCCTGAATAGGATCAGTAGTTCCCTGGAACTCCAGAGCCCCTAACTTTCTGGCTCTTTCCACATTCCTCACAACCTCAGTATTTTTAGATGGAAGGCTAGAACTAGCACCCACAGCTGCTACCACAGCCTGAGTAATCATGCCTACCAACTCTGACATACTAGGCCCCTGAGTCTGTTCTCGAGATGGGTCTACTGGCACAGGGGTAATAGACTGTGAAGAAGACTCTGGCATCTGCTCTGGAGATGCCCCCACTCTAGCCTCCTTAGATACTGGCTCGGTGGAATCACTAGAAGCCATTCTATCAATTTGACTTCTTCTAACTGACCTTCTGAATCTACTTTGACCTTTGCTTCTATCCCTGCCTGAAGATTGCTCTGTCTCTCTAGATGCCTTTGTAGTAATCGTCCTACAAGACATTATTCATTACATCAGTTTCATCATTCAATAGCTATAATCATAAAACATTCAATCATCCTAGACTCATACTCATACTTATTCCCCTAGGACCTAATAACCTAGGGCTCTGATACCAAAACTTGTCAGCTCCCCTCCTCTCTGGGGCCACCGACTGCACACCTGCACACTTGTGGTAATCGGATAGAGTTTTACTAGTCTTTATGTAGCGCTCCATAAAGAGCTAGAGAACCCCAACTAATTATCATAAGTGGCAGACACACGAAAACACATCCTGTTAAAAACTTTTCACTTTTATCTCAATTATATTCACAAATCACCCAATCAACATTAAGCATCAACCTGCTCAGATAATATTTTTCATGACATTCCTCAGGCAGTTTACAAGATCACATTCACATTCGACATTAAAAATCCTAAGTGCGCACATCATACTCATAATCTTCTCCAAAACATAAGTCTCGTATTCATATCCAAAAAGGTCTAAAACATCATTACATCCCACTGTACACATACACATATACAAAATACAATTATCAAACCACCCTCTCTCAATATACAAGGCTAGCATTTAAACACTCTTGCATCCAAGCAAGCTTTGTCAGCTAAGGGTCCTGTCCTGCTTATCTTGTGATCCTGGCAGAAATACTCACTGATCTGAAAGAACATTTAAATCATAGAGGGATGAGACCTAAGTCCCAGTGACTGGATAACCATCTAACTATGGAGAAATAGAGAACCATTACCTCTTAATTTCAATCGTATGCTGAAACTATTTAACTTGTACAACTCAAAGTACATTTTTAACATGATATCAGATAAAATAAAATGTAGCTTATTCTTCAAATAACATATCAGTACTGGAATACTCTATAATAACTCTTCACTGAAAGATAACTCATTAAAATAAAACTTCATGCATTACAATATGAAGATATGCATTCTTTATCTACAACCCAGACTCCCATCAGGATCTGCTTGCCCACTGGCATCTCAAGTAAGATCTCCCTCTCGGGATAACTATTTGGCCCATTGGCCCTTTTTATATCACAACATATGCTTTTAGATCTCATGATGCTGGGCTGTGTGTGTAATGCCTCTGAGGTACCACCCTACAGTCGCCCTTCTGTAGGTGTACTCTCATCGGGTGCGTGACTAGCAACAGGATCCCCGCACAAATAGCACCCCTTACCCGTGCGGTTCACCTGGCAAAGTGCTTTGTTCCTTAACCCTGGAACCTCGGGTTTTCTCTCTGCCCCCACGGGCTATATATAGTAATCAGCTCCACTGAGCTATGATTCATGCCCCCACGGGCTGCTCACAACCAGCCCCACTGGCCTGGTTAGGCATGCACTCACCCCTGATTCTGGGGTTCATCGTACGATCTGTTCGCAAGGAGGTGCCGGCTCGATAGTAGTGTGCAATGCTCATGCTACAGTACAGTCTAAAGGGTGATCAGCCCCCTAGCTGCCTGATGCTCAGTATGACTCATACATCATTTGTAAAGCTTTATCATGCAAATATGCCATGTATACATTAAAAATTCCCTCATCGGAACTCATGCTTATGTGTATATGCTTAAAACTCATTTATCAAATTATCATATACTAGGTTCTCATTTCTCATATTTAAAACATACATAATACTCTGCCAGACATAACATACCATAACTAGGTATAAATCTCATTATACTAGCTCAAATTAACCTCTCATTGCTAGATGAGAAATCCACTCACCTTAGTAGGTTACTCCTCGACTGGTACAACTGGTACTCAACTCTGGTATTTTGGCTCCCTGGAATAACCCTCTTGACCTACGTCAACATACAGATACAATGGCTATTAGGATTACCTCCACACGAGGTTTTCCCACGAACCGTGCATGCTTACATGATCTATCCTCTAATATCTCATTATTTTCTTCCACCCAATCTACTCAAGATTACTTCTACTATTACCTCAAAATACACTAATCTAAGAAAATCTAAAGTCATACAAGACCTAGGGAAGCTATAGCTTACCTGGAGTCGAGCACAAATCCCCAAGCTTCCCTTTCCCTTTCTCTTTCTTCCTCCTTTTTCTTCTTCTTCTTCTTCCTTTTCCTCTCTTTTCTCCTCTTTCTTTCTTTCTTTCTTTCTTTTCTCTGGCTGAACCCACGTTCCCCTTTTTCTCTAATGACTTGGGGACCAAGTCATAGAAACTTAAGGGTTAAGGCATGCCAAATCTCCCTTTTACCCTCACACACTCTTAACACACACTTTTTGGAAAACACGTGGCTCACTTATAACCATGCTATTTTGCCCTTATATTTTCTTTCCTAAGTTGCCCTTAACACAATTTGCAATTGACATCGGAGCCTTTTCCCCTTTTGCCCCTGATATAGCATTTTTTTAATAGATTTATAGCCCAGATCATCCTTTTTCGCTTAAATCTATACTTTTATGTAACATTTCTAAGAAAAAAATTTACCATCTTGAAGAACTCGATTTTAGAAATCCAACGGTTCAAACGGCATCCAAATCGGACTTGAAACGGATTAAATATGAATTTCTCAAGATTTAACTCAGAAAAACCTGCCGTCGCGGAGTCGGCTCGAACAGATTGCGAGTCGGCTCGAGCAGAAGTAGGGGTCGACTCCAGAAAAGTAGGAGTCGACTCCTGAAAGGTAGGAGTCGACTCCAGCACTGCAGGGGTCGACTCCTAAGCGTGCCGAAAGCTTAAAACCGTGCCGGAGTCGACTCCTATCAGAGTGGAGTCGACTCCAACCACTAAAAACGTCATTTTTAGGATAAAACTCAAACTAAACTTGATTTTTCTTGTGATTTAAACCCATTAAACTTAAATCTCTCAATTTCTCAAATTAGACTCATTAACATTTAGAAATATACTTATTTACTCCAAAAATTTCTTCTCTTTACATTTATCAAAAGGCCAACACACCCATATATCAAGAAAACTTTTGACTTTCATTTTAACTGAAAATGCCATAGATTACAAGGTTTTCAGGATGTTACAATCCCGGTCGGCAATGACCGATCTCACACCGTTGTGATCGATCCGATCGACGATGATCCAATGGTTGCGATCGATCCAATCAAGCCATGATCGATCCCGGTCGGCGACGATCGATCTCGCACCGTTGCGATCGATCCAAGCCATGATCGATCTCGATCGGCGACGACCGATCTTGCACCATTGCAATCGATCTGATCGGCGATGATCCGATGGTTGCGATCGATCCAAGCCATGATCGATCCCGGTCGGCGATGACCGATCTCGCACCATTACGATCGATCCAATCGGCGATGATCCGATGGTTGCGATCGATCCAATCAAGCCATGATCGATCCCGGTCGGCGACGATCGATCTCGCACTGCTGCGATTGATCCAAGCCATGATCGATCCCGATCGGCGATGACCGATCTCGCACAATTGTGATCGATCCGATCGGCGATGATCCGACGGTTGGCGACGACCGATCTCGCACCATTGCGATCGATCCGATTGAAGATGATCCGACGGTTGCGATCGATCCAAGACATGATCGATTGCGCTCGGTGACCACCATCTCGCACTGTTGCGATCGATCTGATCGGCGACGATCTGATGGTTGCGATCGATCCAAGCCATGATCGATCGCGGTCGATGATGACCGATCTCGCACCGTTGCGATCGATCCAATCGGCGATGATCCGACGGTTGCGATCGATCCAAGCCATGATCGATCGCGGTCGGCGACGACCGATCTGCACCGTTGTGATCGATCCAATCGGCAACGATCCGATGGTTGCGATCGATCCAAGCCATGATCGATCCCAATCGGCGATGATCGATCTCGCACCGTTGCGATCGATCCAAGCCATGATCGATCCCGATCGACGACGACCGATCTCGCACCATTGCGATCGATCCAATCGGTGACGATCCGACGGTTGCGATCGATCCAAACCATGATCGATCGCGGACGGCTACCACTGATCTCGCACCGTTGCGATCGTTCTGATCGGCGATGATCCTACGGTTGCGATCAATCTAAGCCATGATCGATCGCGCTCGGCGACCACCGATCTCGCACCATTGCGATCGATCCGATCGGCGATGATCCGACGGTTCCGATCGATCCAAGCCATGATCGATCACAGTCGGCGACGACCGATCTCGCACCATTACGATCGATCCAATCGGTGACGATCCGATGTTTGCGATCGATCCAAGCCATGATCGATCCCAGTCGGCGACGATCGATCTCGCACCGTTGCGATTGATCCAAGCCATGATCGATCGCGATCGGCGACGATCGATCTCGCACCGTTGCGATCGATCTGATCGGAGACGATCCGACGGTTGCGATCGATCCAAGCCATGATCGATCGTGGTGGGGGACCACCATCTCGCACCGTTGCGATCGTTCCGATCGGCGATGATCCGACGGTTACGATCGATCCAAGCCATGATCGATCGTGGTCGGCGATGACCGATCTCGCACCGTTGCGATCGATCCGATCGGCGACGATCCGATGGTTGCGATCGATCCAAGCCATGATCGATCCTGGTCGGCGACGATCGATCTCGCACCGTTGTGATCGATCCAAACCATTATCGATCCCAATCGGCGATGACTGATCTCGCACCGTTGCGATCGATCTGATCGGCGATGATCCGACGGTTGCGATCGATCCAAGCCATGATCGATCCCGGTCGACGACGACCGATCTCACATCGTTGCGATCAATCCGATCGGCGATGATCCGATGGTTGCGATCGATCCAATCAAGCCATGATCGATCCCGGTCAACGACGATCGATCTCATATCGTTGCGATCGATCCAAGGCATGATCGATCCCGATCGGCGATGATCGATCTCGCACCATTGCGATCGATCCGATCGGCGACGATCCGACGGTTGCGATCGATCCAAGCCATGATTGATCACGGTCGGCGACGATCGATCTCGCACTGTTGCGATCGATCCAAGCCATGATCGATCCCAATCGGCAACGACCGATCTCGCACCATTGCGATCGATCCGATCGGCGATGATCCAATGATTGGCGACGACCGATCTCGTACCGTTGCGATCGATCCGATCGGAGATGATCCGACAGTTGCGATCGATCCAAGCCATGATCGATCGCGGTCGGCGACCACCGATCTCACACCGTTGCGATCGATCCGATCGACAACGATCCGACGGTTGCGATCGATCTAAGCCATGATCAATCGCGGTCGACGACGATCGATCTTGCACCGTTGCGATCGATCCGATCGGCGACGATCCGATGGTTGCGATCGATCCAAGCCAAGATCGATCCCGGTCGGCGATGATCGATCTCGCACCGTTGCAATCGATCCAAGCCATGATCGATCTCGATTGGCGACGATCGATCTCGCACCGTTGCGATCGATCCGATCAGCGATGATCCGACGGTTGCGATCGATCCAAGCCATGATCTATCCCGGTCGGCGACGACCGATCTCGCACCGTTGCAATCAATCCGATCGGCGATGATTCGATGGTTGCGATCGATCCAATCAAGCCATGATCGATCCTGGTCGGCGATGATCGATCTCGTACCGTTGCGATCGATCCAAGCCATGATCGATCCCGATCGGCGATGACCGATCTCGCACCATTGTGATCGATCCGATCGGCGATGATCCGACGGTTGCGATCGATCTGATTGGCGACGATCCGACGGTTGCGATCGATCCAAGCCATGATCTATCCGGGTCGGCGACGACCGATCTCGCATTGTTGCGATCGATCTGATCGGCGATGATCCGATGGTTGCGATCGATCCAATCAAGCCATGATCGATCCCGGTCGGCGACGATCGATTTCGCACCGTTGCGATCGATCCAAGCCATGATCGATCCTGATCGGCGACGACCGATCTTGTACCGTTGCAATCGATCCGATCGGTGATGATCCGACGGTTGCGATTGATCCAAGCCATGATCAATCCCAGACAGCGACGATCGATCTCACACCGTTGCGATCGATCCGATCGGCGATGATGCGATGGTTGCGATCGATCCAATCAAGCCATGATCGATCCCGGTCAGTGACGATCGATCTCGCACCGTTGCGATCGATCCAAGCCATGATCGATCCCGATCGGTGACGACCGATCTCGCACCGTTGCGATCAATCCGATCGGAGATGATCCGATGGTTGCGATCGATCCAAGCCATGATCGATCGCGCTCGGCGACTACCGATCTCGCACCGTTGCGATCGATCCGATCAGCGACGATCCGACGGTTGCGATCGATCCAAGCCATGATCGATCGCGGTCGGCGATGACTGATCTCGCACCGTTATGATCGATCTGATCGGCGATGATCTGATGGTTGCGATCGATCCAAGCCATGATCGATCTCAGTCAGCAACGATCGATCTCGCACCGTTGTGATCGATCCAAGCCATGATCGATCCCGATCGACGACGACCGATCTCGCACCGTTTCGATCTATCCGATCGGCGATGATCCGACGGTTGCGATCGATCCAAGCCATGATCGATCCTGATCGGCGATGACCGATCTTGCACCGTTTCGATCGATCCGATCAGCGATGATTCGATAGTTACGATCGATCCAATCAAGCCATGATCGATCCCGGTCGGTGACGATCGATCTCGCACCGTTGCGATCGATCCAAGCCATGATCGATCCCGATCGGAGATGACCGATCTCGCACCATTGCGATCGATCCGATCGGTGACGATCCGACGGTTGTGACCGATCCAAGCCATGATCGATCCCAATCGGCGACGACCGATCTTGCACCATTGTGATCGATCCGATCGGCGATGATCCGATGGTTGCGATCGATCCAATCAAGCCATGATCGATCCCGGTCGGCGATGATCAATCTCGTACCATTGCGATCGATCCAAGCCATGATCGATCCCGATCGGCAACGATCAATCTCGCACCGTTGCGATCGATCCGATCGGCGACGATCCGACGGTTGCGATCGATCCAAGCCATGATCGATCTTGGTCGGCGACGACCGATCTCGCACTGTTGCGATCGATCCGATCAGCGATGATCCGATGGTTGCGATCGATCCAATCAAGCCATGATCGATCCCGGTCAGCGATGATCGATGTCGCACCATTGCGATCGATCCAAGCCATGATCGATCCCGATCGGCGACGACCGATCTTGCACCATTGCGATTGATCCGATCGGTGATGATCCGATGGTTAGCGACGACCGATCTCGCACCGTTGCGATCGATCCGATCGGAGATGATCCGACGATTGCGATCGATCCAAGCCATGATCGATCGTGGTCGGCGACCACCGATCTCGCACCATTGCGATCGATCCGATCGGCGACAATCCGATGGTTGCGATCGATTCATGTCATGATTGATCGCGGCCGGCGACGACCGATCTCGCACTATTGCGATCGATCCGATCGGCGACGATTCGATGGTTACGATTGATCCAAGCCATGATCGATCTCGGTCGGCGATGATCGATCTCGCACCGTTGCGGTCGATCCAAGCCATGATCGATCTCGATCGGCGACGACCGATCTTGCACCATTGCGATCGATCCGATCGGCGACGATCCGACCGTTGCGATCGATCCAAGCCATGATCGATCCAGGTCGGTGACGACCGATCTCGCACCGTTGCGATCAATCCGATCGGCGATGATCCGATGGTTGTGATCGATCCAATCAAGCCATGATCGATCCCGGTCGGCGATGATCGATCTTGCACCATTGTGATCGATCCAAGCCATGATCGATCCCGATCGGCGACGATCGATCTCGCACCGTTGCGATCGATCTGATCGGCGACGATCCGACGGTTACGATCAATCCAAGCCATGATCGATCCTGGTCGGCGATGACCGATCTCGCACCGTTGCGATCGATCCGATCGGAGATGATCCGATGGTTGCGATCGATCCAATCAAGCCATGATCGATCCCGATCGGCGACGATCGATCTCGCACCGTTGCGATCGATCCAAGCCATGATCGATCTCGATCGGCGATGACCGATCTCGCACCATTGCGATCGATCCGATCGGCGACGATCCGACGGTTGGGATCGATCCTAGCCATGATCGATCGTGGTTTGTGATGACCGATCTAGCACCTTCGCGATCGATCCAAGCCATGATCGATCGTGGTCGGCGACGACCGATCTCGCACCGTTGCGATCGATCCGATCGGCGACGATCCGATGGTTGCGATCGATCCGATCGGCGACGATCGATCTCGCATAGTTGCGATCGATCCGATCGGCGATGATCCAATGGTTGCGATTAATCCAAGCCATGATCAATCCCGGTCGGCGACGATCAATCTCGCACCGTTGCGATCGATCCGATCGGCGACGATCCGACAGTTGTGATCGATCCAAGCCATGATCGATCGCGGTCGGCGACGATCGATCTCGCACCGTTGCGATTGCAATGTTTTATTTTTAATTTTTTTTATCTTTTAATTATATTTAATAAAATTTATTTTTTTTCAAAAACTCTATGACTCATTTTTTGCGTTGCTAAAAAAATTAATTTATTTAATTTTTTAATTTATTGCGTCGCTAATGTGTCGCTATTTAAATAATTAAATTTTTAAAAAATATTGCGACGTACAATATTTTTATTTCATATTTATTCTTAATTTTTTAAAAAAAATATTTTTTAAAAAATATTATGATGCAGTACTTGCATCGCTAAATAAAAAATTATTTTTATTAATTTTTTATTTTATTGCGTCGCTATTGCATCACTATTTAATATAATTAAATTTTGAAAAAAAATTGCGACGCACTAGAATGCATCACAATATTTTATTTCATAATTATATTTTATAAAAATTAATTTTATTTCAAATAATTACGACACAATACCTATGTCGCTATATTAAAAAATATTTTTTAATTTTTTGGTTTATTGCATTGCTATTTAACATAATTAATTTTTTTTAAAACATTGCGATGCACTATTTTGTGTCACAATATTTTTATTTCAAAATTATATTTATAAAAATTAAATTTAAAAATATTGCGATGCATTCTTGTGTTGCTAAATTAAAATTTTAATTTTTTTTATTATCTGATTTATTGAGTCGCGAATGCGTCGCTAATTGCGTCGCAATTTCTTATTGTCGCGGAGGCATCATAATGTGGTCGCAATTTAGCGACGCAATGATGCGTCGTTAATTTTTTGTCGCTATTTCAATATTTTCTTATAGTGTCCAAACTCTATTTCTTCGGCCCTGCTATGGATCATGCTACCGAACTTATCGATTGAGTTCTGATCAGATGGAATTCTGAGCACTATCCTTGCTCCAGCTGAACACTTTGCCTTCTCCGATGCATCAACCAAGAAGAAGATCCAGGGTGGCTTTGCCCGGACATGCATGCGCGTTGATTTGCGACAGCCTCTTCATCCGGATGCCAGAGTTAGGGAAACTCGTGCTCTGTTTTGGCAACAGTATGCCTACGAGCACTTGGATGGCATAAGCCCTAGATGCGGCTCTCTACATTTGAACATCTCTTGCCCGTCTTCGCTAGAGCCTGAGGCCTCTGCCGCTGGTTCCAAGTTCGGGCCTTGGATGGCAGCTGTGCGGCAGTGGAGGGCTTCCCTTGGCCAAGCTTCTGAACCAAGGAGGAAGGTCCATGTTCAGCCTAATACGGCTGGGTCAATCTCTTGCTCAGCGCCGGTGGAAGGGTGGCAAACGCCAGTTAAGGTGGCTCGCCGATGCCTTTGGAAGACCAGTCAGACTCCTACTACTGTGCCGAGCATGGAGACTAAGGGAGTGAAGATGGCCTCTCGGGTGACTGGATCTCTGCTAGTGGATGCAGGCCGTGCTGGGTCTTCTAAACTTCCTTATGTAGTGAGGGCTAATGGCCATGCAGGGAGTGGCGTCGTGCCAGTGAAAGAGGGTGGCTCTCGGGTGACTGGAGCTGTGCCACTGGCTGTGGGCCGTGCCGGCTCACTTGATATCCCAATTGCTGTGCCAATGGAAGGTGGTTGTGCCGCTTTTGAAACTCCAACTGATGGGGGGAATGCTGCACAAGCAGAGATCAAAGCAGCACAAACTAATTCAAAGTCCAACTTTATTTTAGAAAATCCATTCGCCCTTCTGGGTACTGATATGTGGGCCGGGCAGCCTACAGTTTGCAAGGATGCCAATCTTGGTCCATCCAAGAGGGCCAGGCCTACAGAGGGTCAAACCCAATGTGTAATTTTCAAAAATGAGAAGAGGAAAGGTAAAGCGATCCCTTCTGGTTCAATCACCACTCAGGATACATATACTTTCTCAGCTTATCAGGAGCTGACTCTGGGTGCTACGATTCGGGCTGACATGGGTGTTCAGTCTAACTATAGTCAAAGTATGGTGAAGGAAGTACATGCCCAGCCACCTCAACTAGAGGGTTGTGGACATGACTCAGTTGTTTCTTGTCTCAAGGAAGCCATTCTGGGCGAGGACAGGATCCCCCGGGCACGTCCCCGTCCTCACGAATGGACTCTGTAGTAATTATGGAGGATTCCCGAATAGTGGAGTGCTCTAGTCAGGAATTTGAGGGTGGTACCCCGATTATTGGGGGCCTTTCTGGTAATGATATGGTAGAGGACCAGGATGAGTCCCAACCCCCTCTAACTATTAAATGAAGATACTTATTTGGAATGTCAGAGGAGCTCGAAAACCTTCGTTTCATTCCTCCTTTGGTAGACTTATGCAGTTATATAATTTTGATATCTGTATACTTGTGAAAACCCGATTATCGGGTGACAGCTTAGCTTGGTTTAGGATACAAGTTTCTAGATTTTGGTCTTCTTATGTAGTGGAGTCTACAGGACTTTCTGGAGGTATTCTGGCTTTTTGGAATAATAGCTCTATCATAGTGAATGCATTCCATCGGTGCAATCAGCAAGTTATCCTTATTGTATCTGAGGGGACTTCTGGCCCCTGGTTCTTATCGGGAGTTTATACTAGCACTGATTTTCAAAAGAGGCGCATTCTCTGGTCTGATCTTCACTTTCTGCTTGCTCAGGGAGTTCCTTCTCTCCTTGTTGGAGATTTCAATTGCATTGTGGGGGCTAATGAGAAAAAAGGAGGCAGACTGCCTAGGGGCTCAGCTAGCATTTCAGAATTTAGGACTTTCATTTCAGATGCTGAATTAATTGACCTGGGATTCTCGGACCCCCAATTCACCTAGTGTAATAACCGCCAGAGATTTGCGCGAGTTTGGAAGAGATTGGATAGGGTTTTAGCTACGGTCCACTGGCTCTAGAATTATCCAAATATCATTGTTCCTCATCTTCCAAGGATTGCTTCTAATCACTGCCCTATCTTGATATCCACTGATGTGATTGCACAACAGCGGAGACCATTTCGGTTTGAGCAGTTTTGAACTTTCTATTCTTTTGCTTGGACTCTAATTTCTTAATTTTGGCATTTACCTGTGAGAGGCAGTGCTACCTACAAGCTATCTCGGCATCTAGTGCTTGCAAGGCGCAGACTCTCTAGATGAAACATATGGAAGATGACATTAGTACACTTCAGACCAAGGAAGATCACGAGGGCTGCCTCACTGATCAGGACATCACATCTCTCCGAGCTAAGTTAGCTCTTCACCACTCCCTCTTGCAGCAGCAGAAAACTTTTTGAAGGAAAAGGTCTCGGATTCAGTGGATTCGAGATGGGGATCGAAATATCAAAATTTTTCACCAGACCATACTGAGGCATCGAACAGCTAATAGGATTCGGCGACTTGCTAATGAGGCAGGGCACTACCAGGAGGATTTTCACATTATCAGGGATCATCTTCTTCACTTATTTCAGTCCAGATGAACAGAGCGCACTGGTGATGGGTTTCTTATCCACTCGATCCTAACTACTAAGAGGGTATCAGCTGAGGAGAATGACCTCCTTATTAGGTCGATTTCTATGGATGAGATACGGAAGGCTGTTTGGGAGCTTAGGCCAGACAAGGTCCCTGGGCTTGATGGGTTTTGCCTTTCTTCTTCCATCATTATTGGACTATAGTCAGCCAGGATGTTGTACAGGCCATCCAGAGTGTTTTTCATTCCAAAGTAATTCCTATTGATTGGAATGAGACTTTCATTACTCTTATGCCTAAGCGCTCTGATGCTTTCGTCCCTCAGCACTTTTGGCCCATCAACTTGTGCACTACCCTGTACAAGGTCTGTGCACGTATTATTGTTACTCGCCTGCAGAATGTTATACCCTGCCTGATTTCTATGGAGCATAGTACTTTTATCAGAGGGCGATGCATTACTGATAATATATTGATAGCTCAGGAGTTTATACATGACCTTCAGAGATCTCCTACCCATCAGTATCTTATGGCTATCAAGCTAGACATGGAGCGAGCTTATGACAGGATGAGCTATACTTCACTCTTCATGAGTTTGGGTTTGATGGACTTATTATTGAATGGATCATGGCATACATTCATCGGCCGTCATTCTCTCTTATCATTAACGGTAGCCAGACTAATTTCTTTCACTCTGCGATTGGCCTGCATCAGGGATGCCCTCTATCTCCATTCCTATTCATCCTTGTTGCTGATGATCTCTCTCATACATTTTCTCAGGCACATGATGATCTTTGCATTACCCCTTTTACAGCAGCACCCCAGGGCCTCTCGGTCTCTCATCTTTTGTTTGCTGATGATTGCATTTTACTGGGCCAGGCCACTATCCATAATGCAGTGACCTTTGCTTCTATCATTCAACACTACTGTCAGGCCTCTGGTCAGAGAGTTAATCTTCTAAAGTCCTTCATCTGTTTTAGTCCAAAAATGATTGCTATAAGGAGGGAGGCCATACTCCAAACCCTAGGCATTACTACGCAGACTGATAGGCTATCCTATTTGAGAAATCCCTATTACGGAAAGACAACCGCAATGCATAGATTATATTGATCTAAAGCGTCGGTCTGTGACCGTCTTGATAGATGGCAGGTCACGGGGTTATCCATGATGGCAAGGATTATCCTTATATGCTCGGTCCTCAATTCTCTTCCTCTTTATCTTCTATCTAATGCTTCTATTCTGAGGACTTGCTTGAGGAGGATTGAGAGATATTTTAAAGACTTTCTATGGGGATCCAGGTAGGATGGCCATGGTATTCATTTGCTGGCATGGGCACTGTCTGCTTGCCTATTTCTAAAGGTAGTCTTGGAATTCAGTCTTTGATTGTCAGAAGAGAGGCGCTGTTTGCTAGGCATGCTATGCGGTTCCTATTGGATCAGCATTGCTTTTGGAGCTCCTTCATGAGGGCCTGTTATGGGGATTGGTCTCTCTCTATGGATTTTTAGTCCTCCTCTGGATATTCTCCTTTCTGGAAGGAGGTCTGTTGGTATGCCCTATTGATCTTGAATAACATCTCGTGGATGATAGATGATGGATCCTCGGTTGATGTTACTCAGGATACATGGATTACTGAGCGCCCCCTCTCTCTAGCCTACTTTTGTCCGCATGGATGTACCTAGCAGCATGAGAGTCATAGATTTGATTTCTCCGGATCATACGTCCTGGCACAGTCCCACGGTGACCCAATTCTTTGGGGAGGAGTTAGCCCGCAAGGTGCTTTCCATTCCACTCATATCGGGGCACTCGGATGATACCAGATTATGGAAGAAATTATGTCTTGCTAGTGCACCTATTAGGGATCTGATGAGGATTATCGGCCATACCCACAGCATATGATTGATGCAGCATGGATTTGAAAGCTTTCTATCTATCCCATGATCCAGCTCTTTATCTAAAAGCTTGTGTGGGACTATCTTTCCACCTGCTCATTGCTGGCTGGGAGGGGTGTGCCCATTGATCAGGCTACTTGCCCATTATATGGACAGAAGGAGGAGACCACTGATCATGCCATTTTCAGCTGTCCTAGAGCGAGACAGATTTGGCTGATGATGGGTTACCACCCTAGAGAGGGTGTTGAGGGCTCTCGAAAGACTGCTCTTTTGAGTGACATTCGAAAGAGAATTCGGTAGCAGGGCGCTATTTGGGTTGGCATCGGCTACCAGAGATTTGGCTATCGCGTAACCAGCTTATTTTCACTGAAGATGTTGTTTCTTCCCGCAGGGTTGTGAGGAAAGTTATTGCCTTCTCTGACAAATTCACACTCCATGGTTCTGCTTCTGATTTTGATAGCTTTGGCCACTGGAACTCCTCTGCTGCTTTGGCAGCGAACCGGCACATGGTTTTTATTTTTTAGGAGCCCCCACCTTTAGAGTTTATCAAAATTAATTTTGATGGGAGTGTCCGGGAAAGATGTGCTGGCTCAGCTTTTATCATCCGTAGGACTGATGGAGTAATGCTGACGGCTGGTGGATTGGGCCACCTTGATTCCTCAGTTTCTCTGACTGAACTTTATGCCGCTTGGGCTGGTATCTCTTACGCCACTCGAATCCTACATGCTCATTGTCTCATCATCGAGGGAGATTCTACTACGGTCATCCGGTGGGTTCGACAGGATTCTATTCCTCACATATCTAGCAATGCTTTACTCTATGATATCCTGTCTATCCTTTGGGAGGTTCATTCATTTCAGATCCGGTATATCTACATGGAAGCTAATGCTACGGCTGACTGGATGGCGGCAAACTTTTTACATTTTAAAACCATGACAAGCAAATTACTCCAAACTCTTTACATTCTAGTACCCTAATTAAGAAGTGGTGCAGAGTCCTTCCAAACTCTACTACTCTAACCCTAGGAAATCACATGGAATGCACATATTCTCATTGCATAGGACTCCTAGGCACATGGTTTTTGTCTCTTAATTTGACTTATCCTATCAAATAAGGCTCTTGTCCTTTCATGATTATTTAGAGAGGATCTTTTATTACTTCATAGTTATCCTATTATTTAGATAGAGACTCTTATTGTTTTATTATTGCTTAATAATTATTTTATATAGATAACCACTAAATGATAATATGTTTCATATGAACTAATTTGCATGCCAATTAATATAATATAATAATTTATAATTTTGCTTTCCCTTTTATATAAGAACATGTGTTGATAAATCCATAATCTGCATGTCAATTAATTATAATTCCTCTTATACTAATACATATTAAAAATAATATATAAAAAGATAGGAAGAAAATCCATAACTTACTTTATGAGTATTACTATTTGATAAATCTAATTAATTAATTCTGAATGTCACCATCAAATACAAAATTGGAATCAACATGAGAATCTATCAAGAAGAATGATGACTGTTGGGGGGTAAAATCGTCATTGCATTAATATCCGTGCGAGGTGGCTAAGGCTGACCTCCTCCCTTTGCCTCCTCCGGGCTTCCGTAGCTCGGCCTCCTCCGGGCTTCCGTAGCTCGGCCCCCTCCGGGCTTCCGTAGCCCGGCCCCCTCCGGGCTTCCGTAGCTCGGCCCCTCCGGGCTTCCGTAGCTCGGCCCCCTCTGGGCTTCCGTAGCTCGGCCTCCTCCGGGCTTCCGTAGCTCGGCTCCTTCGAGCGATCCACAACCTAACATCTACCTCCGTGGAACCTGACGCGAGAGAGCCCGAACCTACCTGAGCGGCATCCTAGACAAGGAATCATATCGGAACGTGGCCTAAAGCCTATCGTAACTGCCCCAGGCCTACTCAACCCGATCTCGAGACACCAGGAGCTCTCCCAGCCGTCGATACCAAAACAAACAGGATACGGATCCTAACGGCCCCACAACGGCCTGATTCTGTCCGTCTCCGTATCATAACAACCTCCAGACCTTCCAGAAGGCGCTCACGATCCAGGTGGCAGTCTATAAATATCATAATCGCAGATTCCCTCAGGTACGCAACTCTGTACGCACACTTGCGCGCTTACACCCCCACTCTCACTCTCCTGCTCTCGCCGGTAGCTCGTCGGCGCTCCTGCCCTTTGGAGCCTCCGATTGGCCGCCCCCGGAGAGGTCTCCCGGAGAGATCCACCTCCTCACTGTCTGGTTGATCGCCGATTCCTTCTTCACTGACTTGAGCGTCGGAGGGTCTTCCGCGGAGGACCACCCCCAGCGTCCCTCCGCGTGTGGGCTTCTTTTGCAGGTCCGCCCCCCTCTTCCTGGAGATCGACCGCGCCCGAGTCGGAGGACGGATTTCAGCGGCAACAGATTGGCGCTAGAGGAAGGGTCTCAAGTCCCGTTAAAACTTGAAGAAAGGAGACAAGGATCCCGATCCGGAGAAGAACCTCTCTGATGGCCAACCGGAAGAGAGCAACCTCTGATGCCCAAGATCAGGTCGCCTCCCAGAGGCCTGATCCGACTGGCGCCACAGCGCCACAACCCCCACCGGTCGAAACTCCGTCGCCGCCTGCCATCCCGGTGACCCAAGACCAGTTCGCTACACTGGTCCAGCAAGTCCAGGCCCTTACCCATCTGGTACAGGAGCGCCTTGCGGCTCCTCCTGCTTCGCATCCTCAGAAAGAAATGGCGATTTCTTCTTCGCCGGCAACCTCCTCCTCTGATCCGCATGAATCAGCGGATCCCCCACATCGCCCCAGGGGGGACAAACCGGTCCCTCGAACCGGTTATGATAGAGATCCTCCCAGATCTCGGCGAGCCCGCTCCCTCTCCCCGGCGACGTCTCACCATGATTCGACGCCATCCTTGCGGTTCTCGCGCCCAGCCCCTCCTCTAGCCGGTGAGGAGGAGATCCGCCGTCAGATCCAAGAGATGCGTCAGGAGCTGGACGCCGCCAAGCAGACCCATCTGCCCCAGCCCAAAGCAGAGCAGGGCATCCCTTTCTCTAAGGGAATCATGGAGGAAGTGATTCCCTCCCACGTTAAGCTGCCAACCGTCGAGCCCTATCACGGCTCCACTGATCCGGACGACCATCTCAGTAGCTTCCGGTCAATAATGATGTTCCACGGAGCATCTGATGCGATCCTCTGCCGAGCCTTCCCATCCACCCTCAGAGGATCCGCCCGAACCTGGTTCAACGCCTTGAAACCGGGTTCCATTGATTCATTCGACGAGCTGAGCCACCTTTTTATTGGCCAGTTCGTCAGCAGCCGCCGCCATCGACGAAGATCCGACTCCCTCTCCGAAGTCAAGCAGAGAGAGGGGGAGTCCTTGAGGAACTACCTTGGCCGTTTCAACAAGGCCATGTTGGAGGTGGACCACCTTAATCATGAGGTGGCTATGTCCGCCCTGGCGGGGGAGTTTCGAAGGAGAGCGACTTCTATCTGGCAATGGAGGTCAGCTACCCCCCATGTCTATCTGATATGATGGCCCTTGCGGACAAATACGCTAGGGTCGAGGAGTCGCGGAGAGTGGCCCGCGCTGAGCAAGCAAGAAAGAAGCAAGAGCCCAAAGTCCCCGACAGACACCGCCCTGTCCGTCGGCCAAGTCCGCCCGCCGCCCAAGAGTCCCTCCACTGCCGCCAAGGAATCGCTCCCGGAGTCCTCCCAGGCGATTCGATCGCTATACTCCGCTGACTGTGCCCCGGGCGCAGATCCTCATGGAGATAGAGCGCCAACTTCCCCGGCCAGTACCTCTCCGAGGGAACCCGACCGAAGGGATCCCGCAAATACTGCCGCTACCATAGGGAGCATGGTCATGACACTGAAGAATGTTGGCAGCTGAAGAATGAAATAGAGAGGTTGATCCGGCGGGGACGGCTAGATCAGTTTCAGGAGGGCGCCCGAGCCGCAGCAACAAGGAGGTGATCGCCAGCCCGAGCTCCCACAACTCCTCCTCCACCAAATCCGCCTGTGGTTGGCCGTATCAACATGATTGAGGAGGCCGGCGGATCGAGCTCCAGGGGCGACGGTGATGCGCCGGTGCCAAAGAAGGCACGCACGGGCGAACTTTCCTTTTCTGATGATGATCTTCTTGGGATACAGCTCCCCCACGATGACGCACTTGTTGTATCCCTTAACTTGAACAATTATGATGTAAGCCGAATCCTCGTGATAGTGGAAGTTCGGTAAACGTTTTGTACCTCGGTGTGTTTGCCAGGATGAAATTGCTCATGGAAAACCTTCGAGCCGTGGATTCCACCCTGATGGGATTCACCGGCGACGTCATCGTCCCAGAAGGAATCGTCACCCTGACGGTCCGCGCGGGAACCTGGCCCCTTGACCATTGTCAGACCGATTTCCTGGTAACCGACCTCAGGTCCCCATATAACGCCATATTCGGCAGGCCTGGTTTAATGTCTCTCAAGGCAGTAGTCTCCATCCCGCATCTGTCTATGAAGTTCCCCACCGAGCAAGGAGTTGGAGTGGTTCGGGGAAGTCAAGCCATGGCTCGGCAATGTTTCGTTACGAGCCTTCAGTCTAGAATGCCCGAAGTTGACGGGCTAGACGCTCGTGAAGACTTCGCCGAACAGCGGGGAGAACCGGCAGAAGAATTGGAGGAAGTACCATTGGACGAAGCTCGGCCCGACCGAACCATAAGGATCGGGTCGCTACTCAAAGGAGAGCCTCGGCACAGATTGATCAAGTTCCTCCAGAGCAATGCCGATATCTTCGCCTGGACCGCCTCCGACATGCCGGGAATCGACCCCGAGGTTCTCGTCCACCATCTCAATGTGGACGAGAGGCACAGGCCTGTCAAGCAGAAGAAAAGAAGCTTCGCCCCAGAGCGACAAAAAGCCATTGAAGAAGAGGTCGACAAACTCATAAGGCCAACTTCGTCCGAGAGGTGAATTACCCGAACTGGCTATCAAATGTCGTCATGGTGAAAAAGTCGAACGGCAAGTGGAGGATCTGCATCGACTTCACCGACCTCAACAAAGCCTGCCCAAAGGACAGCTTCCCCCTCCCTCGGATCGATCAGCTCGTGGACGCCACCTCAGGCCACCAAATGCTGTCATTCATGGACGCCTATTCCGGCTACAATCAGATCCGAATGGCCCCTGAAGATGAAGAAAAGACCGCCTTCATAACCGACCGAGGTACCTACTGTTACCGAGTTATGCCTTTGGTCTTAAAAATGCAGGAGCGACCTACCAGCGGCTGGTCAACAAGGTGTTCAAGGAGCAAATCGGCCGGAACATGGAGGTGTATGTGGACGACATGCTGGTCAAAAGCAAGGAGGCGTCACAGCATGTCGAGGACCTCTCGGAGAGCTTTGCAACGTTGCGCAAATATGGGATGAAACTCAACCCGACCAAGTGCGCCTTCGGCGTCAACTCGGGAAGTTCCTCGGCTTCATGGTCTCCCAGCGAGGTATCGAAGCTAACCCCCAGAAGATTCAAGCTCTCCAACAAATGCGCCCCCAGCATCAATTAAAGAGGTCCAGCGCCTAACCGGGAGGATAGCGGCCCTTAACCGCTTTGTGGCGCGGTCGGCCGAGAGATGCCTCCCCTTCTTCAAAACTCTCCGATCGGCCAAAAACTTCCAGTGGACTCCCGAGTGCCAGAAATCATTTCAAGATCTCAAGAAGTACCTCGGCTCGCCTCCGCTTCTCAGTAGTCCAACCCCAGGAGAGACCCTATTCTTGTACCTGGCTGTTTCGGAGAGCGCGGTTTGTTCGGTGCTAGTCAAAGAAGAAGGCAAGGTCCAGAAGCCGATCTACTATGTGAGCAGGCTGCTCCGCGATGCGGAGACGAGGTACAGCAGGATTGAAAAGATGGTGTTGGCCTTGATCACCTCAGTTCGAAAGCTGCGACCGTATTTCCAAGCACATTCCGTGACGGTCCTGACTGACCAACCCATCAGGCGGTGTCCACCGTCCGGAGACATCGGGGAGAATGACCAAATGGGCCGTCGAGCTAAGCGAGCATGACATACATTTTCAGCCTCGCCCAGCCATCAAAGCTCAAGTGCTAGCCGACTTCCTCCTCGAGTGTACCATCCCGGAGGACGGTTCTACCCCAGACTCTCTGAAGAGCCAAAGTCTGGAGCCCGGTGGCTCCTCCACGTCGACGGGTCGTCCAATGCCATCACTCCGGTGCGGGTCTAGTTCTCACCAGTCCTGAGGGGATGGCCTTTGAGTATGGCGTCCGATTCTCCTTCCCGGCTTCCAACAACGAAGCCGAGTATGAAGCCCTGCTGGCCGGTCTCCGGATCGCCCGCAACCTGAAGGTGGAAAAGCTCACGCCTTCACCGACTCTCAGCTGGTGGCCGGCCATGTTCGGGGAGAGTTTGAAGCTCGGGAGCCAAACATGATTCGATATCTCCAGGAGGTGCGTAACTTGCTTCCCATTTTTCGAATTTGAAATTATTCAGATTCCCAGATCCGAGAATGCCCGTGCCGACCTACTCTCCCGACTGGCAACCACGGAGACAATGGATGCCGAGCAAAAATTCCACCTGGAGACCCTGGAAAAGCCGAGCATCACGGAAGCCGACCGGTGATGCAAGTTGAGGCCGAACCATCCTGGTTCGACCCTATCCTCAATACCTCAAAGAAGGGTCGCTTCCGTCCGACCGAAGAGAGGCTAGGAAGCTGAAGCTGCAGGCCACCCATTATGTGTGATTGACAACCAACTTTACAAGCGGTCTTTCTCCATGCCGCTGCTTAGATGCCTTCGCCCATCCGAAGCGGATTATGCTCTGCGTGAGGTGCATGAAGGGATTTGCGGCAACCATCTGGGAAGCCGGTCCCTATGTCACAAGGTGCTGCGACAAGGGCTACTACTGGCCGACCATGCAAAAGACGCGGACGATCTAGTCCGAGCCTGCGACCCTGCCAGAGACATTCAAACATCCAAAGACTCCCTTCCGCCGAGCTAGTTTCTATATCCTCCGCTTGGCCCTTTGCCAAGTGGGGGATGGACATCCTCGGCCCATTCCCGCTTGCACGGGACAGCGGAAATTCTTATTTGTCGCCATCGACTACTTCACCAAATGGGTCGAAGCGGAAGCGGTCGCACAAATACCGAGGCACGGGCCCGAGACTTTGTGTGGAGGTCCATCATCTGCCGATTCGGCCTCCCCACACTATAATCACCGATAACGGCAAGCAGTTCGACAACTCCAAATTTCGCCAGTTCTGCGAGGAGCATGGAATCCGTCACCACCTTACCTCGGTCGGGCACCCACAAGCCAACGGAGCGGCCGAGGTAACCAACAGGACCCTCCTCCAGGGAATTAAAGCTCGCCTCTCCAGAGCCCAAGGCAGGTGGGCAGACGAGCTACATCATGTCTTGTGGGCCTACCGCACACCCCGAGAATCCCGACAGGCGAGACCCCATTCCGAATGGCTTTTGGCACAGAGGCCGTTATCCCTGTGGAAATAGGCCTCCCATCATTGCGGGTGGAGAGCTACTCAGAGGAAGCAAGCAACGAACAACTCCGCACCAACCTCGACCTGATAGAGGAGGTCAGAGAAAAGGCCCGGATCAGGACGGCTGCCTATCAACAAGGGTGGCCCGGTACCATGCCTCCAGAGTCAAGGGAAAGCCTTCCTGCCCGGCGACCTTGTCCTCCGGAAAGCTCTGTTCCAAACCGCTGGAGCAAGGAAAGCTGGCGCCAAACTGGGAGGGCCCATACCAAGTAGCGGAGATTATTGGACCAGGAACCTACAAGCTGCAGGATCTGGATGGGAAGTCCATTCCCCGAACTTGGAACGCGGACAACCTTCGTAAATATTATCAATAGGGTATGTCCTCTTCCCATATACCTCATTGCATATTCCTGCTTACTGTTTCCTCAAAACTGTTGCGTGAATCATTATGCACTATATGCTATAAATTGCAAAAGAACAGATACTGCTTACCAATCCTCGGCACAACCGAGCTGTCTGTTTGAACAGGAATCTCCGAACCTTGGCAGGGCCAAGTAAAATATTTCTCCGAACCTCGGCAGGGCCGAGCAACAAATCTCCGAACCTTGGCAGGGCCAAGTAAAATATTCTCCGAACCTCGGCAGGGCCGAGCAACAAATCTCCGAACCTTGGCAGGGCCAAGTAAAATATTCTCCGAACCTCGGCAGGGCCGAGCAACAAATCTCCGAACCTTGGCAGGGCCAAGTAAAATATTCTCCGAACCTCGGCAGGGCCGAGCAACAAATCTCCGAACCTTGGCAGGGCCAAGTAAAATATTCTCCGAACCTCGGCAGGGCCGAGCAACAAATCTCCGAACCTTGGCAGGGCCAAGTAAAATATTCTCCGAACCTCGGCAGGGCCGAGCAACAAATCTCCGAACCTTGGCAGGGCCAAGTAAAATATTTCTCCGAACCTCGGCAGGGCCGAGCAACAAATCTCCGAACCTTGGCAGGGCCAAGTAAAATATTCTCCGAACCTCGGGGGCCGAGCAACAAATCTCCGAACCTTGGCAGGGCCAAGTAAAATTCTCCGAACCTCGGCAGGGCCGAGCAACAAATCTCCGAACCTTGGCAGGGCCAAGTAAAATATTTCTCCGAACCTCGGCAGGGCCGAGCAACAAATCTCCGCTTGGCAGGGCCCTCCGAACCTCGGCAAGCAACAAATCTCCGAACCTTGGCAGGGCCAAGTAAAATATTCTCCGAACCTCGGCAGGGCCGAGCAACAATCTCCGAACCTTGGCAGGGCCAAGCGAACGAGCAACAATCTCCGAACCTTGGCAGGGCCAAGTAAAATATTCTCCGAACCTCGGCAGGGCCGAGCAATGAATCCCCGAGCCATGGCAAGGCCAGGTAAAAATCATTCGGGCTAAAACCCCAGCAAAAAGTCTAAACCTACGAGCCTCGACCAAAGCCGAACGGCCCCCAAATAGTCCCCGAAGGACTTCGCCAGGTTTAAAAACGAGCGCGTTGAGTAAAAACCGTCGACGCGCAAGAAGAAGCCACCATTGGCAAACCACTCTCGAGGCCATCGAGCCCCACGTATCGGCCAAAGGCCCCAGCAGAGTTAGACGATTTCCCTCTCTGCCACTGGAAATCTTTGGGTAACGCCCCTATAACCCGTCGTTCAAAGAACCTACATCGCGCAAAAACGACGGGGGCGCCAACCCCCTGATTCATTACACGAGTGAAGGCCATAAACTCTTAAGGAGAGGGACTTCAAAAAAGTGGGACCCAACTTTCATTCATAAAGAGGACTACAAAGAGACTGCAAAAAGCAAAAACAAGAAGGGCAGAGGCCCTGGAGTCAGTCACCCCCAGAGGCCAGTAACTCCTCCAGGCGTCCCGTCAGGTCAGCCACCTGCTGACGAAGGGATAATCTCCTCCCTCTGCCGGTCTATCAACCGGCGTGAGGCCTCCGCCTCCCTGACGAAACGTCCAAGAATTCTTCGGCAGTCCTCGCAAGCTGCTCATTGCTCGCGAAGGCCGACGCGAGGCTCAGCCCGTCGACAGTTACGGAGGTGCGCCTCCCCTCCGAACGCGGCAGGCTGCTAAGTGAGGAATGCGAGTCACTTGACGATCGCGCTGGAGAGGCCATTCCTTTTCGGAGCTCAAACCGAGGGATGGCCGAAACCAATCCCCCTCGGTCATATTTATACCCGCCAGGCAGGTATCCCGATCGGCCGCGCCGCAAACGCCGACCCATGAGACTTGCCACGTGTCACCATTCTAATGCATGAGGAATCCGAAGAGTCGCGCCCTATCCCGAGTAAGATCGATAAGCGCGCAGATTGTTCGGGGTTCCCCAGCGAACATTTTCCGATCTGTCGCCCCACACATTAAACGCATTCGCGCTTCCCCAGGCTGCTTAATACGCCCCTCTTCCTCGGAAACGTGGAAGTCCGCCGCTCGGCCGATAACTTGCCCCCTCGGAAAGAGCAGCATCGCCAATAAAAGCGTGACAATACGCCGCCCGTTCCGCTCGGGCGCCCCTTTATCAAGCGCCACGTGGACCTAACGCTGGCCTGCAACGGCGGCTGAATCGCTCCCTCCGAGCTCCGAACCTCGGCAGGGCCGAGGCAGGGCCCTCTCCGAACCTCGGCAGGGCCGAGCTACCAATTCTCCGAACCTTGGCAGGGCCAAGTAAATGTTCTCCGAACCTCGGCAGGGCCGAGCTACCAATTCTCCGAACCTTGGCAGGGCCAAGTCAATGTTCTCCGAACCTCGGCAGGGCCGAGCTCAATTCTCCGAACCTTGGCAGGGCCAAGTACAATGTTCTCCGAAAGGGCCGAGCTACCAATTCTCCGAACCTTGGCAGGGCCAAGTACAATGTTCTCCGAACCTCGGCAGGGCCGAGCTCAATTCTCCGAACCTTGGCAGGGCCAAGTACAATGTTCTCCGAACCTCGGCAGGGCCGAGCTACCAATTCTCCGAACCTTGGCAGGGCCAAGTAAAAAATTCTCCGAACCTCGGCAGGGCCGAGCTACAAAATCCTCCGAACCTCGGTAGGACCGAGCTACGAAATTCTTCGAACCTTGGCAGGGCCAAGTAAAATATTCCCCGAAACTCGACTATCCCGAGTGACTGGTTCCTTGAACCATGATGAGAAGGGGTGCGGATTCCCTGAGCTTCGGCCAAGGCCGACCTACGATAAATCGGGCTCTAGAAAAAAAAATGAAGCGCAAAAACACCAAGTTTCCGACCAGAGTAAGGGCATGTTTCCCCGAATGATCTACGAATCGCCGAATACGAACCTCGATTAGTTCGGGTGGCGTGGGATCCTCGTCTAAGGACGAGCGGAACGCTTTCGGCACCCCACAAACAATAATAATAAAGCTCGGCACAGAAAAGATGAGGATTGAAAAACAGAACCATAACTCTCTTTATTGCCGATCATGATCAATTACAAATGCCTCATGGGCATTACAAGAACATTGAAATGCATAAAATAAAGACAAATTCAAACTCGAGCAACTGCTCCAAAGCAGACCTAGGCGACTGCAATGTTCCGACGGCCGGATCGACAAATCAGGCAAACCACGAAATCAGTCCGCCTGGGCGGATGAATTAAAAGATCCAAAAGGAGGCATGGCCCGTGGATGCTAATTTGAGGATCCGGACGATCCGGCCTGCTCCCCTAGGAGGGGGTGCTGGATCGCGGGTCGTCGCCCAGCCAAGGGAACCGGGGACCATCCGACCCCGGTTGCTCCCATATTTTCCCTCCGTGGCAAGGATTCCCCTCAGAGAAGGGACGGGAACCCAAGCCAGCGAAAAGGGAGAGTCTGTGCGTGCTACGGGGGTCGATACGCCTCCTGCCATAAGCCCCCCGTAACCGCCGCAAAGGTCACACGGGAAGAGTTATATGTGCGCTCCCCGTGATCTCTGCGCCCCCATGTGCGCTCTCCATGTGATCTCCGGGACTCATCCCCTAAGGACGAGCCATCTCCAGCTGCTCCCCGGTCGCCCAGCTATCCGGCGGCAAGGAGCCTAAGCCTGATCCTCCCACTTGCAACAACAGAGAAATGAGCATGATGGGAGCTCTAACGAGAAAGAACTTTGGGGATAACCAGATGAGACCCCCTTTTTTCCTTTTTATAGGCGGAAATGGACCGGAAAAGCTACCCAGACTGCGCGTCCCGAGATTTAAACTTCCAAGCAGTACCTCCACGTGGTCTCTCAAGATTGGCGCCCCACTGCGCGCCAACCCACCGCCTGAACCAGGACGTGTACGAAGATCCCCTCCTGATCCCGAATCACGGCCAGTAAATGCAGGAAATCGTCCACTGACGCTTCGAAAACCGCGGCTCAGAAAATCGTCCTTCGAGAAAGTACCCTCCAATGATAGGCGGTTGCGTACGCATCGACAAAGCGACCTGCATGGGAAAAGAGCACCTTCCGGAAAGCTCTGATGCAGCTTTATGCCCCCACTGTGCCGTATCACCGTTTCTAGTAAAGTAAAAACCGAATTGCCTGCGGACAGCAGGGCGCTGGCAGGATGGCAGCGCGAAAATAGGCAGCCGAAGCCCCAGCCGAAAGCCGACCTATTTTATCTGTCGGCCCCAGCCGACCTATTTTGTCTGTCGGCCCCAGCCGACCTATTTTATCCGTCGGCCCCAGCCGACCTACTTCGCCTGTCGGCCCTAGCCGACCCACTTTGTTCGTCGGTCCAAACCGACCTATTTTACCCATCGGCCCAACCAATACACTTTCCTGGTCTCGAATTGAAGGTGGCCCAAGGGTATCAGCGAGCCATGGGCCGCTCACCATTGAGGCAAGGCTAAGCAACAGCGAAGTCACGCAAGAAAAACACTCAGATAAAAAACAGGAAATTCCTTTGCTACGAAACGTCAAACAAATGTCTAAAAGGGCGAGATACAAGAGCGGCTCCTAAGAACCAGGAGCCCCACCGGCTTTGGAATACCCTCAGTCACATCTGCAGGAGCACGGCTAGATTCGCCCTTCTCTGATATTTTCCCCCTCTGTGACAGTTTGCGACCGTCCCTCGGAGGCTACGGCTTCGCTGGGACCAGGGGCGCCGCCAGGCTCGGCGTCAGAAACATCGACATATTCATCTTCGTCTTCTTCTTCGGACTCGCCGTCTTCGGAATCTTCAGCACTCAGGAAGGAAAGGTCCCATTCCGGTGCTCGTTAAGAATTTGCTGTTTGCACTCCTCCTTCCCATGAAGGAAGGCGTCAATGCTGATAGCGTCTTGCCTCCCTCTGAGGATGGCGTGCTGCGTCTTGGCCTCCGCTGTCTGCTTCTCAGCCTCGATCACCTGGGCCTTCAGGACGACGTTTTGCTCCTCGAGCTCGCTAACCCGCGTCTCGAGCTCCGAACTCCTACTGCGAGCGGACACGAGCTCACCTTGAAGAGCCCGAACCTCCGACTCCATCTTCGCCATCCGAAAAATCCAAAATCAAATCGGCACTGCGAGAACCCAGTAGTAAAAAAAAAAGGGGAAAAATAAGAGCGTACCTCCCCCTCTCGCTCGGCCAACCTTTTGGCCATCTCTTCTGCCTCGCTCCTGGCTCTCGACCTGTCAGCCCATACCAGCTCGACCCTCTCCTGCAGAGCGCTGATCTTCAGCTGTCTGGCCTCGATATCCCTCCGGGCTTGGGATAATTCGTCGCTCACCCGAGCTATGGTTCCCTGGTCCCACTTAGCGCCCTCTTTTAAATGGGCAATCTCGCTATCGCGGCACTTCAGTCGCTCCTCCATTTCGCCGAGCATCCTTCCCAAACGTCTTCTTTCATCGTCGGCCTCTCTTCCCAGCCGACTCATACTTTCGCCGTGTTCCCGCCGCATCGCCGCCACCTCCGCAGAGTGTTTTGACTCAATTCTGGCCAACTCCAAGCACGCATTGTCGTTCTTCGCCAGGAGTTCCTCTAACTCCTCCACCCTGCGCTTATGCTTGGACACCTCGTCCACGGCGGCCTGATGTGCCGCCTTGCCCCCTTCAAGTTCCTATCCATCGTGTCCATGAGCTCTTCGAACTGCTCAGACACCTTCAGCCGCGACTGGAGCTCGACATTCTCCCTCCGGGCCTGGACACTGGCCCCCGTCGCCAAACTCAAGCGCCAGCAAATCGCCCGGGAAAGCAAAACGCTCTGCAAAGGCAAAAATTGAATAAGAGGCCACGATGGGATCAATCGAGAAACGTCTATCGCACAAGAAAAATAACTCACCCGTGAGGCATAGGCCCGGGTCATCCTCATCAAGGTCGTGTTATCGATGTCGGGAAGAAGATGGATACTCTCTGCCACGCCTTGCTGCCCAAACGCAGCATCGACCAGCCCAGGTCGGCAAACTTGTCCGCCGAAGGGTCCGCGTCCGGATTCAAGGCCGACCTTATCATGGCAGAGAACGCCTCCTCGATACTAGCGTCTGAGCTGCCGAATGAGCCAACCCCGCCTGAAGGACCAGCCTGGGCGGCCTCCGCCTGAGAGGCCTTCAATCTCCCAGCCTCCTCCGTCAAGGCCCTGGCTTGGGTTCCTTCAGATATTTCAGCCAGCCCAAGCGCCAGCCTCCCCAAAACCTTTTCTCGAAGAAGCTCCAATACGGGGCTCCCGCCTTGCTGCGTCCCCTCCTTCGACGCCCCTTCCTTGATGACCACCATTTGTGTCTCCACCGCCGGACCCTCCGAGATCCCGGCCCGTTCCACCGCTTGCGTCTCCTCCGCAGGCTCCCCTGAAGTCTCGGTCTGGCCCGCCCCACTGCTTCCGGACCCCTCTGCAGCGGGACCGAGGGAGAGTTCTCCCTGAACCTCTCCAGCTACGACCATCTCCTCCCCTCTCCTGCTGGGGCTGGTGGTGATCCCGCGGGGACAATGGCCCCCTCGGGAATGGCCACCTCCGTCGGATCCGCCGCCGTTTCCTCCTTCAGGGGGAACGCGGTCCGGCGAGTCAACGGAGCTTCGTCCGAGCTGTCTGAAATCTCCAACACGAAAGGGTCGGACGCCGTAACCGTCCTCCCCGGATCCTCTTTCGCCCCCGGCGCCTCTGTAGCGACTGCTCCAGCGCCCGGCGGGCTCTTCGCGGATGTATGAGCCCTTTTTTTGGGCCGGCCACTGTCCACGCCGCTGCCTTCCCCTGGGCGCTTCCCTCTCTTTCTCTTGGAGAGGCTCGACAATGCCGACCTTGCGGCTGCCACATCAAAGCACACATACTCAGAATCAAGCACACTAATCGAAAAAGATACATGGCACGAAAGAGACTCACCTTGCGGGTCCAAGGGGCTGAGCCCGGCTGCGAAGAGGGCCCCCTCCGATAGCAGGTCATTAGCCGAAAACACCTGCCCGTTGCGGAGGACGTCCAAGTCCTCCTCTTCCTGCGCCGACAAGGCCGGATGCGTCTCCGCATCCCTTACAACATTCCCCCATCTCCGAGGGAAGTCGGAGCCGACGTTCCCCTCCGCAATGACAAACCGACTCTTCCACCCCTTGATGGAAGAGGGCTTATCCGCGATTACGTTGAAGGATTTCCGGGGCCCGATGTACGGCCACTCCGATCTCCTCCTAGGAATCAAGTGGTAGCAAGCGCAAAAAAGGGGAAGGGTGGCAACGATCCGAATCTGGTGACACATCGAGATGAACCCGATGACATTCCGCCAACTGTTCGGAGCCACCATTGACGGGCTGATGTTGTAGTGGGTCATGATCTCCTTCACCAGGGGATGGAGAGGAAAACAAAGACCCGCCTTCAAACTGTCTTCGTAGATGAAGACCCCGGACTCTAAATCTCGAGTAACCCTGTCTTCGGGTTCCGGCGCCCGTAGGACGATGTCCAAGGGCAAGTCATACCGTTGATGAATCCTCCCCAAGTCCTCAGCAACGATCTCGGAGGCCACATCGTCTGGGCTCATCGCCATTGAAAGAGGTACCAAATGAAAGCAATGGGCGTCGAAGAAGATGAAAGACCAGAACCCACTTGGAAGCAAAGCGAGAAGACGCCAAGCGTGCATGCACAATATGTATATATACACACCATGCGGCCGTCACTTCGCTTCTCCGCCAAAGAGGCCGCCCCGAAGATGCGGGGCGTCCATCCCAGGCGTCCGAAATCGCCTCGACAAACACCCAATCGATCGGGATTCGGGGCGTGGCACAATCCCAGCCATCGCTCGCGAGGGAGCCTTAGCCCCGAAGGCAAGACGACCATGCCGCATTAATTAAGGCATCATTGCGCAAGCCAGTTAAACCAAGACGTCCCATCCAAGACGCGCTATTCGAACTCGTACTCCCTACGCCCGAACCTACGCTTCGAACTAGAGAGTGGAGGGCATGTGTTGGGGGGTAAAATCGTCATTGCATTAATATCCGTGCGAGGCGGCTAAGGCTGACCTCCTCCCTTTGCCTCCTCCGGGCTTCCGTAGCTCGGCCTCCGGGCTTCCGTAGCTCGGCCCCCTCCGGGCTTCCGTAGCTCGGCCTCCTCCGGGCTTCCGTAGCTCGGGCCCCTCCGGGCTTCCGTAGCTCGGCCCCCTCCGGGCTTCCCTAGCCGGCCCCCTCCGGGCTTCGTAGCTCGGCCTCCTCCGGGCTTCCGTAGCTCGGCTCCTTCGAGCGATTCACAACGTAACATCTACCTCCGCAGAACCTGACGCGGGAGAGTCCGAACCTACTGAGCGGCATCCTAGACAAGGAATCATATCGGAACGTGGCCTAAAGCCTATCGTAACCGCCCAGGCCTACTCAACCCAATCTCAAGACACCAGGGAGCTCTCCCAGCCGTCGATACCAAAACAAACAGGATACGGATCCTAACGGCCCCACAACGGCCTGATTCTGTCCGTCTCCATATCATAACAACCTCCAGACCTTCCAGAAGGCGCTCACGATCCAGGTGGCAGTCTATAAATATCATAATCGCAGATTCCCTCAGGTACGCAACTCTGTACGCACACTTGCATGCTTACACCCCCACTCTCACTCTCCTGCTCTCGTCGATAGCTCGTCGGCGCTCCTGCCCTTTGGAGCCTCCGATTGGCCACCCCGGAGAGGTCTCCCGGAGAGATCCACCTCCTCACTGTCTGGTTGATCGCCAATTCCTTCTCCACTGACTTGAGCGTCGGAGGGTCTTCCGCAGAGGACCACCCCCAGCGTCCCTCCGCGTGTGAGCTTCTTTTGCAGGTCCACCCCCCTCTTCCTGGAGATCGACCGCGCCCGAGTCGGAGGACGGATTTCAGCGGCAACAATGACATTAAATTCTAACTCGGAAAGCCTTGTATGAAAAGGATAACAATTGGTTTACATCGGTCACATTTTTTTTAGATTGTTGTTCTGTATTACAAAAAGTAAGAAATATCCAAAAATTTTATTAAGAAATATCCAAAAATTTCATTTAGGACTTATTTTATAGGAAGTTCTCCTAAAGCTAATAAGATCATACTTTTCATAGGATGTAAATTTTGTAAGTTTCATAAATTGCTTATTTCTTATAGGATACTAATAGACCTCTAATTAACTCATCCAACATGATTTTTTGAAAAAAAAAGAAACATAATTATTTAGATAAAAATATAAAAGAAGTTATTCTTAAGTTATGGGCTACAGAATGATTTTTATATATATATAATTTTTTAAAAGTTGATCACTTTGACTTGTGTCTTTTAAATTAGTTATAACTTCCTTATCATATGGCCTTTGTTCTAGGTTATTCAAGATGTATTGCAATAACAACTCAACGTTAGACATCATGACAAATGGATTTACTTGAAAAACTTAAGGTTGTGTTTGAAATAGGGGATAAGGAGGGATATTCCTTCTTATCCCCAAAAGCTATAACTAAAAAGAATAATTTTTAACCAGAGAGGATAATCCATGACTATCCCATGGTTAACCATGGGTTATCCTCTGAACTTATTCCCTAGAAACCTTAATGGCAAAGCAGTTATTTAAAAAAATAATTATTTTTGAGCTATTTTCTAGATAAATAACTTTTTATGAATCAAACACTATCTAAGTACGTTAGTTTCGATAAAAGTACTAATGTCCATTGAGTTAGGATATTAGTTAGGTTATATTAGTTGACCAAAAGTTGTGGGATCTAATGTCTCAATAAATCTGGTGAAAATAGAGATGATCATCAACGCAGAAAGTTACGATTGAAATAAAATGTAATTAATGTACCTCATGCAGTTGGAATATCTATCAATTGTAAAGAGTGCAATAAATGCTGCAAGTATAAGGTTCTGTCTTATGTTTCGTTTCCACAAAAAGAGACGGAGATGATCAAAAGCGAAAATATGCATGGGATGGAAAGAGATCGATGCACACAAGACATGATATATGTTCTTCATCTTTTACCAAACATATATAAAGAGATAACATAAATGATAATAAGGATATAAGGTACGTTCTCTCGCACGCATGGCTCCTTTTCAGACGTAGAATGGTATGCGAAGATAAAATTAATTCAAAGTACGATCTACACCTCTACTGATCAGAGGGTCTACTTTAGGATGCATGCACGTACGGCAGTAACACGCCTCATGCTGGACTCACAAGGGGTGTGGTCAACCAGCTCACTGAGCACAGAATTATAAAAAGAAGTCAGATCTTCACCCTTGAGAGATGCGATGCAAGCGGACAAGAATGCTGGCAAAAACGAAGCGGCGTTGAAGTGACAATTCTTTATGGCAGCATCCGGGACGACTTTTATGGGTGTTGACGATATTCCTCCTTGCACTAAACTTATATTAGAGGCTTTTAATTTACAGTAATATTTTCTTGATGCAACTTTTTCTAGGTTATTTAACCTGTGCGAGTGCTTGCCGTGATCTTAGATTCCGACTGAACTAAGAAAATTACGTACCGAGCTAATTCCAAGCCTTCGTTAACTACAGTTGTACGTATATGCTTCCCTTTCGGATCTCTTGGAATCGAAATGACTGAAATCCAAGCCTTGATGGGATGTCAACAGTTGACCTGATGACGTGACTTTTCAAATCAATCTTTTCATCTAAGATCGTTACCTCACCCTCAACCATGGTTACAAGTTGTGTGTATTCGTAAATAATTTGATCTGATATATAATCTATAATTCAAAAAATCCTTTTAAAATCAAAAATTTTCTTAAAAAAAAAAAAAAGGATAGCACATAACTGAAAAAATATAATAAAGTTTAAAATATGTTTTGATTTAAATAAATATAAGAGAGATAAAAGCAACCAACGATAGTAAAAACATATAGTTGGAAATAATTGATTTGTTCTGAAGAATGAATAATAATTTAAAAATTTTAATAATGAAGAGAATATTAATTAATGGGTTAATGGGAAGTATGACTGATGTGACTTAATTAATAATCTATTTCTATATTAACTATTATTGACTTCTTCCTATATTTTTTATTAGGCTAATTTTTTTTAAAGAGAATGATTATTTGTTTTTTTAAAAAAAATTTTAGAATATTAAAGTTGTTTAAATCTTAGTTCACAAATTGATATTTGATATCAAATTTATGCAACAAGTAAGTCACTGCGTATGGAGATAGATGAAAGACAACAAAAAGATAATTTTCACAATTAACATGAATAATTATTATAAATTTATCAAAATACATGAGTAATTATATACTAGCTAAGCATAATAATTATTATGTAATATTGAGAATATAATATCATATAATAAATACTATCATTATGATAATTAATCATAATAAAAAGTATAATAAGTAATGTTATTTAATAGAAATCATTGGTGCTCAGTTATTATTATATCATTTCTTTCATGCAATGAGTGCGCCCGTCGACTAACTCGTGGTTGAGAAGCATGACAGCAACTTAATGAAGCAGTAACGATCGTTACATTCCGAAACCACGTAAACCTTAACTTCTTATTTGCATGAACGGGAAAAAAATCTGAACCATCGAATCTAGAGGCCAAAAAAGGCATATAAATATTTTAAACATTTGATTTCTTTTCTCTCAAGATATATATCTTCATTTCTGAAAAAAAAAATAGGATTCAGAGAAAAACAATTTCGTTATAATATTTTCATTTCTGAAAAAAAAATTCAGATAAAAACAATTTTGTTATATATATTTTTATTATCCATCTTTTCTCTTATGTTTCTAACCAAGAAATAGGTAATTGCTGTCATTTAACCTTATCTCCGTTTCATTCAAACCAAATAAAATGAGATAAATACTACTCTTTTACCATTATTGTTAAAGAAAATGTTGATGATATACTATAATTTTTTTAGATGATTATTTAACCTTTACAAGGGATACCTATTTTTATGTTGCTTTTTTGAAGTTTATATGATCGTTCAAAACCTTGCTTTACACTTATACCCCTTTCTGTTGTGAGAAAATATGTTGTTCTTTAAAGTTCTATTGTTTGATGAAAAAAAATTACAAGAACGCTAGTTGATTTTTTAATTAATTAGTTTACTCATGTTCTTTTATTTCAGTCAAAAAAATTAAAAGGATAAGTTATATTCCCAATTATCATTTATATGCTAAATTGGGGTAACTCTTAATCATTCAAAAATAACTAAATTATTTTTTATGAATTAAATAAAATATTTTTTTATCTTCTTCAAATATTCCTACATTATGATTCTTTGTTCTAATAAAACTCTTTGATTCTTCTTTTCATCTATCTTTACTAAGTAAGAATATAATGTTTATAAAAAAATCTATAATTAAACTAAAAATATTTTTTATAATACAATACTTATTTTATAAAGAAATATAATAATATTATTTTTTGTAAATAATAATTATCAAATTTTATATAAAATAGAATTCTTATATAATTAATATATATATATTGAAAATATGATTGAAAATATAGTTTGGCAAAAGAAAATCATGCTTCAATTATAGAGATGATATATAATTAGTATAGTAATAGTATAAAGGATATTATGAAAAGATAAATAGATTTTAGCATATATATAGAAATATTATAATATAAAAATATAGATAATAAATATTAGAGTATTTTTGAATGTATAAAAGAACATGGTAAATCATTTTTTCGGCCTAAGTAACACCTATGAGTTTTTGATTAATTTAAATTCCTCGCAAAGAATAAGGTAGTTTTCTAGAATTTCTAGAAAAAAACTTTTAGAATAATGTTTGATGGAAAATTGAAATTATTATCTCCTTATCTCTAAAAAATGGGGTATGTTGACGCCAAATCACGGCCTCGAGCATCCGGTCGCCTCCTTCAGCGAGCTCCTCGCGCCTGCAAGCAAGTCCCGGGGGCGAGATTCCGCGGGGACCCTCCAACGCTCAAGTCAGTGGTATGGGCAACAGCCGTGAGCTTGAGGAAGCTCGAAAGAGAAAGAGAGAGATGGCTCCGAGAAGATCCATCGCTGTGAGCGTTTAGGGGTGTAATGAGTGTGTTACCTGGTCGAGGTCCCTCTTACCCTCTTTATAGGTGCTTAGAGTTTGTCTGGCTTGACTAGTTGAGGCCTTGTAATGATGACTTTACTGGGTGAAGTGTCAGAGCTGATGTCTGTGAGGCATGGGGTTCTACAACTTGTCAGAGCATTTAAGGTGATGGCAACAATGGCAGAGCTTGCTTCCTTCTTTGATATGTCAGGACTGCAGGTCAAGTCCCATCAACGACGTGGCCAGTGGGTAGGTGGACCTAGCCAGAAAGTGCCGGGACGGGGCCGGCCAGGATGGCTGGGACCGGCTCGAGATGTCGGGGCCGAGAGGGCCGGCCAGGGATGGCCGGGGTCGACTTCGGCGGGCTCGGAGATGCCGGGCCGAGAAGGGCCGGCCAAGGATGGCCGGGGCCGACTCGGTGGGCACGGAGATGCCGGGGCCGAGAAGGGCCGGCCAAGGATGGCCGGGGCCGACTCGGTGGGCATGGAGATGCCGGGCCCGGCTGGGAAGTGCCGGAGCTGGCTAGCTTGGACACACCGGGGCCGGCTAGAAAGTGCCGGGGCCGGCCAGCTTGGACACGCCGAGGGCCGCCTAGCTTGGACATGCCGGGGGGGGCCGCTGGGAAAGTGCCGGGGCCGCCTAGCTTGGACACGCCGGGGGCTGGCTAGGAAAGTGCCGGGGCCGCCCAGCTTGGACACGCCGAGGGCCGGCTAGGAAAGTGCCGGGCCGCCTAGCTTGGACACATCGGGGGCCGGCTAGGAAAGTGCCGGGCCGCCTAGCTTGGACATGCCGGGGGCCGGCTAGGGAAGTGCCGGGCCGCTTGGCTTGGACACGCCGGGGCTGGCTAGGAAGGTGCCGGGCCGCTTGGCTTAGACACGCCGGGGCCGGCTAGGAAGGTGCCGGGGCCGCCTAGCTTGGACACACTGGGGGTCGGCTAGGAAAGTACCAGGCCACCTAGCTTGGACACGCCAGGGACGGCTAGGAAAGTACCGAGGCCGGCTGGGAGGTGCCGGGGCCACCTAGCTTGGACACGCCGGGGCCGGCTAGGGAAGTGCCAGGCCGCTTGGCTTGGACACGCGGGGGCTGGCTAGGAAGGTGCGAGCCGCTTGGCTTCGACACACCGGGGGCTAGCTAGGAAGGTGCCGGAGCCGGCTGGGAGGTGCGGGGCCGCCTAGCTTGGACACGCCGGGGGCCGGCTAGGTGCCGGGCCGCTTGGCTTGGACACGCCGGGGCCAGCTAGGAAGGTGCGGGGCCGGCTGGGAGGTGTCGGGGCCGCCTAGCTTGGACACGCCGGGGGCCGGCCAAGAAGGTGCCGGGCCGCTGGGAGGTGCCGGGTGTCGGCCTTGGAGGCGTCGGCCATGGAGGTGTCGGCTATGGAGCTGTCGGCCTTGGAGGTGCCGGCCTTGGAGGCGTCGGCCTTGGAGCTGTTGGCCTTGGAGCCATCGGCCTTGGAGGTGCCGGCCTTGGAGGTGTCGGCCTTGGAGGTGCCGAATTTGGAGGCGTTGGCCTTGGAGCTGTCGGCCTGGAGGCATCGGCCTTGGAGCTGTCGGCCTTGGAGCCGTTGCCTTAGAAGTGAGCCTTGGAGGCGTCGGCCTTGGAGCTGTCGGCCTTGGAGCTGTTGGCCATGGAGCTATCGGCCTTGGAGCCGTCGGCCTTGGAGGTGCCGGCCTTGGAGGCGTCGGCCTTGGAGCTGTCGGCCTTGGAGCTGTTGGCCATGGAGCTATCGGCCTTGGAGCCGTCGGCCTTGGAGGTGCCGGCCTTGGAGCTGTCGGCCTTGGAGCTGTCGGCCATGGAGCTGTCGGCATTGGAGGTGTCGGCCTTGGAGGTGTCGGCCATGGAGCTGTCGGCCTTAGAGCTGTCGGCCTTGGAGCTTAGAGCAATTGGGTGTGCGTGGCTTTATGAGGCCATAAATGCTACCGTGGCCGAAGGGCCCTTTGGAGGCCAAAGGGGGGCTCCGTCGGTTTCCTTCCTTCACGGTTCTCTAACGGCGTTGGATCAGCCACATCAGATGCCCCCTCACCCCTGAGACGAAGCGGGTCCACCCCAGTAAGGAGAAAGGGGCGTTACCTCCCAAGTGGCTGATCCTCGCCTGACTTTGGACCTTTAACTTTTGACATGAAGTTTGGATGTGGGTCCCCGTCCACATGCTGTTGAGGCAAAGAGCCAATGATGCCGCAATGATGCTCCTGAGACAGAGGGGGCCGTTGCCGCGGAGGCAGAGATAAGTTGCTGGGGCTGTAATAAGGCCGTTGAGGCTAAAACAAGATGGCCGAAGCGGAAATAAAACCACAGGGGCTGAAATAAAATTGCCTGTGTGTTTGTGTGCTGGTCCTGAAGGTGACTTAAGCGGGTACGGGCTGTTAGAGATTTGAACCGACTCGGGGCGTAGGCTAGCCAGGCCGAGTGGTATCCGTTAGTCGCCATACCGTCGAGCTACTCCGAAACCACCTCGGGGGTTTCGTGGTTGGCCCGAGGGGTGACTCGAGGTCGCTGGAATCATAGGTCTTGAACCACCGGGGGTTTTGCGACCGGCCCGGGGGTAACCTTTTGATCACAGGACCGTCGAGAGCCTTTTGAATGGTTGGTTTTCCCATAATGCATTTAGATGCTAATGAAAAGAAACGTTTTCTTGTAGTGTACTTAGCTCTTTGTTGGAGGGATTTGTCTTCTTCTGCTTCGTTTTGGGAGGCTCCACGTTAGTGGCTTTTGTTGGTGAGCTTGGAGGGCTCTTTACTTTTGGCGTGAAGTTTAGGGTGGGTGCCCGTCAACTGTGAGCTAAGTTGGCCTCTCCCAGCTGTGAGCCGATTGACCGTTGGTCGCTAATGCAGGGCTGAAGCCGCTGAGGCTGAAATGAAGCCGCTGAGGCTATGACGAAGCTGCTGAGGCAAAGTTGAGGACATTGAGAGCCTTTTGAACCCCGGAGGGTGACCTGAGAGTTGAGAGTCGTCAGGTGCCTTTGGTAACGAGCTGGCCTCGAGCTTTTTGTGCTGAGGTGGGGTCGAGCTTAGAGTGCCGGATCTTGGGGTCGACCGAGGTCTTCCCTGCTGGACCCGGGCTTAAGGTGCCGGCGCTTGGGGTCGATCGAGGTCTTCCCTGCTGGACCCGGGCTTTTTGTTGCTGAGAGCCGGTGGTGCATCGCTCTGCCAGTGGTACACTGGGCTTCATGCCTGGCTGGCCCAGGGCTTTTGTGCGGCGCTCGGGGCCAGCCGAGGCCGTCCCTACTGGACCCGGGCTTTTGTTGCTGAGAGCCGATGGTGCACTGCTCTGCCAGTGGTACACTGGGCTTCATGCCTGGCTGGCCCAGGGCTTTTGTGCCGGCGCTCGGGGCCGACCGAGGCCGTCCCTGCTAGACCCGAGCTTTTATTGCTGAGAGCCGGATGTGCACCGCTTGCCAGTGGTACACTGGGCTTCATGCTTGGCTGGCCCAGGTTTTTGTGCCGGCGCTCGAGGCCGGCCAGGCCGTCCCTACTGGACCCGGGCTTTTGGTGCTGAGAGCCAGTGGTGCACCGCTCTGCCAGTGGTACACTGGGCTTCATGCCTGGCTGGCCCAGGGTTTTTGTGCCGACGCTCGGGGCCGGCCGAGGCCGTCTCCTGCTGGACCCAGGCTTTTGTTGCTGAGAGCCGGTGGTGCACCGCTCTGCCAGTGGTACACTGGGCTTCATGCCTGGCTGGCCCAGGGCTTTTGTGCCGGCGGTCGAAGCCGGCCGAGGCCGTCCCTGCTGGACCTGGGCTTTTGTTGCTGAGAGCCGGTGGTGCACCGCTCTGCTAGTGGTACACTGGGCTTCATGCCTGGCTGGCCCAGGGCTTTTTGGACGCCAAAGCGAGGTTGGCCTTCGATGTTGATGCAAGGTAGATCTTCCCTGCATGACATTTTTAAGTATTAATGAAAGAAAATTGTCTTAAGTGCAATGTACTTAGCTATTGTAGCACTCATGTTTTTCCTTTTTCTGGATTTGAGCACTTCCGTCCACTGGTGACCTGCCTCCCAGGGAGTCATGTTAGTCGGATTGGAAGTGTCGTTGCCCTTACTTGGGCCTTCTCTCGCATTGGAGGCCAGGACGAGATGCCTGTGGCCGGGAAGAAGCTGGAAACCGGGACAAAGCTGGAGTCCGTTAAGGAAAGCCTCGACAGTTGGCGGTCATTGAAGATGAATGGCTGGGAGAGTCCATCGAGGGCGTTGCTGAGAGTAAAAAGGTCGGAGGAGTTGCCGGGAGGGCTCTTTGCCTAGCTTTTTCTTTGAAGAGATTGATTGCCTTCGGTGCTGAAGCTTAAGAGCAGTAGTCAAAGCCTTTTGTCCTCATCTTCTTCCTTGTATTAATTGCAACGACACCTCTCGGCTTGCTCTAGCCGATTGTTGAGCCTTTGAGTGAGCTCTTCCAGCCGCCGGTGTTGTTCGTCCAGATGCTTCCTCATCTTATGATTAAGGTCCTCCCCAGATGACCCGAAAGACTATCAGAAGGCAGGAGATCGGTGGTGCTCAGGTGAAGCTTGATGGTAATAAGCTTCTCTGTGAGGAGATTTTCCGTGAGCGGATCACTAGCCAACTGGTGCAGCTATCATGGGCGACATGAGAGGCTTGGGGTGCTGCTGAGTGGCCCCCAGCGTTGCTTCTGCAGTTCATGAACTGCTACTTTCAAAGCTTGATCTTGCCGATTGAGGATGGCCAGCTGGTTAATCAGAGCAGCTGGAGTTGGTGGTGAAGGAGGGGCAGGGAGAGAGAGACTGGTCTTTTGTCGCTCAGTGCGATGTGGATGCCCCCAGCACGATTGGTAAGAACCTCTGGCATGCGCATCACCACCATAGCTATCTTAGAGGGGACGGAGACTTATAGCTCAAGGAGACAGCTTTCTTTCCTTCAGCGCGTCCCCCCTACCTGGCGCCAATCTGTTGACGCCAAATCACCGGCCTTGAGCGTCCGGTCACCTCTCTAGCGAGCTCCTCGCGCCTGCAAGCAAGTCCCGGGGACCGGAGATTCCGGCGGGGACCCTCCGATGCTCAAGTCAGTGGTCTGGGCAACAGCCGTGAGCTTGAGGAAGCTCGAAAGAGAAAGAGAGAGATGGCTCGAGAAGATCCATCGCTGTGAGCGTTTAGGGGGTAATGAGTGTGTTACCTGGTCGAGGTCCCTCTTACCCTCTTTATAGGTGCTTAGAGTTTGTCTGGCTTGACTAGTTGAGGCCTTGTAATGATGACCTTGATGGGTGAAGTGTCAGAGCTGATGTCTGTGAGGCATGGGGTTCTACCACTTGTCAGAGCATTTAAGGTGATGGCAGCAATGGCAGAGCTTGCTTCCTTCTTTGATATATCAGGACTGCAGGTCAAGTCCCATCAACGACGTGGCTAGTGGTAGGTGGACCTGGCCAGGAAGTGCTGGGGCGGGGCCGGCCAGGATGGCTGGGACAGGCCCGGCCGGCTCGGAGATGCCGGGGCCGAGAGGGCTGGCCAGGGATGGCCGGGGTCGACTCGGCGGGCTCAGAGATGCCGGGGCCGACTCGGCGGGCACGGAGATGCCGGGGCCGAGAAGGGCCGGCCAAGGATGGCCTGGGCCGACTCGGCGGGCACGGAGATGCAGGGGCCGGCTGGGAAGTGCTGGGGCCGGCTAGCTTGGATACGCCGGGGCCGGCTAGGAAAGTGCCGGGGCCGACCAGCTTGGACACGCGAGGGCCGCCTAGCTTGGACACGCCAGGGGGGCGGATAGGAAAGTGCCGGGCCACCTAGCTTGGACACGCCGGGGCCGGCTAGGAAGTGCCGGGCCGCTAGCTTGGACACGCCGGGGCCGGCTAGGGAAGTGCCGGGCCGCTTGGCTTGGACACGCCGAGGGCCGGCTAGGAAGGTGCCGGGCGCTTGGCTGGACACGCCGGGGCCAGCTAGGAAGGTGCCGGGGCCGCCTAGCTTGGACACGCCGGGCTGGCTAGGAAGTGCCGGGGCCGCCTAGCTTGGACACGCCGGGGGCCAGTTAGGAAGGTGCCGGGCCGCTTGGCTTGGACACGCCGGGGGCCGGCTAGGAAGGTGCCGGGGCCGGCTAGGAGGTGCCGGGACCGCCTAGCTTGGACACGCCGGGGCCGGCTAGGAAGGTGCCGGGCCGCTTGGCTTGGACATGCCGGGGGCCGGCTAGGAAGGTGCCAGGGCCGGCTGGGAGGTGCCGGGCCGCCTAGCTTGGACACGCCGGGGGTCGGCTAGGAAGGTGCTGGGCCGCTGGGAGGTGCTGGGTGTCGGCCTTGGAGGCATCGCCATGGAGGTGTCGGCCATGGAGGTGCCGGCCTTGGAGGTGTCGGCCTTGGAGGTGCCGGCCTTGGAGCTATCGGCCTTGGAGCTGTCGGCCTTGAAGGGGTTGGCCTTGGAGCTGTCGGTCTTGGAGGTGCCGGCCTTGGAGGCGTCGGCCTTGGAGCTGTCGGCCATGGAGGTATTGGCCATGGAGGTGTCGGCCTTGGAGCCGTCGGCCTTGGAGGTGTCGGCCTTGGAGCTTAGAGCAATTAGGTGTGCGTGGCTTTATGAGGCCATAAACGCTACCGTGGCCGAAAGGCCCTTTGGAGGCCAAAAGGGGGCTCCGTCGTTTCCTTCCTTCACGATTTCTAACGGTGTTGGATCAGCCACATCAGGGTAGGAAGTCAAAAAAAAAAAAAAAAACTTCTTTTGCCTTTAAAGAGAGCGGTTAAGAAATTGTCCTAATCGTATCAAGTTCTTTTGTATTCAATTTATTTAAAAAATTAGCTGCTCCTACGGATGATGATGATGATGATTTATGATAATTTTTTCTTGTTAAAAAAAAAATACAATACATCTTACTACCTACGCCGATGCAACAAAGAGCAACAAATAGTTGTACGAAGCGAGAAAAGTCATTAAAAAAAAAAAAAAGAGGTGAGGAGAACTTTACAAAAATACCAAGGTTAAATATAAATTAAATATAAACTTTTTCTCCATCACCAGAGAATCGCTTTCCTACCTTTAATGTGGCCCATCATTCCAAGAAAAAATAAGTATAAGAAAATTACTTTATTTTTCCACCCAACCTTTTCACAAAAGAGCGATCAGTTGGTGGTGCATATTGAAAGATCGATATGATATGATAATCGCAAAGCTTATTTAACGAGGACACATAATACCTCTTAGACAAGCATAAAGATTAAAAAGACTTTAACAGAGATCTCCGTTACCGTGTTATTTTACGTACTAATTATGTTCTAAAAATCATGATATTTAATATATATATATATGTTGCTAATCCAGCTGAAGGCGAGAAAAAAAAAAAAACCATTACGGTTACGACGGTTATAACCAATAATATCGGCGGCGGCGGCGGCAGGAGGTTGCTTGCAAACAACGTATGCCCACAACTCTAATCCAAGATCACATGCGACTGCTTATCATCAGAAATATAAACAACTCTATCTAATCAAGAAGACGGAAAATTGAAACAAATACAAATAACAAATTAAGCGAAGTTAATAAAAAAAAAATCAAATAAAAAGCTTAAAACTTAGCCAAGTTCATCGAATCAATCTAACTAAATATATATATAGTAGGATATATAGTTTGCCACTCAATTAAATAGAAACCTTGCTATTAATTAATCTAGCAATCTTCCATAGATAACTAGCTAGAGAAAACTTCTATATATAACTAGAGAGAGAAATTAAACATCGCGAGGAAGAAATGGAAGAGGCACATGATTGGCTTCTCCAATGCCCCCTCCTACATCTTAGGAATGGTGACGACGAGCTCGCCGTGGGCGTAGGTGGCGGTGGCGAGCGCCGGCCGGGTGGAGGGCGGCAGCCGAAACCGCCACCGGTCGAGATCGAGCTCCTCCTCCTCGCCGTCGGCGGCGTCCCTGATCACCACTTTCATCACCCCGGGGTAGATCTCAATGGCGTGGGCCCGGACGTCGTCCCAGAGTCGTCGGTGACCGCCACGAAGCGGAATCCATCGGGGCCCTCCTCCACGGAGACGTCGGCGTCGGAGCACAGGGGAGCTCCAGGACCTTGCTGAATATGTGGGGCAGGCGGCGAAGCTTCTTCTGCCGGCCGACGCCGTAGCCGAAGGTGTTGTTCCGCTTCCTGGGCGCCGGGTGGACCCTCATGGCTGGCTTCTTCCTTCCTTCTTCGACCTCGGGAATTCCCAAGAAGATCGAGTTTATGCAATAACGGAGCCGAAGGAAACCGATCGAATTGCTTCGCTCAAGGGGCGTTCCTCCTCGGCGAAAAGCCCTAAAAGCCTAATTACCCTCTCAAGCCCTCGCTCCGATTCCGATGGGGGAACTCGATATCGATCATATCCATAGTTTTTTTTGCTTCCATTGCGCGCCCCTCCACTTAAAAAGGGCACGAGGAGGGGCGTTGTGGGAACATCATCAAAATTCTTTCGTGATGGCGATTGGCGGATGGAAGCGAATCAGAGATGTTTTTTTTATTTATTTATTTATTTATTATTAAGCGAGAGGCGGATCCGGAACCACTCGATTACCGTATTATAACCATAACCATCGCAAACGCCACGAGATATTTATATTATTTTATATTTTGAGACGAGTACCATACCAATACCATGCAGGGGGGATTGGATTCTTCGCTTTGACCGAGTGGCATCCAATGGTGTATAATTGCCCCTGATGACCGTCCAAACTTCATCGGACTGCCTCTGTTTCATCATGTAGTCGATGTGGATGATTTAATTTCACATGGCCTTCCCACGCCAACGCGTGATTAATCGTGTTTCCATGCGTGCGCTGTTTGGAGCCACCCAAACCGCGTTCCAACTTTTTATTTTGAAGGCTTTCCGGTAAGGCCAAATGTATCAGATTGAAAATGTTTTTGAGTAGCTTATTAGAAATTAATTAAATTAAACATAGTTATAATCATTTTTAATTAGAGTTCAAGTTTTTTTTTTTTTTGTTGATTGTTCGGGGTCTTAATTTAATAGTACTGATTAGGTTTTGTTTTGTTAGTTGATAAATATGTATGGCTGAGTTATTATTTTGGTATACGAATCTCAAAGGGCATGAGTCTTTAATTAAGGTAGCTTGAGCCTTTGAAGGTTTTTTATTTTTTTTTCCCCTATATCCTTTGAACCAGAGATCAGAAGCTTGAAACAGAGATAACAGAGAGGCCGGAGAGGAGGACGACGGTGAGATCTCATCATGGTAGAGCTCCAAGCAGCAAGCATGTGGAAGACTTGGTCCTTTTCGTTTGGTAGTTAATGAGGGTTGGTGAGAAGAAGATATGGCGATGAAGATTGGCAACAAAAGAGGGTTTGTCCCCTAGCGATAGGAGACAAAAGCCACATGTAGAGGTAGCATCCGGGCCGAACTTTAATGAAAGGAATGTGAAACTTCCCTAATTCTGATCCAACCAACCACTTAGGTCTTGTTCTTTGAAAGATATCAAAATTATTATAAAATTTATATTTTTTCAAATAAGTATTACCTAAATAATATTTAGATAAATATATTTTATTTATATTTTTTTATATATTAGAAAGTGATTCTACTATCGGTTACCTATTTTTTCTATTATAACCTTTTCAGATACATTGCTAAGGTTTATTTTTTTTCATAATACCCTTTATATTATTAGACCTACTTTATATACTAATTATATTCTATCTATCGAACAATTAAAGCTCGATTTTCTCTTAATTTAATTATATTTTAGCCATACTTTTGATAGATATATTAATTATATGTAAATTTTATTTATAAATAAAATATTTTATAGGTATTATTTACTAAAAAAATAAAAATATTATATTCTTGTATAAATTATAAATTATATCATAAGAAAATATTTTTATTTTATAGTATTTTTTATAAACATTGACTTTTATTTTTTTTTTTTTGCAAATGCATCGAGAGTAAAAGATAGTTGAAAGGAAGAATCAAAAGTATTAATGGAAGCAAAAATCATGATCGTTCATAAATATTTAAGAAAAATAAAAAATTATTTTATCTAATCCATGAAAAACTAATTTAGGCTTCATTTTAAAAGTTAAATGTTACCCCTAATTTAACATCTAAATGATAATTTAGGAATGCAACTTATTCTTTTACTTTTTTTATCGAAGTAAAAGAATATGGCTAAGTTGGTCGATGAAAATTTTGATCAATTATTTTTGTAAATTTTTTTTATCAAAGAGTGGAGCCTTAGAAGAAGCCTTGGAGGAGTTGATGATAGATAATGGCTAAGATTCATCTAACGATGAGCTATAGTCGATAAATGGTAGAGAAAGAAAGGGAGAAAGTACGTAGTGAGTAATAACAGCCAAAGGAGAAGGAAAAAAAGAGAGGTTATCAGCGTAGAAGCAAAAAAAAGGATTTATTTTGGTGATGCAGTGGGTGTGAGAAAAAGAAAAAAGAAAGAAAGAAAAAAAAAAATGATGCGGTGAACATAAAGAAGAAGAAAAAGGAAGGGTAATGAGAAGAAAATAAATTATTCTAGTTTGAAATAAGTTCAGAATAAATCTAAAAGAACCTTTAAGTAGCTGGAATTTATACTTTCTTGAGATTTTTTTTGAGGAGTTGTTGATATCCTTTCTCTTCTATGAGGCATAGCTGCAAATCCTCAATATGTCCACTGTTTAGTTTTTAAAATTGGTGAAAAAACTACTTTCAAGGAATGTTAAGTTCAGATGTAATTTTTTTAAAAAAATTATGGGGTTTTGGGAACTCATCAAAAAAGATTTTAATGAATCAACAAAGATAAATGAGTTGTTTAGTGCACAGCGACAAGAACTGGAGTGTGTTCATGCAAATAAAGTATATGCTCTTCATCATATATTTAAAAGTATTAAATTATTAATTTTTTAAAAGATTATTTATGTAAGGATAGCAAAAGAAGTTTGGGATATTCTAACTACATCTTATCAGAGTGCAGATAGGGCCAAAAAGATATATCTATAAACATTAAGGAGATAGTTTAAGCTTCTTTAGCAAGAGAAATATAAGACACTAGATAGTTTAAGTTTCTTCAGCAAGAGAAAAATAAGGCATTGCTGTATTTATATGAACAAAGAAGCTTGTTAATGACATGAAAGCTATTGGAGAAGATATTTAAGATGAGAAGGTCATAGAAAAATTGTTCAAACTTTAATTAAGTGGGTGACGGCTATTGACGGAATAAGAGATGTCAAAACCATGATGATAGATCAGTTGTAAGGATCATTAGATGCACATGAGTAGCGCTTGAATGAAAAAGATATAGTTACAGTTTAGTAAGTATTGAGGCGACATATATAAATCTAGAGGTAGGCACTGGATCGTACTTGGCACGGCATGGCTCAAGCTTATCGTGCCTCTAAAACTACCGTGGGCCGTGCCGGACCTGGCATGGCCCATGATGGGCCGTGCTGGCACGGCTCCTAACGGCTATATAGCCGTTTAAGGGGGGTTTAAGACCATTTTACCCCTCCTAACAGCCATATAACGGCTATATCAAAAGGTATTTTGGAAAAAAAAAATGGGACTTCTATAAATAGCCCATTTCTCCCTCATTCTTACCACACCAAACCAACTCTTCTCTATTACTATTATTTCTCTCTTCTAGCAAGTGTCTAGTAGATTAGCAATTTAATTTTTAGTTTGCAAGTGTTCTTGCAGGTGGCAAGTGCTCTAGCAAGTATTCAAGTGCTACAATGTCACTTCTTGTTGAGAGGCGAGAGCGCAAGAGGAAGCTCACAAATCTTGGCTCCACACCCTACCTCTGATCCTCTTCTCAATTCCTTTTTGTGGGTTAATTTTTATTTTTTTATATTTATTAATTAAAAATTTTAGATATGATATCTTTTAACGAAAGTACGTAATTGTAACATGCACCCTTGTTCTGAGGGTGAGAAAACTAATTCCCAACCTCAACCCCAACCCCAAGTTCCCTCTAGAGCCAGTGTCAGTGAATGTCAAACCTCTTCTCGTAAGAGGACTAGTGATGTTTGGAATGATTTCGATAGAATTATAGTTGATGGAGTCTATAAAGCAAAATGTAAAAAATGTGCAAAACTTTACAGTTGTTCTAGTACTGGAGGAACATGGCATTTAAAAAGATATCAAGAGACTCATAGGATGCATAATTCCCATCAGCAATGTATCCTTAATATACAAGAGGGATCACTTGTAGGTAATTTTGCATATAACCATGAAAATCAGAGGAAATTACTTTTAACATGGATAGTTCAGGATGAATTACCTTTTAGTTTATCTGAATCTTATAATTTTGAAAGATATGTTCAATTAGGCATACAACCTGCTTATAGAAGAACTAGTAGCCGTATATTTAGAAGAGTAGTTATAACAAACTTTTTAGCAATGAAACAAAGTTTAACTGAAAGTCTCTCAAATTTAAATGCTAGAGTTTCTTTAACTTCTGATATTTGGTCAGCATCTGTAGGTAGTAATTATTTTATTGCTATTACTGCTCATTATATTGATAATGATTAGCAACTAAATAAATGAATTATTGCTTTTTATGCTTTTGATTTTCCGCAACAATAAATTTTAATATTATTTATCAAACCGCATGCTTATATAATATAATAAAATAATATCAATTACTTTTAATAATGCATTTAATAATAATTCTATTGTTGCATTATTAAATGACTCTTTGCATCCCATTTTAGATGGACAATTATTTCATATTAGATATGCATGTCATATATTAAATCTTTCTGCTCAATCTGGCATGAACATAATTCAAAGGTTATTTCAAAAATTAGAAATATAATTTTTTTTATTCATGCTTCAAGATCAAGACTTCAAGAATTTAAACAATTATGTGTAGATCATGGTAAACATTTTAAAAAATTTAAACTTGATGTAATAACTCGTTGGAATAGTACCTATACCATGATACATGATGCATATCCATATAAGAACTTATTAAGTGTTTATATTAATGATCATGGATTAGAATTTACATTGACTGAACTTGATTGTCACCAAGGTACAATTTTAGAAGATTTTTTGATTACTTTTTATGATGCTACAAATGTTCTTTCAGGTATTTATTATCCAACTTCTTGTTCATTTTTACAAAAAGCATATGTAATTAGTAAAAAATTTAAAGAATATAGATATCATGAAGTTTTAATGCCTATTATATGTAATATGGAAACTAAATGGAATGAATATTGGAATAGGATATGTCCATTGCATAACTTAGCTGTTGTTTTTGATCTTAGAATTAAATTAAATGGAGTAAATTTTTTAATTGATAAATATTATGAAAACATGAATGAACTATGAGGTAACACGACTTCTTAATGATATTTATGGTTTATATAATGACAAAATTTATGGATCTAGAATACATGCTTAAAGCTCTGCTTCTTCTTCTAGATCCCGTTCATCATCTATTTTTTATTCATTAGAAGACATATACATGCTTCATCTTCTTCATCTTTAAGTAATGAATTAGAATTTTATTTACGAAACGATCTTCATTCTGCATATGATGAAGATCAAATAGAAAGTCTAGATGTATTAACTTAGTAGAAGAGTGTTAGAAATTAATATCCTATTATGTCTGCCATTGCACGAGATATTTTAGCTGTGCCGATGTCCACAGTAGCATTGGAATCCGTTTTCAGTGCAGGTCGATATATTCTGGACGAAAAGAGAAGTAGGATGACCGGCAAGATAGTTAAAATGCTTATATGCTTCAAAGATTGGTTGGATATTGAGACGAGGTTTCAAGATAAAGGTGGACATGACTTAACCAGCAAAGATAATGATGACACAAATACTACTGATGACTGATGAATGAGTCATCTCTATTTTTATAATTATATATTTTATTTTTTTATTATTAAAGTGAGTCATCTTTATTTTTTCTCTCTATTTTTTTCTCCTTTCTTATTGTATTATGTTCTGTCACGCCTAGCCCCCCTTCCTTCCTATACCATTTTGATTTTAAATTAATAAACTGGTAGAGGTCTATGCCAAACCCCTACCATTAATGTGGCTTCATATTAATACATTTTTTTATTCCTAATATTTTTTTAATTTATTAAAAAATATATTTTTTATAAAAAAATTTTATCGAGCCCTTATGGGCGGCTGTGCCTGGCACGGCACCTGTGCCGTGCCAGGCCAGTTTGGCAGGCCGGCATGGGGCTATCATGGGCCATGCCGTACCGGATCAGTGAAAATTTTTTTTCGAGCCCAGCACAGCACGCTTTACTGGACCGTGCCAGCATGGCCCGGTACTGTAGCAATACCGGGCCATGTTAGGCATGGCCCATTTCGTGCCGAGCTACGGTACGACCCAGTGCCTACCTCTACATAAATCTTTCTTTTACTAATTAGCTAATACATTATCGTTTATCGAGCAAGTTCTCTCCTCTTTTTTATAGATAAATTTATTGATCTTTCTATGTAAAATATTAAAAATAAATAATGCAAAGATTTTGCACTTTTTTTCTAAACTATAGCAATTACAAGTAAAGTTCTACCTGATGATAAATCTCAAACCATGAACACAAGTATAATACATCAAAAATATGGGACGAAGTGAAAATTAATAAACAATGCAATGATAAGCATAACATATTTTGAAGCATATAAACACGTAATAGGGTTATATTTAAAACTGAAACCATTCTCTTATATTTGAAAATAAATAATAGTAATTAAAAAGGTTATTTCGTAAACTACAAAATGTAGAGAATTAAAGATCTAGGCCTAAAAAAAATTGATAACCTAAGAGAGATAAGAGGAGTATGGTATCGGATGATCTTAAAATTGATAGCCTGAGAGAGATGAGAGGAGTATAAGAAGTTGAAGCATTTTGATTGGAGGTTTGAAGGATGTTTTTTTTTTTTTTTTTAGTTGATGGGTATTTTAGTTGTTACAAAAAAATTATTGTGAGTATCTGATTTCATAGATTTTTTTTAGGATTTGAAATTTATTTTATTTTTTCATTTCATTTCAAATACCCTAGAATCGGAATTCCAATTCCATAGTTTTTAATGGCTCTAAATGGTAGTGTATCTTCAATATGACCAATGAATGAGATATCACACAATCATATATATTCTCTTATTAATAGGGTTGGAAGTGGGATCAGGTCAGCTCGAGGCCCATCGGACTAGGCTAGCTTTGGGCCGGGTTATAGGCTAAATTTTTCTACATTCAAGTTAGGCTTGAGCTCAAATTTGAAGCTTGTTTCAATTTTGGGCCAAGATTGGGTACGATATTAGGGGCTCATTATTTATAGCCTAGGTGCTCTCCAAACCAATTTTTCTGCCCTTTTCTACTACATTTTAGGCTCTTCTTCTTCTTCTTTTTTTTTTTTCTTTTTTGCCCCTTTTCCAAAGCATTCTAGACCTCATCTCTTCTTCATCCTATTCCAATACTTGTCTTGCCCTTTCCTCATGTTGCGATATGGGCAGTCTACCAAGATATAATATTTTGGTCAACAGCTGAAATACATCAAGATATAATATTTTTTACCAACAAAGATAAAAAAGATTTTGCTGCTTGGGCCAGCATCTAGATTATAGGAGAACTAGGCTGGACAGGCTAAAGGCCTAACTTGTTACCATGCTTTTCCTACATGCTGCTACGGTTGGATACATGTTCTAGCTGGTGTTAAAACTTTCACCTGAGCCTGATTAAGAATTGCGGAAGTTCTTTTCTGGGTTAATCCAAATCCAGCTGAACCACGTCCCAGTCGACAATCAAAGATTCATCGATCCAATGGGGCCATTAAATTAAAAGTTTGCATCATCCTTTTGTGCCACCAATTTGTGCTTTTCCCTGTTGCAATTTGTGAGTGGCTAATGGCAGTACTGGTTAAAGTTCACATGCATGGGACTCATCGGATCGATCTAAATTTAATTATATGAGTGCAAATTGAAATTTAATTGGAGAAACGATCTGGTTGCTGCTCTCTGCCCTACATGCTGATAACTTCGCCGTCGATATCCCTGATCACGAAGAAGGGCGAACAACTTGTTTCAAGTGCAGCGTTTGGAGTTGTTGCTCCAAAACGTCCATTGGATGGACGTCGACTGAAGCGTGCATCGTTATTCTACAACCCTAATATTTTCATGAGCAATATATATATATATATATATATATATATATCCACTAACAAGTCGCAGTGCAACGGTAATTATGGCATCGCATTATTAGCAATCACCGAGTTGTACTGTGTGTTCTCCAGACCATCGATTCATGTTGTACAGTTTTAGATATTAATTCCTTGATCCATCATCTTTTTCTCTTGATGAGCAAATGTGCTTGGTGAAACTAGATCTCTCCCAGACTTGCAATTCCAATCAATCCAGTCTGAGCTTGCAAAATCAAACATGAAGTGGTTTTTTTTTTAAAAAAAAAAAATGCAAAGTGGTCTAAATATGATTATCATTTCATGCTATTGTATGCCATTCTCTATGAGAAAAATTATAATTATTATAACAACATTATGTTTAGAAAATCTTTTTCAGGATGGAAATATACACATGACCGTTTCTTTGGTCTTGATGAAAGTAAGATTAAGATTCAGATTGAGGATTTTAGTGTTCTCAAACCTTGGCCAGTAGCTTGGAGGTGAAATACTAAATAGAAGGTCCTTGGATTCATCCCTTGCGAATGGGGGGGGGGGGGGGGGGGGGTTATAGGGTATTGGACTTCAAAGGAACCCTCATACTGGTTGTACATTGAGAGGATCTTAGATACATAAGCAAGCAAAGGATTACAAATAATGTCTTTTGACTAGTTTTTATAGATAATATCCTAGGTCTTTACAAATGATACTAGAGCTAACGCAGTGCATAGTATGTCAAAGAATGAGATACGATAAAAACTTGCTTTTAGAGAGTGATTATGATCAGTTGGTTATAGCATTTGTGATTAGATGGGACTTTTTTCCTACTGAGAATAGAGAGACTATGAGAACCCATGCCAACTATTATCATCTAAAGTTGATCTTTGCACATCAACGGACGAGATTAATCCTTACTTGAATAGTAAAATACCTTCATAATCGAGCAATCTGCCTTCCTACAAGAGAGAAAGGGAGTGTAATGAGGCTCAGAGTTTTTTCCAAAGGAAAACCCTCTAATGCTTAAGTCAAACAGAGTGATTAAGGAAATCTTCTTGGGTTTCTAAGATGAGCTACCTAGATAGAAGAGGAATAAGAAAAACTTGTTTACCCATAGAGATTAGGATTGCTTTTATAGACATTGAGGAATTTTTTTTGGAGCCAAACTCTTGTATTGGTCAGCTCTGATAATCATGTTTCTAGATAAGGTGGCAATAAGAAGGAATATTCTTGAATAAATCAGTTGGCACTCACTCAAAGTGGTTTTATACCAAGGAGAGTCCTAATAAAAATAGGATAGGTTGGTGGTTTCAAGGGAAGAAACATATTTCAGAAGGCTCTTTTCTTCATGTTGATTTCTAACTTCACTACGTTTTGCCATAGTATTGGCCAATCGAATGGGACCGCATCATTTACCCCTCACTTTTGAAGGTTGAGCTTAAGTTTATGCTCAAGTCATGAAATTAGTTTGAATTCTTGCATGACCAATCTATTTTAGGTTTACTCGACTCTTCCTATATGACTTGGTGTTCCTATAGCTCATCATCAAACCAAACTCAATGACTCATGGGCATTGGTCAATTTAATTGACTTGGATCAATAGGTATTGCTAAGCTTAATGACTTATAGACATTAGTCGGCCATGATCTTGTTGATCTTCAAATTATAGCCTATGTATGGCTTCTTGAAGAAGAGGCTAATTCTTTAGATTAGATTACCTTTAGGGCAATGTTTTGGCTTGGAGAAGACTCTTTACTAACCTTGACTAGGCCTCAAAATAGCTTGGAGTATTTGTACAAGATTGAAGGCTAATAGGTCGGTCTTATGAGCAACTACGCTACCTTTGGAATATAGCTCAGCTCAAGCCAACCTTTTGAGATGCAAGTGTTGGTTGATTTAATCAGCACCGATCTCAAGGTATAAAGTTTTGCATAAATCTTAATGAAGAATTGGATAACTTGATAAGTCATATCGAATCTATTGAACATTAGGGTTAATAATTCATATTTTAATGATAATAAAATATTGATTAAGTTATTAATAGCATACTTCAATTTTTCATACTACGGACCCCTAAACAAGATAGAGTTATTGAGAGGGAAAATAGAATTTTAGAAGAAATAACAATGACTATGCTTAATGAGAATGGTTTGCCTAAATATGTCTGGGTGAAAGTAGTTAATATTGTTTGCTATATCTTAAACCGTGTTCTCATTAATCTAATCCTAAAGAAAGCCCCTTATAAATTATGAAAGGGAAAGAAGCCTAATATTAGTTATTTTCATGCATTTGGATACAAATTTTTTATTTTAAATAATAACAAAGATAATTTAGGTAAATTTAATTCTAAATCTGATGAAAGGATGTTCTTTAGATATTCTTCAACTATGGTAAAGCATATAAAGTTTACAATAAAAGAACTCTTGCAGTTGAAGAGTCAATTTATGTTACATTTGAGGATGTCATTCCTTCATCTAAGAGATTCGAGTCTCATGATGATATTGATGATATCAATAAAGGACTTAAGGATCTTTCTTTCCATAAGGATTCAAAGGCTCTTGACGAACTTCAAGTTGAGGAGAACCTTAAATTTAATTAAGAACTTTCTAAGAATGGAGCTCTGCCTATTGTCATCCAAAAGAAATAATTATTAGTGATCCATCTTATGACATTAAAGGTAGGATATCAATTAGAAACATATGCAATCATTTAGTCTTTCTCTCAGAAGTAGAGCCTAAGATTTGTGAAGAGCCTCTACATAATGAACTTTGGGTTTCGGTCATGTAGGAGAAACTAATGCAATTTCAAAGAAATAATATATGGACACTAGTTTCTAGGCTTGATGATTAACTCATGATTGGAACTTGATATGGCCGATCGGGTCAAAGAACACGCGAGCCAATTCCTTGGCGATTGGGCTCAATACGGCCTACTCTGACTTTCATGTCGGTCGCAGCCCATCTCGACCTCCGCATCGGCCACGGCCCACCTCGACCTCCGCATCGGTCATGGCCCACCTTGACCTTCATGTCGACCGCAGCCAGTCTAGGCCTTGGTCACGATGTCGGCGTCGGCCACGGTCCATCTCGACCTCCGTGTCGGCCGCAGCCAGTCGAGGCCTTGGTCACGGTGTCGGCATCAGTCACGGCCCATCTCGACCACTGCATCGGCCACGGCCCACCTCGACCTCCGTGTCGACCGCAGTCAGTCTAGGCCTTGGTCACGGTGTTGGCATCGGCCACGGCCCATCTCGACCTCTGCATCGGCCACGGCCCACTTCGACCTCCATGTCGGCTGCAGCCAGTCTAGGCCTTGGTCACGGTGTCGGCATCGACCATGGCCCACCTTGACCTCCGTGTCGACCGCAGCCAGTCTAGGCCTTGGTCACGGTGTCAGCGTTGGCCACGGCCCATCTCGACCTCCGTGTCATCGCAGCCAGTCTAGGCCTTGGTCACGGTGTCGGCATCGGCATCGGTCTCGGCGTCGGCTTCAGTGTCGGCGTCAGCATCGGCCTCCGGCGGCAACCATCCACGTTCGAGCTACGTGGTCCACTTCCCTTGAGAAGGGTGGACCACGTCACCACGAGCACGCCCGGCTACACGCGCGGTGGACGTGCTTCCTCTGGCGCCGCTAACAACGGGCGTGGCCCCACGATCAGTCCCATGACCCATACTTTGTGGCACGTTGAAGACCAGAAATTAACAACCGTCTGAAGGAGACTTGACCACGACGGACGGAGGGTAAGAAGGATTCTCTAACAGGTATAAAAGGCCTCCAGCCCTTAAGGTAGGGGGCTCAAGCTCTATCCAATCTTTACAACTATATCCATTCCTGTTCCCCAAAACACTAACTTGGGCGTCGAAGGGTCCCCACCGGAGTCACCGGTCCGGACTTTCTTTGCAGGTTCCGAGCGAAGGAAGAATTCTCGCCGTTCCCTCAAAGGCCTACAATAATTTCTACCCACCTGATGCTCATTAAAGGTGATTTGGCGGCAATAGATTGGCGCGCCAGGAAGGGGGAGAGCGTGAGTAGCAAGGCGTGTAGGGGAGAAAGTGACCAAGCTCTCACTCCCTCCTTACTCGAAGAAAGATGATGGTGACTCGCGCTCAAGAAGCTTCCACCAGCCTGGCTGGGGGGCAGCCAGCGAGGGCCGAGCAGCCGGAGGCCCTCCCGCCAATTCATCCCTCACCACCATGCCAAGGTGATAGGGTCACCGCCCTCGCTCAGGAGGTGCGGTCCCTTGCTGTGGTGATTCAGGAACTCCAACAACTGTCGGTGGCCGCTCAACCTCTGCCGCCAACCCACTCCTTGGAAGAAGTTGCGGCGCAGCCCAGCCAACAATCCACCCGTTGAGGACAATCCTGACGGAAGGCTCACCGCTGGCGGGACGTTCCCACCAGAAGGAGATCTCCTGACAGTCCCTCTCCCCGGCGATCCCGGGACAAGGCCCCAGGGAAGGGTATAACCCGTCGACACCATCCGTCCTCCCGTTCCTATCTACCTCGTCAGGAGAGGAGTCCACAAGCGAGAGGATCCACCTCCGCGCAGAAAGGCGACGGGAGGAGCGCTATTGACATTTAGAGGAGCTCGGCCAACGACTGACCGATCAGTCGAAGGCAAAATATGACAGTCGCCCCCCACTGACAAGGCGGATCATGGAAGAACCCATCCCTTCCCGATTTCTCCTTCCTCAGCTGGATCCTTATGACGGCACTACCGATCCCCTAGATCACTTGGAAAGCTATAAGGTACACATGCAGGTCCAGGGAGCATCGGACGCTCTTCTATGCATTGCTTTCCCAGCCACCCTATGAAAGGCTGTGAGGGTTTGGTATTCCTGTCTACCTCCTCGTAGTATCAGTTCATTCAGACAGCTGGAGAAAGCTTTTCTCGCTCACTTCGACGCAAGCTGACGGATCCCTCGGGTGGTAGACAGCCTCTTTGCCATTCGACAAAGAGTAGAGAGACTCTTCGGGACTTCGTCGCCCGCTTCAAGGAGGCGGCGATGGAGGTTTACCATCTTGACGACTCGGTGGCCACCTTGGCCTTGAAGCGTGGGCTCCGCTCTTCCCGCTTTGCGTATTCATTAGACAAGAAGCCCCGAGCTCGTACGCTGAGTTGCTGAGTCGAGCTTAGAAATATATTCGCGCTGATGAGGCCGACTCCTCTCGGCAAAAACTGAAGAAGGCCCCAGCAAAAAGCAAGTTCGATCAGAGTCTAGAGGGCCTCACACCAAGAAGCCCGAGCCACCTCGCCGGGCGGACAGTCGGCCATGGACTTTGCCCCCGTAGGTGAGCGTTACACCCCTCTGTTAGCCCCAATCTCCCACATTCTTATGGAAATCGAGGGTGAGCCCTATCTCAAGCGCCCCGCGCCCCTGAAGCCTGGAGTTCCTCGCAACAAGAACCTATATTATCGTTTCCATTGAGATCATGGCCACGACATAGAAGACTGCCGACAGCTGAAGAAGGCCATAGGGGAGCTCATCCAGCAAGGGCACCTCGGTCAGTTTGTCCGGAGAGGAAATCCAGCGGCACCAAGCCCTTCGGCACCACCCACTCAGCAAGCCAATGTTGACAACACCCCGACTGGGAAAACTGTGGCAATGATCTCCTGGGGAGCGGGGGCACCTCAAAAAGACATCGGGGGGTGAGCGAGATAACATTGTAATTCCTTTCTCTGAAAGAGATTTAGAGGAGGTAGATAACCCGAATGATGAAAGCGTCGTTGTATCCATGACAATTGCTAAACATCATGTAAAGAGAATATTAGTTGATAGTGGAAGCTCGGCCGACATTCTGACGTATGACGCATTTGTTTGTATAAACTTGCTTTTGGATTCTCTTCGGCCAGTGACGACGCCCCTCGTTGGCTTCACCGGAGATGCGGTGAAAGTTGAGGGAGAAATTGCTCTCCCCGTCACGGCTGGAACTTCACCCCACCAGAGCACGATCTTCATAAAGTTCCTGGTGGTGAGAGTTCCTCTTGCATATAACGCTATTCTCGGCCGGCCAGGTTTAAATCTGTTGGATGCCATTATCTCGACAAAGAGGTTGCTGGTCAGGTTCCCCACTCATCACGGAATCGAGGAAATGCGGGGCGAAAGAAGCCCGGTGTCCCTCTGCTACCACACCACCCCTAGCCTTCAGTCCGCAATTCCCTCGCCGACTTCTGAATTGACGGATCCGAGAGAGGCCAAGAAGAGGGGGGAACCGGTGGGACATCTGTTGACTTTTCCCTTAGGAGAGGACCCCATGAGAACCATCCAGATCGGGGCCTCTCTCCCTGAGGAGGAAAGGAGTCGGCTCCTCGAGTTCCTCTGAGCCAATGCCGATATTTTTGCATGGGCACCGACGACATGCCAGGTATACCATCCGAGGTAATTACTCATAAACTCAACATCAAATCTAATTGTAGGGCGGTCCGGCAAAAGAAGAGAAGCTTCACCCCCGAGCGCCAGAAAGCTATTGATGAGGAGGTCCGTAAACTGATCGCCGCCGGCCACATTCGGGAGGTCTATTATCCCGATTGGCTGGTCAACGTAGTGATGGTACGAAAAGCCAATGGAAGCTGGAGGATGTGTGTCGACTTCACTGATCTCAACAAAGCCTGCCCCAAGGACAGTTTCCCGCTCCCTAGGATCGATCAGTTATTGGACGCACTTCTGGTCATGAGACTCTCAGCTTCATGGATGCATTCTTGGGATACAACCAGATCAGAATGGAGCCTTCAGATGAAGAAGCCACCTCCTTCGTGACCGAAAAGGGGATCTACTGCTATAAAGTCATGCCTTCGGGTTAAAAAACGCCGGGGCTACGTACCAAAGATTGATGAATAAGGTCTTCGAGGGTCAAATCGGGTGCAACATGGAAGTATATGTAGACGACATGCTGACCAAAAGCATCGAGCTGGCGACCACCTATCTGATCTAATGGAGACCTTCAACAACCTTCGTCGGTTTCAGATGAGGTTGAATCCCCGGAAATGTGTCTTCGGAGTCGCAGCAGGCAAATTCCTAGGATTCATGGTGACACAATGAGGAATAGAGGCGAACCCGGACAAGATCCAAGCTATCCTAGATATGAGGCCGCCAGTGAATAAAAAGGAAATCCAGCGCCTGACCGGAAGACTAGCAGCTCTGAGCTGCTTCCTATCTAGATCGGCTGAGCGGAGCCTCCCCTTCTTCAAAGCCTTGCGAAAAGTCAACACCTTCGAATGGACGGATGATTGCCAAAAGGCCTTTGAGGAGCTGAAAATTTCCTATCGACTCCGCCGCTACTATTGAAACCGATGGAGGGAGAAAACCTCTTTTTGTACCTGGCCGCTTCTGAGGAGGCTGTCAGTTCGGTCCTCGTCCGGATAGATACTGAAGGATCGCAAAAGCCAGTATATTACACCAGCAAAGTGCTCCATGACGTGGAGACCAGGTACACCAAAACTGAAAAAATTATTTTGCACTAATAGTGTCGGCTCAACGTCTCAGGCCTTATTTCCAAGCCCACTCAATCATAGTGCTGACGGATCAGCCCTTGAGGACAATCTTATCCCACCCTGATACCTCTGGTCGGCTAGCAAAGTGGGCACTTAAGTTGAGAGAATTCGACCTAACCTTCGAACCAAGGTCGAGTATGAAATCCCAAGTTTTGGCGGATTTCCTGGTTGAGTGCACCTGGACGATGAGCAGACCAGGGAAGCCCCGATGAAACCCCCGGAAGCGTCGACCGCGGATGCGAGGAAGGATTGATCCTTCATGTGGACGGGGCATCAAACTCTCAAGGGAGCGGTGCCAGGATCATTCTTGCCGGTCCCGACAGTGTAATGATTGAGTATGCCCTTCGTTTCCTCTTTCCCGCCACGAACAATCAAGCCGAGTATGAAGCCTTGTTGGCAGGGATGAGGCTCGCCAAGGAACTTAAAGTGGAGCGTCTTAGAGCATATACCGACTCCCAACTCATCTCGGGGCAAATCACGGGGGAGTATGAAGCTCGGGATCCTATCATGTCCCGATATTTGGACAAGGTCCAGTCGGAGTCCCTCCCTTCGCCTATTTCAATGTCAACTATGTTCCCCGGAAGAGAATGCTCGGGCCAACACATTGTCCCGCCTGGCCACCTCGCCGATAAAACTTTGGGGAGGACTTACGTAGAGCATTTGCTAGTCCCGAGCATCAAGGCGGCGAGGAGGCCCTGCCAGTTGAACAGAAGCCTTCTTGGATGGACACCTATGTCCAATATCTCACTAATGGTGTCCTCCCCAATGACCCTTCCAAGGCCAAACTCCTCAAGTGGCGAGCCTCCAAGTTCCTAATAATGGATGGATGCCTGTATCGGAGGTCCTTCTCGTATCCCCTCCTCAATGTGTCGGTCCCGCTGAGGCGATTACATCCTCCGGAAAATTCATGAAGGCGCATGCGGAAACCATCTGGGGGGCAGAGCCCTAGAATATAAGGCCCTCCGTCAAGGCTATTATTGGCTGACCATGTGGGAAGATGCGGCTGAATTGGTGCGAAAATGCGATAGCTGCCAACGTCACGCCAACATCCAGTGGCAGCCCACTTCTCACTTGAATCCCATCTCTGCTCCATGGCCCTTCGCCCAATGGGGGATGGATATTTTGGGACCATTTCCTCTAGCCTCCGGTCAACGAGATTTTTGCTAGTCGCTATCGACCACTTCACCAAATGGGTGGAGGCCGAAGCTCTAGCCAAAATAACCGAAGCTAGAGTGAGAGCTTTCTTTTGGAAGTCCATAATCTGCCGTTTTGGACTTCCCAACACTCTCATCACAGATAACGGCCGACAGTTTGATAACGCCCCTTCAGAGAATTTTGTAACGAATTAGGAATCACTCAGAGATTTACCTCTGTCGGACACCCACAGACCAACGGAGCGGCTGAAACAATTAATCGTACAATTCTACAAGGGCTTCGGACACGGCTTGATGAATTTAAAGGAAGGTGGGTGGAGGAGCTTCCCCAGGTCCTGTGGGCCTATCATACGACCTCGAGAAATCCCACCGGCGAAATCCCGTTCAGTCTGGTTTTTGGATCCGAGACCGTCATTCATGTGGAAATCAGGGTCCCCAGTCCTCGAGTGAAAGCCTACAATGAAGAAGACAACTCGGCCCAACTGAGGGCCAATTTGGATCTCATCGAGGAGATGCGCGACCGAGCACGGATCAAGATGGTCGCTTATCGACAAAGGGTGGCAAAGTATTACAACACCCGCGTTAGACCCTGGACGTTCCGTCCCGGGGACCTGGTCCTCTGGAGGGCTGAGATTTCGAGGCCGATGGAGGGAGGGAAGTTATCACCTAATTGGGAGGGGCCCTACCGGGTTGCAAAGGCCCTTCCCTGAGGAGCTTACCAACTCGAGAAACTCGGCGGGAGGCCACTCCCACGAACTTGGAATTCCGACAACCTTCGCCGGTACTACCAGTAACGTGCTCAACTGAATGGTTGTAGTTCAGATACTCCACTCCTTCAAATTATTTAAATGAAAATGCACTTCTCACGCATCATTTTGCATTACCTCTTTGTCCTACGATCATGTCATTAAAGCTCGACTCCCGCGTCGGCGCAAAAGCCCGACTACCGCATCGGCGCAAAAGCCCGACTACCGCGTCGGCACCAAAGCCCGACTCCCGCGTTGGCACCAAAGCTCGCCTACCGTGTCGGCACCAAAGCCCGACTCCCGCATCAGCACAACAGCTCGACTTCCGCGTCAGCACCAAAACTCGACTCCCGTGTCAACACCAAAGCCCGACTCCTGCGCCTGCACAGAACCCAAATTCTAGAATTACACCCTGAACCCAACCACAACACCTTCAGATCACCCCTAGACACCCTGGGCCCGGTTGTGACGCCCCCAAATCACCGCTCTTCAGGGTCAAGAGGGTCCTTAGCATGGAATCGGATCACTCCCACGGTATCGCTCCAAATGCCTATCGACGTAACGGTGCATGAAACATGCTGGCGAGGCCACATCACAGGGTCTCTCAATAAAACAATGCCAAAAGATTGGAATCATAAGGCCGTTTAGCTCGTCAGCAGCCTAACATCGATGGTCAAGAATCTACGCATACTGATCCCAGAGCGTCCCTACATAGACTATAAGAGGCCTCGTTCTGGCCGGACTGGTGTGATTCTATGAAAATCCTACGAACGCGAATAGACCACGATGAGCTAGTGGCTTGGCAAGCTGGGCATCGATAGCGTAAAAAGAAGAGTTGGGGGTCGACAATTCTAATACAAAAGTCAAAGGATGTTCTCTTTTCATGGATCAGCTAAACTTTTACAAAATGCCGACCATAGTCGGACTTGGATACATTGCAAAAAAAGAGAAAAAGATTCAAAACCACAGGCGGGGCTTCATTCCTTCGCTGGAGTGGTTTCGGTTAGGGGGGTGGTATCATCGGCCAGAGCGGAACCCTGGTGGACATCTTCACCCTCGAGGTCTCCTTCTTCGGGTTCTAAATCTTTAAGGCCTTTGACACCAAAGACTTTCATGGCCTTATCTTGGCAGCAATGAAAACCCTGAAGATAGGAGTCGGCTCCCGCTTCGGCCACCTCCTCAATGAAGATCGGGGAATTCCTGTAGTTCTCCATGGCTTTCTTCCCTACCTCGGCCACCTCATTGGCAAAGGCTGGAGAGTTCCGGTAGTTCTCCACTGCTTTCTTCCCCGCCTCGGCCACCTCATTGGCAAAGACTGGAGAGTTCTGGTAGTTTTCCATGGCTTTTCCCGCCACCTCAACCATGTTCTCCACAGCGGCCCGAGCCGCCGTTTCAGCCTCGGCTGCCCTCTTAACGGCAGCTTTCACTGCCTCTGCGGCCTCAGCAGTTTTGATGTCAGCCAGGTGGGCCACTTCCTCAGCGATTTACGTTTTCTCCTCGGAGGATCTCAGCTCGGATTTTGCCACTTCGAGCTGGGTCTTGACGTCGGCCAATTCCGCCTCGGCGGCCATCAACTTCCCCTCGGCGGTGATAGCGCGCTCGAGGGCCTTGCACATCTGTTGTTGCGCTGCTGTCGTTTTGGCCTGCGCTTGGGACCGAACTATTTCGAGCCTCTCTGCTTCTCCAGCCTGAGTCAGCTTGAGAGCGTCTTCAGCTTTCGTAGCTCGATCTTGGTACTCAAAGGCTTCTTGTCGGTAGTGATCGAGTCGACGCTCCCCGCTGGCGACAAGGGCTTGGGTATGGTTGAAGATGTTTACCATCTACACATCCAGGCCAATGTCAGTTACCTAAAGTAGGTACATGGAAAACGAACAGGATTAGAAGGTAAACGACTGTTTACCCGGAGCATGGCCGTCTGACCATCTTTGAAGAGGATTCGGGAGTTGGTCTGGATTATCTCCTCCCGAATCGTAGGAGTAAATGCCACTGACAGCAGCTTCTCGGTGAGGTGGGAGTGGTTTATAAGAGACGGCCGTGAGGAAACCGGTCCCATCCTGTCCCCTATGGGCTCGGATGCGGCGTTGCAGGCCTCGTAGCTAATGATGGCCTTCTGCCTCTTATCAACCGATGCATCTCTACTGGCCTGAGGATCATCCCTCGGGGCCGGCCCAGTAGTCGATGGATCCGGACGCTCGGTCGACTGACTGGCATGAGCCCTTAACTCCTCGGGCAGCGTACCCGCAGTCTGGTCAGCAGACTCTGATGGGGGCAACGGTGCGGGAGATCGCTGCGGCAGCAGCGGAGTAGGAGACCGTCGTAGAGGCCATGGAGATGATTGCACAGGAGATCGACAAGGAGGGGGCGATGGAGTAGGAAGCTTGGAGACGTCCCGAGGGGTAGGTGGCGATTGGGATCGAGGCCTTTTTCTCGACCCCTCGGCTCCATCATTTTGCCCTCTTCTCTTCTTAAGGGCGGCTTTGTGAAAGGCCCCGGCCGGGATGTTGATCTTCATAGCTGCATGAAAACAAATGTGCTATAAAATTAAAAAAAAAGAGAGAAAAGAAAAGAAAAGAGAGAAGGGATCGAAAGGAAAATGTCATCTTTAAAGAGGCCCTCATCGTCATCAGGGGCGATGCCGGCGTGTTGGAGGTTGTCCTCCGATAAAATCTCTCAGTATGATGGGAGTTCAGTTTCCAGGAGAAGATTGAAGGCTTCTTGATCTCTCGGTACTACCGAGATGTTCTTGTTAGCCTCAGTATTGGGTGTACCCCATTCCCTCCTTATCCCCTCCACTTCGGCGAAGAAGAACCGGGATTTCCACCCCTTTATGGATGAAGGGAGACCTAACCTAAGGGACCTACCCGGCCGAGGGGCAAATAGCCACCAGCCAGATTGAGCCCGAATGGTATACAGGCTGCGAAAGAGGGAAACGTTACTCGGGAGACCTTGGAGGCGAGTCAACACCAAGAAGGCACAAATGGCCCTGATGGAATTGGGGACTAGTTGACCTGGGACCAACTCGTATCTATCGAGGAGATTGATGATGAAAGGGTGAAGAGGAAGACGAAGACCGACCTTAAAAAATTCTTCATAAAGGGCTATCCCCCGAGGGGGAGAGGTTACCCTGTCGTTGGGGCCCAGTGCGATCAGTCGCACCTCTTTGGGTATTTTATAGGCTGCTCTAAAGGACGCAAGGTCAACAGAAGTGACAGTGGAGGCGGTCCCCTCAGGGAAACCGTTGCTCACCCTGGAAGACGGAGCTGCCCTAGAAGGTGGGGTTACAGCTGCTGACGGGCTCCTAACAGTCGGTTCCTTGGCCATGGCCCTAGGGGTCGGAAAGGTATGGTTTGTGGAAGACTGAGAGGACGAATAAGAAGAAGACGACTGTGAAGGCATGGGGAACTAACCTGGATAGAGGAAGAAGAAGGAGTTGGAGGAGCTCTCAAGCTGGAAGGGGAAGAGGCTCTGCACGGTAGGTGAAATCGAAGCTAGGGCACGTCCTTGCTTATAAAATTTTTTATCAGCATCTTCAAAATCGTCCCGCCCGATGCGCCTGCCACGCGGATGCTATCCATTAAGGAGGACTCTGCGACGACGCTCCGGGTGCGCGATAGATGAGACCCCCGACCAATCGAAATGTATCGATGCCAGCGATTTGACGGCTTAATGATGATCGCCGATATCTTGGGGATTCCAGATTGCTCCCTAACCTCGAGGCGAATCCGACGGTTAGGATGCGCAGATGACGACGCCCCTTTCGCTTGGATGGTGACACCAGCTCAGGGACGGGGGGCATCTAATATGGCCGATCGGGTCAAAGAACACGCGAGCCAATTCCTTGGCGATTGGGCTCAACATGGCCTACTCCGACTTCCATGTCGACCGCGGCCCATCTCGACCTCCGCATCGGCCACGGCCCACCTTGACCTCCGCATCAATCACGGCCTACCTCGACCTCCATGTCGGTCACAGCCAGTCTAGGCCTTGGTCATGATGTCGGCGTCGACCATGGCCCATCTCGACCTTCGAGTCGGCCGTAGCCAGTCTAGGCCTTGGTCACGGTGTCGGCGTCGGCCACGGCCCATCTCAACCTCTGCGTCGGCCACGGCCCACCTCGACCTCCATGTCGGCCGCAGCCAGTCTAGGCCTTGGTCACGGTGTCGGCATCGGCCATGGCCCACCTCGACCTCCGTGTCGACCGCAGCCAGTCTAGGCCTTGGTCACGGTGTCAGCGTCGGCCATGGCCCACCTCGACCTCCATGTCGGTCGCAGCCAGTCTAGGCCTTGGTCACGGTGTCGGCGTCGGCTATGGCCCATCTCAACCTCCGTGTCGGCTGCAGCCAGTCTAGGCCTTGGTCACGGTGTCGGCATCGGCTTCGATCTCGGCATCGGCTTCGGTGTCGACGTCGGCATTGGTCTCGGCGTCGGCCTTCGGCGGCAACCATCCACGTTCGAGCTACGTGGTCCACTTCCCTCGAGAAGGGCGGACCACGTCACCACGAGCATGCCCGGCTACACACGCGGTGGACGTGCTTCCTCATGGCGCCGCTAACAACGGGCATGGCCCCACGATCAGTCCCATGACCCGTACTTTATGGCACGTTAAAGACCAGAAATTAACAACCTTCTGAAGGAGACTTGACCACGACGGACGGAGGGTAAGAGGGATTCTCTAACAGGTATAAAAGGCCTCCAGCCCTTAAGGTAGGGGGCTCAAGCTCTATCTAATCTTTACAACTATATCCATTCCTATTCCCCAAAATACTAACTTGGGCGTCGGAGGGTCCCCGCTGGAGTCACCGGTCCGAGACTTTCTTTGCAGGTTCTCGAGCGAAGGAAGAATTCTCACCGTTCCCTCAAAGGCCCACAAGAATTTCTACCCACCTGACGCTCATTAAAGGTGATTTGGCGGCAACATAACTAAATAGGCTTTTCAGAATAAGTTAGATGAATTCAGGATACTCATTAGAAATAAGGCCATACTGATAGCCAAAGATTACAATCAAGAAAAAGGCAATAACTTTAATTAGACCTTTGCTCTAATAGTTAGACTTAAACTTTAGCTATTCTCTGCTGATAGATAGCAATTCTAACTTTTGAGTTTTTTTTGCACTTTCTTGATTAGGTTCAGATTGGCTTTGAGGTCATTTGTATTATTTTACTCTTGAAATTCTTGAATGTGATGACTTAGTATTTCAATTTCAACTAGAACGATACCTCTAGCCCAAAGGTTAAAATAAATAGTCTCTCCTCAGTAGGAACCCAGCTTATAGTTGTTGACCTTCATACCATTTTTCACCCCGATAAGACCTCCTCGATATGGATGATATAGGGTACAGGAGTAAATTTGTTTTACTTTTATGTTTTGCACCTTCTAAATGGTGATTTCTTTTTAGGAGATGTAAATCTAGATTCCTAGTGGGCACAAGCCCCCGTTGTTAATTACTTTCACCTTAGGGGCTAGGAACTTTCGATTAAGAGATCGCAATCCTAATTAGCAATATGGTACAGACATGGACATATGAAAAAAAAAATTATTATTACCATTTCTATCTCTCTTTTTCTTTGTGAATTAAAACAATCCATATTTGTCTTTCTTTTGTCCCTATGTTCGTCCTCTTTCAACCCAAGTTTGATTCTCATGTGGTTAGGTTTTGTACATATTGTCTTCATAAAGAAAATTCATCATCATTGGTGGAGTGGGACTTCAAAAATTTGATGGAGTAGGGCTCCGAGTCTTTGATGGAACAAGGTTTCACTTTGATTTGAATTAGGAGTATGGCTCCTATTTGACTTGATTTAGGAGCATAGCTTCTTTTCGGTTTAATTTAGAAGTATGATTTTTCTTTGATTTAAATTTAATTTGAATTAAGAGCATAGCTCCTCTTTGACTTAAATTAGGAGCAAAGCTCCACATTTAACTTGATTTGGGTTTAATTTAAGTTAGATTTAGCCCAATCTAAGAGCAAGGATCCTTTTAGACTTGATTCAGGTTAGTCTAGGTCAGATCTGGTCTAATCTAGGAGCAACGATCCAAATTAAACTTGATTTAGGCTTGATCTGAGTTAAATCTGGTTTGATCATGGAGCAACGCTCTAAATTAATCTTGATTCAAGCTTGATCTAGATTAGATTTGACTTGATCATGGAGCAATCTCTAAATTGAATTTGATTTAATCTTGGAGTAATGCTCTAAATTGAATTTGATTCTAGCTCGATTGGAATTAGATTTGACCTGATCTTCAAGCAACACTCCAGATTGAACTTGATCCAAGTTGATCTTGATTCGATCTAACCTGCTTTTAGAGCAACACTCCTATTTGAACTTGATTTAGGTTTGATCCTGGTTTGATCTGATCCAATCTTGAAGCAATGCTCCATATTGGGCTTGATTAAGGTTTCATCTAAGTTTGGTTTAATTCAATCTTAAAGCAACGCTTGAGATTGAACTTGATTCAGGTTTGATTTAAGTTTGAAATAATATGTTGAATTTCTCCTAAGTGATAAGTGGTGTCTAAAGTTGGAGGTAGTTCTAGCATAGGATTAGTTAGATCTTTCATGGAATTCTCAAAGCAAACCATAGTATAGCTCATGCCCACTTGGATGTTACTTGACTCTTGGTCTTGATGTTTCAACAGCGTAACTACTTGCTTCTACTTTTTTTCTCATATGGCTCCAATCTACTAATATTCAAAGTTGGTTTTTGCATGTTAATAAATGAGATCGATCTTCACTCATATGGTAGAATATCTTTCTAGCCGAGTCTGCTACCTTTCTATGAGAAAGGAAAGAATATAAGGGGAACAAGTTTTCCTTTAGGAAAAACCCTCCAATGCTCAAGTCAACTGAGGTGGATAAGTAAATAATCTCAAGGTTCTAAGATGGGCAACTCATTTAAAAGCAACGATAAAAACTTATTTACTTATGGAAACTTTAGTTTATAAATATTTGGAGGAATTATTTGTAAAGCTAGACTCTTACATCAGACGGTTTTGATAATCATTATCCTTAAATGAGATGGCAATGAAGGAGGAAAATTCCTCAAATAGAGATTGATTCCCTTTCAAAATGAATTTATCCTAAATAAAGATAGTCTTGATTAAAATAGGATAGGACAATAATTCCAAAAGAGGAAATCTTTTTCAATAAGATTCTTCCTTTGTGTTGATATCTAACTTTGCTACATGTTACTGCTACATTAGCCAGCCATATCAAACCACATCACCAACATATGTTTAATCACACATCATATGTTTGTTGGAGAGGTTTTAAAGTTTTAATTAGGGCTAAAGTTCTCACATAATATTATTCTAAGTAACATTTTTGGGTTAGGTTTTGATTCATTACAAATTCTAACTAAAGCTTATTTGAGGTTATTTATACGGATATCCTTCATGCCAATTATTTATCTTATTCTAGTTTCATTCTCCATCTGCATGATCAGAGCCATGTATAAAGGGAAGTGTTAAGCTTGATATGTATTATTGATCTGTTCCCCCTAACAATAATAGAGCCAACTAGATGATGTTTCACCTATGGCAAAAAGATACTATAACACAAATATTTTAAAGGTTGACAATGAGCCGATTGTAATGTTTGTAATCGAACCCTTCTCCTAGCGAGGATGGTAAGATTTAAATATAAAATTTTTGTGTGAACCTATGTGGGTGTTCGTTGGGTCTAACATTAGTTATGCATTTGAGATATCTTAAAATTACCCAAGTAACACGAAGGATCTCAAATAATAACCTTTAACTAGTTCTCTCTCTCTCCTTTTGAGAGACTCTAAGGTAGTGTTTGATAGCCCAAAAACTATTCATGAATAAATGTATGGGATAGCATTTATCCAGAGGATAGGTGAGGGAATAAGCATTTTTTTTAAATTACAAGTCTACCATCAAGGAATAACTTTAGTTGTTCCTAGGTTCTCTAGGGAATAAGTTCAAGGGATAACCCATAATCATGGTTAACCATGGGTTATCCCCTCTGATTAAATTTTTTCAGACCTATCCCTTCTAGCTATAGCATTTGGGAATAAGAAGGGATATCCAAGGGATATCCTTCCTTATCTCCCATATCAAACACTGCCTAAAGTTGTCAAAGGGCTAATCTTATTGTCTAGTCTAAAATTATTTAAGAAATCTTCTGAAGCAGAACTTACGTCCTATGATTTACGTGAGGGTATACGATTAATTACTAAAGATGATCTGTGCCCACCATGACAATTCTAGATAAAAGAGGGGACTATATATGGATGAGGATTATGTGGTTTCAATAAGCAGTGTCGTTCAAGGATTCAAGGGCAGATCCTCGTAGCAAGGGTTGTGAAATGTTATCGATGAAGAGAGAGGGGTGATATTGAAACTAAAGGGCAGGCGGCTGGGAGAGTGAGAGGCAGAGGATGAGCAGAAGACATTATGAACCAAAGGTTCCTAGAATTAATTTTTATCAATTAGCAGTAGGAAATATTTCGCCTTCAACACATGAATGAGTTGTTAGAATCTCAACGGACTTTCATAGAGATTGTGGGAGAGGTTTTAGCATGCTAGATTTGGGTTGGGTTTGGCTGTAACTTATACCCAAACGTGAAATATTTGTTATATCAACCAAAAAAAAATCACACCGACCAATAAATTAATTCTTTCTAATTATTGGATCAAAAAAAGGTCAGGTATTGAGTAATGTTTAAAACATAAATTAGTTATTTAACAGGTTATTTTGCTACGTTTTAAAATTATTTTTTAAAATTATGTATAGAGCTTTAAAATCTATGAAACAAAGTTTTCTAGTGGGTACTTGATTCCACCCACTCTCTCTCACACAAAGCACTCAAAGGAGCTACCAGTTAAATTAACAAGTTTTTTCTAATATTTTGGGTGGTCCTCTTATTCCCCAGTTGTACGTATGATTCGCTAATGGGGTAACAAACGTGGCTCACCCCATCATAGCTAGCAAGGCCATATGCTTTTATAAAGCCACAAGCAAAAAGTCTTACACCACAAACCTCACAAAATTCAACCTTTGAATGTGATTCGAGGATTTGCGCTGTTTGAGGGTTGAGATTTTACAATTATTGTGTCCATCAAAAGCTCTGGGTTTGGATTGACACTGATAACTCTGTGCAATCTAATACATATTGCTTTTGACTTTGAACACCCCAAGCTTTGAAAGTAAAGAAAAAGAAATCTCAGTGATCCAAGATAAAAAGAGCATGGGCTCTCTTATCCTCCCAAGCAATCATCTTGTCCTACAAGAATATTTGAAAAGAAATGCAATTCGAAAAGCAACACTATGGCGTTCAGTTCTCCATCATCGGCTTCCTGTCTCACTTTTGGGCCTATATTGAATCCGATTCTGTTTATTGATCCAAAAAAATTGCTTTCCTCTGCTCTTTGTATCAAGCGCCTTCTCTGGGAAAAAGTTTCGCATCAGATCTTCCTGTTCTTTTAGTCCACCAAATTATGTGATTCCTCTCAAATCACTTACAAGTCCACTATTGGTTACCAAGTAAACCACTGAGAAAATCCAACCAGACCACTCTTTAATCTTAATTTCGGCCTTCAATTTTTTTTTTTCAGAAAAAAACAACTACTGCAAATGAGTATAGCACAAGCCAACATGACCATGACCACCAATGACAGTGACATGCAACAAGCCACAGCAGTCCACCTTCAATTGGAAAACGCTACCAGTAATTTTGTTGATGCCGGTCCAGAACAAGCCTGAAGTGATGAAGATAACAAATCGTTGGATATTTCACATTGTTTGCTGGCATAAGAAAATTTTTTAACTTTGTGAAAAGATCCAAATTATTCTTCTTAAATTTTCATCTAAGTTATTCTTTTCCTAATTTATTATTGATTAATTTATGCTTTAATTAAGAAATAAATTAAAAAATAACTTAAATAGTTTGAATATGTGCAATATGTACCTACAATAGATATGCAAAGAATTGACTTGATATATATATATATATATATAAGAAAGAGCTAAAGTTAAATCGATTCCAACTAGTTTGAGATTAAGGTTTTGTTGTTGTTATTGTTGCTGTGAGAAGATCCAAACGAATAATTTTTCAATGCTGTCACTAACAATCCAGATCATTATACAGATTGGATTTGATTTCTTGAGAAGCATGAAAAAAGGTGGTCTTAATTCAGTGCACTGCACACCTTCCTTCCTGATGATTTTGGTTGCTTTCCAAGGACCATGCAGAGAAAGAGAACCAATTTAAAATATAATAGTGTAACCGAGCAGCAATAACCTTAAGTTGATGGTGGAATTGTTGTAATGCTTTCATGGTGTCTGCCTTAAAAATTATAGTGGACAAAGTTATTTATCAATGTAATTGAAAAGAATGTTGAGGCCCTCTCAGTGGAGTTAGTGACTCCTTTAGTAGGTGCAGGGGAAATGATGATGGTTGTTCATGCTTGAAGTGTGGGGGCTGAAGTGCTGCCCTTGTCTCAACAATCCTGGTTCCAATACAAAAAATTTACAGGGACGTTTTTGACATTCTGATAGGCAAATCCAAGTGGGACACGGCGCTACCTTTTCTCTGTGGACACTTATTTGAGCATCATTATTGATGAAAGTCACAAAATTTTAATAAGCTGACAGTCTGCAAAATGATTCAGGGTTCTTAGTGGGCTTTGTGTGCTTTTTAAACTGCAAAAGTTTTTCCCATTTGACTGCATAAGTATTCAGTGTTTTAAAAAAATAATAATAAAAGACTTCTTACATACAACTTTGCTATAAATTTGTTGTAATAAAGTAATAATATAGGAAAAACTTATGATCTTATAAGACTAGTTTTTTTTTATTTTTATTTCTCAAATGATTGTATTTTCTTGATATTTTCTTCATAATTCCTCAGGAACTAAAGATTAATGAAAAAGAACCATCTACTCACTCACAGAAACATCTGTTTAGTTTGTAACTTCAAATTAAAGTTCTCATTTCAAGGTTTTCCTCACAACGAAAAGGTGAAGAAGAAAACAATACATTTTAGAATTAAGTGTTGGATAAACCATGAGGTCTTGGATTAAGAAGCACTTGGAGACAAGATTGGTCAATCACTTGACATTTAACAGCATTTGCAGCTTCCATGCGAACAAATTAAAAATGTATAAATTCTGAAACAGATTTAATATTCATCTCCCAAAGATAAATATCTTCATCAGATCAGATCGTTACAATTAAGGAACATATGAGGACAGCCATTTAGAACCCACAAGACCTGCAATATCTCTCTCTACATAGGAAACAAGCACATTTATTTATTTCAAACAAAATTTAATTGAAGTCCTAATTAAAGACCCAAAAAAAAAAAAAAACAAATCCAACTAGGCTAATTTCTCTGTACACAGAAACAAGCAGCAGCAAAGGAAAAAGAAAAGAGTTAAAATTAGAAAAACTAAGCAACCACAATAAACTAATATCATCAATTCAATCTTGAAACTCTCTCGAATCAGAAGAGAGAGACCGAGGTCTCATCCCCGACTTGTGATGTGCTCGCCGACCTGCCAAACTTGTTCAATGAAACACCTGAGGCAGATTTGGACATGTCTCCAGACCTCCTCCTGAGCATTTGCCTCATTCCATCAGCTACTCGGACTGCTGGATTGGATTTGAATTTCCTACAGAAGGACATGTGGGCCTTCACAGCCTCCTCCACCCCATGAGCCTTCCTCCTGCCCCTGTTCACTTCATCTATCACTGCCTCTGAGCATAGCCCACACAACCATATGCCATGGAAATTTGCCTTCACACCACTTATGTAGTCCTGGGTGCAGTCTTCTTGCAGCCCGCAGCACTCGCACTTCGCCGACTCGACTTCCATTGCTTGCTTGCTTGCCTACCTACCTACCAAGGGGACTTTGTATATATGGCGTCGCAGTGCAAATAGCTGTACGTGGTGGCCTGATGGGAGTTTATATGAGTCTTGTCCTTGATGGCATGGAGACTGAGAAGGCCAACAGGAGCTGAGGATGATTGTGATGGCGTGCGTTGGTGTTTTTATGGTTGGAGAGACTATGCGAGAGGGTATTTTATTAAGACAAGTCGGCCACAATTTGCTCCATGTTCTCAGGGGGGGATGTGGGACAAGTTTTGTTGGGGGCCCTCATGGTCGACCTTTTGCTTGAATTTAAAATTTGGACGGCCGGGGGGTTAGACTTCGGGAATTAGATTCTCTCTACTACCTAAACATCACTTGTTTTATTGTCTTTTTTGAGCAATATCAATATCACTCGGTTTATTGCCGCGTCTGGTGGTTTCCTTGGTTTTATTATATGTGGTCTTGGTTTAAACTCCAACTTCCCCCATTTGAGTTCCCTTGATCCATTGAACCTTGTCTGAATGCCTAATTAAATGTTGTTAAATTGTCTTGGATTAAACTCCCATCTTCCCTAGTTGCCTTGATCCATTGAACCTTGACTGAATGCCTACTAATGTGTAGGCAATGAGAAAAAATAATAGGAAGAATTAACTATTTTATTATCGAACTGAGACTCACCATTCTACCTCTCAACAAGCGATTGCTACAGCCCTCACATGCTTTCAAACACCATACAAACAATAAACCAGATACCCATATTTATAGACTACGAAAAAAGTACAAGTATGATAGGAAATAGATTTTTATATCAGCACTAATAAGGACCTTTTAATAGCTAAGTAGAATAGTCCTAATCAAATAAGGACTTGGATTAGGACTCCAAGTTTGGTTCAGTTTCCAACCTAATGAAATATTGTTAAATTTTGCATGAAACCATTAACAACAACAACAATAACAATAAGAAAGTCTTAATTTCAAATTAATCAAAGTCGGCTATATGAATCCTTTTTCTCTATTTAGTTCGGTTTTGAGTCATATTTTTTTGTAGGATGTAAAGATTCTAAGCTTTTCTTTATCACTTCTTTCCATATAATTTTTAATTTACCTCTACCTCTTTTTTATCTCATATATCAAGTTATTCCTTCGAAGAAGTACATTTCATATTGCACATACCAAAGCAATTACATCATCCTTTTTTTGATTTATTAATAATTAGAGCTACCTCTATCTTTTTATGAATGGTATTATTTCTTATTCTATCTTTTATTATATTACCACACATCCATCTTAATATTTTTTTCTAATTAGTATATTTTTCTAATAGTCTAACATTATGTACTATAAAAAAAAGTTAGTTTTATGACTATTCTATAAACTTTTTCTTCAACTTAGCAAACACTTTATAATCACATGATATTTTAGTTATATTTTCTATTTTATCCATCCTATTTTAATAACATTATGCTCAATCTCTCCTTTTTTTTAATAATTAATTCTGAATATAAAAAGTTATTATTTTAAAAATTTTATGATCGTTATTAATTTTTATTTCTATTTTTAATTGTACCAAAATTATATTTTATGTATTCTAAAAACTCAAAATAACTAATAAACATACATCACTAACTAGAAAACTCAATTTCCCTTTAACCATTTGATTGATTTTAGGGTACCATTAGTCTAAGCAATAACAGCATAAATTCCAAAATTTTGTTTTCCAATTCTAGTAATTACAGCTGAAACAAAGAATAGGTTCAAAAATGGAATTATTTATGAAAATTAATAAAGTGAGGATTGGTTGAGGCTGAATATGGTTAGTGTCTGATGTATTTTGTATCCAGTTTGGATCAGATTTAGATAGAGATTCTTGAGGTTGATTCGATAGGAGCGGCATACATATTTATAAATTTTGTTGGATTTAGATACCTAGATTAGTTTTATAAATTTAGCTAGATTTGGATATCCATTAAAAATATTGAAATAATTCTTAAATCCAGGATTGAGCCCGTAGCCATTTACTTGGGTGAGTACTACTCTAGGACAAAACTCAATAACAAAACTTACAATATTTATTCTAAACTTATTCACATTATTAAATCATTGATATGTGTTGTTAAAAATGGAAATAAATATACTTTATTTTTAATCTTTATGGCATTCTCAAAAGTTGTTTAAAATATTTAAAATTTTTGTAATGTCCACATATTCCAATTTATATATAATATTTTACAAGCTTTCTAAAAATAAATATTTATGATTATTTTTTATTTATATTACAATTAAAGAGTGATGATGGTATTCAATACAAAATAATAATAATAATATAAAATATATATATTTTATTTTAAGAAATTCTAAATCTTTAATATTGTATATACATATGCTCAAACTAATGATCCTTGCCTAGTTAACCGTGCATCACATGTGATGCCAATCTCCATAGTAAATCCCACTCTCATTCTTTATCATTATAATATTATTTATTTCATTTTTTGTTATTAATTTCAGCTCAAAATCTAATTTACATTCAAATAATATACAATTTATAACTGTATTCACACTGAAAAGTATAGATATAATTAATATTTGACGTGCATATGTATTTGTCTAGAGAAGATATTGATATGCTTAATATCACGTTTATATCCATATCCATTTAGAGTCAATTTGTCTACTAATTTTAACATATATATCTATATTTATATTTTAAAAAAAATAATGCCAGTATTTGATCTATAGTTGTTCCTGACCCTAGAACAGGTGTTTTTGTGGTCTGCTTTGATTGGCCTGAGTCATCCCATTCCTATAATGAACTTGGAGTAATCCTTTCCAATATAAGAGACCTTCTGTTCAACGCTTGATGGTTTAATGAACACAACACATTTATTACCTAACTACAATTATGAGATAGTTTAAGCTTACAGATCCCAAGTAATCATGCAGGTGGTGAGATGGAGACCACCAACCCGACCATAATAAATTTCCATAGCTGAACAAGATGACTTACTTACAATGTTGACCCAAGGTTCTGAATTCTTAAATGGCCAATGATTCCTTCAGGAAGCGATGATGCAGGTAGGCTTGGCTACCAAACTCCGGTTTCTAACATAGTTCTTCAGATTTTGATTGATGCATTAACTTTAAAGCATGTGCCTTTCAGCCTCAAGGTTCTGGCCATGGTAGCGTCTTCCATCTCCTCTCCATGGTTGATTTTGGTCGCTAGTTTCTATGTACCCCAAAGACATGACACCTTTGTCAATCCCAAAGTAATAATACATTAGAAAGATGGAGATCATAGCGGTCTTGAATCTCCTCAAGACTCTAATTTTTTTGAATGGTGCTGCTTTATTGCTTGATGATATGAATTTTGTGATCAATCTGGACTTTTAACATGGTTGGCCTAATATTGGCATGTCCAGATTATTCCGGCTGTTACTAAATGATTGATCCTTGTGGCTGATGGATGCCTTCTTTTCAGGTATGGGTTAAAATAAGGTGATAAAATGTCACTTATTTTTCAATGAGACCAAGAGATCACCAAATGTAGGTGAGACAGCGCTCATCCCCCCTGTAATCTGAACCATTATGAATAAAAGTACCACTCGATGCCTCACATATGATTGATCAAAGGCAATCTTTGAGCATTATGTCTGAGCTCTTGATCAATTTGGCTACCTCCATTTACAGGCTTTTAGGTAGTGTTTGAAATAGGGAATAAGAGGGGATATCCTTTGGATATCCCCTCTTATTCCCAAAAGCCATAACTAGAGAGATATCCCCTCTTATTCCCAAAAGCCATAATTATAAGGGATAGCAGGGAATAAAGTTAACTAAAGGGATAATCTATGGTTAACCATGGTTAACCATGGGATATCCCCTCAATTTATTCCCTAGAGAATGCAGGAATAGCTGGTTATCCCTCCAAATAAGAGTAAAAAAAGGTTATCCCATGGATTTACCTTTTTGCATTTGATATGATCAATGGGATAGCCAAGGGATATCCCTAGGGATAGCCAGGGGATAAATTCTATCCTGTACACTTATCCATGGATAACATTTTTCTATCAAACACTACCTTAGTTCCCGATGAAATATTCCATGAGATATCAAGATGATCGAGTTTCTACCCAAGTACCAGAACGAGACCATCTTACCATGATTCTAGCTTTTAAGTGGCTGTGTTTTGAGACATCCTTTATCCCGTGTGTTGGAAGAGAATGTCACTGTATCCTGTTCCATGAAAAAAAATCAAAACAGCTTCATCTTATAAGATTTAAAATCACGGCTATTTACGCAGTGTCTCATTCATGCTTTGAAATACTAGCGGAGGCCAAGTGATAAAATATTTTTACTAAAGGACGCATGATTGCCCTATTATAAACCATAGAGAAGTTTGGATCCTATGATCAACATCCTAACTCAATCTTTAGCTTCTCAGTATTTTAACATTTTTAGCCCTCTTCTTCGTTGAAACCTGCTGTCGTCGCCCGTTTCATCAAAAATCTAGTTATATCCGTTGTCCTTGGCTTAATGATTGTTCACATGGGTGTTTGTTTGAACCTGTCTATCACGATATGACATTCCTAGATTCTAATGTTAGGCTGTGATTTTTTAATATCCCCCCCACATGCACCTCCACATGCTCTTGCTCTGCCTAGAACTTTACCCAGCTCAATTCACTCATTTCTCACTCCAATCATTTGCCCACCTACTCTAGGATCTGTCTCATGATCCAGAACGCCCAAAGACACAAATCTAATCTATATCCATTCTTTATCATTCTATCCATCTGTATTCATTCATCCATCTACCCATCCAGGTATACTTTTATAATTTTACCACTCAAGACAGGAGCTTGATGGCATATCCTTCTGTTTCATTTCACATTTCAATAATGTAAACCCAGCAATCTCACTTTGTGACTTTGTATTGATGAACTAAGACAAGCCCAAGAAGATGTGGGGTCTAAGCAATGCGTTGATTTGTAATTAAGCTGTACATACCTGCCAAGAAAATTTAATATGTTATAGAAAAAAAAAAATGGAAGTTTTTGTGGCTGATTAAGTGCATGAACATATGCATGTGCATATGAGAGAGAGAGAGAGAGAGAGAGAGAGAGAGAGAGAGAGAAGGAAATGTAACATGACTAAGTCTGTCAGGCCATCTGATCCCAGAGAAGACGCACCTATCTTGAATGACTGTTATGGAAAATGATACCTGCTGCTGCTGTTGCTGTTGTGCTCCATTATTTTTCCATTCCTTCTCTTTTATAGGCCACCAATATAGCTCATGAGAAGTGGTCCCTTGTTGACAAAATGCGTAGAGTTTGATAATCTTCTTTTTTTACAATGCCGACATGATGAAGTTGGTGGACATCACCAAAGGATGTGTTGACATCTAAGAACATATATGAAGATGGCATTGATGTTCATGCCAAAACAGCAATAAATAAGCTGCATCACATGGGCCAGACAAAATGTTTCTGATGATATATCCTTCACCAACTTGGACAAAAGTCATATTGGGTGTGTGCGTTTAACTGTGGTAATCTTTAATTTGACATGGGCATTCAACAAGTGTTTTCTTTAGAATTTCTAGAGATAAAAGGAAGATTTGAGCTAATTCTTTAAAGGCATATAATTCCATTATTCCTCCCTTGAATTAGATCAAAGCAAGCAATACATCGGAGAACATGCAAAACACATTTCTAAGCAGAACACAGCTGGAATTTAATTGAAGTTGAATTATCAAGAAAGCTTCGCTGGACTAATTTAATTGAAGTTGAATGATCGAGAATCAGACTAAAGTTTTAATGCAAATGCTATTTCAGTATAGATAGATGTTCTGGACTAACCAAATCATGATGCAGGAAAGAGTAGAAGCTTGCACACCATTTCACTTGATATTTGTCACTCGTAGCAACCTCAGTCCAGCATGCTCCATTTAACACGCTTTTATCTAGAACCACTTCTCCATTAGAGGTTCACAGACCATCATGTTTTTACAACTCTTTTCAAGGGAATTTATAGGAGATATTTCTTTCCTTTTTCCTTTTCTTCGGTATTATCGAAATACCTAGGCATATCAAATTATCAAAAGCCTTGCTTTCCCTTTTAACTAGCATTTAGCATGTGCAATGCACATAAGAGAAGTTGTAAATTTCTTGACCAGCATTGCATGATCTCCCCGACAAAGGCGGTCTGCTCTTCTGTTTCTCCTGCTGACCTTGTTCGGCAAAGGCTGACCAGCCTGCACTGCTGTTTTTTCTGCGGATCTCTGTGCGTCCAAGCACAGTATCTCTTGAGATTGTAGGGCTGAGCATTTAAGAGGGCGTGACGGAGTCCTCTCATTCCATTTTACAAACGAGAAAAGAGGTTAAGAGTGCAATATCCTGCAAGGCCAGAACTGTGGGTGGTGCTGCCACCCCTGCTACTGTGTGGTCGAATGAGCCAGAGCGGTGCCAAATTGTGATCAGGCCTGAGCCATCTCCAGCTCAACAGAACAGAAGTGCCAGCCAAGGACCACCTATAATCAGAGTATTGCCCAGCCGTAGATCATGCCAGCTTTTCCACTCCATTTGCTGCGGCTGATAAAGCTGCTTCCAGGCAGAGCCATCTACAGAAAATTTGCAATTTTGGTTTACCAACCAGGACTGCTACATTATACCTCACTGAATTAATTGAGACACGGAACAGTCCTATATGGTTCCAATCTTTGATCGCCCCACGTAATTATTCGGCAATTTAAACTTGAAGCAGATAGACATAAAAGTCCATTTGATATGACCAACACTCCTCGTACAAAAATAGACAACCCTGTAGTCTTTCAAAGAACACAAATATGAACACTTCAAATCTCCTAACATTGAATGTAATTGCAACAAAATATAAGACAAAACCGACTTGAGAGTTATGAGAACTCCCAAAAATGAAATTTGTCATTTCTTTACATATGAATAAAACCAAACTGCTACAAAATGAGATCAACATTTATTATTTTGTACATACGGTGTTTAGTTGGAATCAGCCTATTGGCCATGGGGCTTTCTGAAACTATCTAGCAAGCATCATTATTATACATGAGTCTGCAGTTGCATGAAGCTGTCACTGATGCAGCTGCCCATTGAATTGCCCTTGGTCTTCTTTGGAAACTCCGGTATACTCCAGTTTCTGCTCAGGGCTGTAGAACCAAAGATTAGATTGAAGTGTGATCTTTCAAATTTATGCCATCTGCAAGGAATTTAACCACAGCATGACAGTTGAAATGGCAGGCAACATGGGTCGTGCCAAACTCTAACAATATAAAACATCGACAATGACAATAGATTCAGTTTATTTTTGTCTGTCCAATATCTGCACTCTTGGCATCTAGATTTTCCTCTGGAAGTAGGCCAATGAGGGGCAGAGGGAGCAAAGAGCTGAGATTGCAAATAACAACCAAGAGAGCCAAGTTGCCAAAGCTGTCTCTGGTAACCCCAAGAAGTTGAGTCAGCCCAGCACCCAAAAGGCCACCAGCAACACTGCCCCCATTTGAAATGGACATGAGGGTAGCAAACAAAGTGGCTTCCATGCCAGAGGGGCATAATCTTGCAGCTAATACCAAAACAGGCATGAATGAAACCTGCAAAATGGTTCATATTTCTTGATCATTCATGACTTGGCAATATGAAACACCGCTAGCAGTTCAGCAGGTAATGAAAACTATAACTAGCAAAAGCACGAGTAAAGACCAGATAAAAAGTTTTATCATCACCTAATGAATCATCTGGAACTATAACGTCAGATGGCCAGTTGTGTTGCTTATGCATTTGCTTTTCCTAGAAAAGTCAGGATTTTCATCCCACCCCATTAACTTTTTACACATTCTTTTAAGCTTTTCCTAAATTGCTTCACTTTTTAAGAACAGCTGTGGTAGTCCCCTGTCGTATATTAAGATCTACCAATCATTCACAGGGCAATATGTGTCCAGCTTGTGCTTGAATTCTACAGATTGAACCTATGCTATAATTGATTACTGCATACTCTATACAAACCTTTCCGTCTCAGAGACTAATGACATAAATAATGACTAGATCTTTCAACAAAGCATCTTAGAACTACCAATATCTACATGTTACTAACCAACAAAACATGATCTAAGCATCTGATCATAATCTTCTACAGAAAACTTCAAAATAAAAGAAAAAGTTGCATAATTTACATACATGATTGATACATATTTATATTTAGTTTCATATTGTCCAACAAAAAGTAGTGAACCCAGTATAGGGACAACCCTATGACACCCATTCAACATGGGGAATATCTTAATTCCAAGGTCCTGACAACATTAAAATGCTCATGGGATGGTCAAGTGTGCTGGGATACTTTGACAACTTAAGAATATCATATTGCATATATGATCCCCTTAATGTGTAGGATGCAGTTTCAAGAGTAAAGAAGCATCACAAACCCAAAAAAGCACAGAGCATAATGACTTTTTCGCCTACATGCACCAAGTTTAAGCTTCTGAAGCTTTGGGATAAATTATCTTTGTGGAAGTGAGCTTCTTCAGCAACTTAAAGATTCTGTTGCCACAAAAAAGCATGCAAGCAAATATGCAGATCTAAAGGATATATAGTGTAGGTTAATGCTGTTTATACATGTAAAATGGAGTCAGTGGTTAGCAGCATACAAAGATCTATGCTTTAAATAAAATAAATCCACCTGACTGAGGACTGTTAAATCAGAGAGTCCCCAATAGAAAACCATTCATCACTTATGCCTAACTGTCGATTTAGCCCAGTAACAAGCAAGACCTGAGAAATTACATTCAAAAGAAAAAATGTTATAAATATCTGAACTTCTCGCAGGTTACATGTAAGGAATTACATTACACGTACCTGTGTCATCCCAAGGGCTGAACCTGTAATAGTTGTCAGAAGAAAAATTTTTCTCAAGGGAACATTCTTCAAAAATGCATTATACAGGGCAACACCCGCTAAAGATGCCACACTAGTGACAAGTTTGACACGCCCTAGAAATTCAGGGGTGAAGCCAAGTTTGTTTGTGCTGAAATTAAAACAGAGAAATACTTTTATACATTCTTCTTGAAAATTACATATTGAGAAGATGGTATCTAAGTGGAAGGATGGCATTTAAGTAATAAAGCACAGAAAAGAAAATGACTTTTATACCAAGCAAGACAACATAGCTCAACTGTAACAAACAGAGCTAAAAAATAGTACCACATTTCTTAGTGAATGAAATTAATATTAGATATCAAATGAGATATTAGATTAAAAAGGAAAAAGAAGAACAGAAAAGCCTGCCTGCTAAGTAGAGCTTCCACATGTAATTTCAACAGACACAAAGTGCCCCTAAAATATCATTGAGCATCTAACATTGCCCTTGGTTCACATAACATGCTTGTAGCAGAGCATGACACAAAGCTGAAAGCCTGTGAATTTTCCAACTCATGCTCATCTCAGTTTCTCAGATTAAGTGATGAATACCAGCATTAATATTAAAACATCCAATTTGGCCACGGAAGGTTGAGACTTGGAAATGAGATAAGTTGTAGAGAGAAGGAAGTTATGACAAGGTTTCTGATAGACATGTTGCTTGTTAGCAAATTTCAAGCAAGCAGAAATTTAGATTCACATAGATATCAATTTGCATAAAATTGTTAAAATATAGTTTAAAAATTGCTGTTGCCAACATGAAAAGAATTTTGACAGGGAAGTTAAGAAGCTTCCTAGATTCACCAAAAGTGCACACAAGTCCAATTCCTTGAATAAAATACATTAATTTGAATTGCAGTAATGAGATCATTTTAAAAAATAAAGAAAGAAAAGCAAATATGCCTGAGCAATATCATCTCTATGCTATATTAGGAGAGTATATCTAATTTTAGGATTATTGTAATTTCTGAGAATATTTTGTCTGACAGGTTAGTTACCAAATTGCCCTAGATTCCATGTTATTGAATTCCTCATGCTTCAAGAATACATCTACAAGAATATCAATATTTATACGTTTATCCTCTCTCTTCCCCAAAGAACAAAATAAACTTCCCACCCCATATCAAGGAAGTTTTCAAATTATCCATTGTTCCCTCATAATAAATTGGTTGATTTTTCAGCATTTGATGGATTAAAGGGGAATAAATGGGTTAAAGGGGCCTTTATACCATTTAATGCACCTTTAACCCACAATCAAATATAGCCTAATTTTTCTATTCCAGTTTTCACTCTCTCTCTCTCTCTCTCTCTCTCTTTCATTCCTTAATTGTTGAATCACCTTCCTGCTGGTATGGGGAAAAAAGATATATTGGCCTTCTCTTTTGTGTACTTTTGACACTATCTCGTATAAAGAAGGAAAACATAAGTAAACCAAAAGTGGAAGTATACTATGTGATTCACATATATAAAAATAAATGATTTTGAGAATATCATTGATGACAGACCATCCAGCAAAGAGTACTTCTTAAATTACATTATTAATTTTATTTTTATTGTTCGAAATTAATATTTTGTGCTTTGTTTTTCAGTTTTCTGGTTTATTTTATTATTTTTGTTTGTTTGATATTTTTAAAATTTAGGTTTCACTTGTCTTTGTTATTTTTGCCTCCTCCCCCCCTCTCTCTCTCTCTCTCTCTCTCTCTCTCTCTCTCTCTCTCTCACATAGAGTCAACCAACCACAAGCTACTAGATACATTCAAGATCTCTTTTCATATATTCATTTAACTTTTCCAGCCTTGGTTTTCTATTTCCTTCCCTTTATAATAATCTCATCCAATGCATTGAACATCGTTGTTTCCTTATGCAACTGTAGTCAAGTTCTATAGTTTCCAATGTATATAAACCTTGCCCATGCATGATAATTTAAGTCATCCTTTTACATGCTAATAAGACAGCTGTGATCAGAAGTTATTATGCACCCATCCACTCATTGGTTACCGCACACATCATGTAAGAGGTGCAAGATGCCCACCTAATAATATCTTTTAATCCCCCTCCCTCTCTCTGTTTTGCCATAAATAATTTATAGTGCTTAAATTTGGTCTCCTTAAAACTCTGTCAAGATTGGATAGGCTCATGGTACTAGTCCTTAATTATGCACTCCACTCTATTCATAATTCAATATGAAAATCCAAGGTAATTTACCACCTTAATTGGTGCCCTTCGATCTCTCTCTCTCTCTCTTCTCTCTCTCAATATAAATATATCACACATGTTCGCATACAAACACGGGAAAATGTGTACATGGGCACTCACCTCTTCCCTTACTACTAAAGAGAAAAAGAAAAGTTATGATCTGACCCTCTCTATTATTTTCTCTAATTCATAACCCGAGTGCCTATGCTCGTCTCTCCATGTCACTGCATCATATCACCCACTTTTCCCATAGAATATTCCTTGGTGACTACAATGGGCCCTTGCATTGAATTTATGGGTATCAAAATGTCAGAAGAGAATTAAGGTATATAGTGTGCAAAGAATATCCAGAACAAATGAAACATCTTATATTTCTTTTCAAATTCAGTTTGTCTCTAATTTATTCTAATTTTATTCTATTTATCTACATTACTCAATCTCTTTATTCTACTTGCATCACATATGATAAAATTGCCTAATCGATAAAACATCTTTAAAATATTGAGAAACAAAATGACTGCAAAATACTACTCCATAGGTTCTTTATTCATACTAATAAGGCCAGCCATTTCAGAAACCAGGTTGAGGTTCCTCTTTGGAACATATTTACTAAATAGATATGACAGAAATAATCACAAAAAGCTAAAATCCCCTTGGAGCTAGATCTCGGCTTTACATCAATTTTCCCTTTTGTCATAATCCTGTTCCTCTTGATTGAAACATACAACCAGTCAAAATCCTTTTAAAAAAAAAAGTAAAAGACAACCAGCCGATTTCAAGGCCAAACATCGTCTAAATTTGCATTAGTTTAGCGCATTTGAAACCCTTAAGAGATGGTTGCATCGTCATGGTAATTGCCAAAAGCTATGTTTCAGCAATTGGCATGCCAAAAAATGGACATCATATGAGAAAGTTATGGCTCCAAAAGTTGTGGTTCATGATCTACTCTTAGATGTTGTCCATTGTGGTCCAAAATCATGTCCAAACCAACTCAAAGTGGCCAGAACAGTCCACCATGGGTCTAGTAATCCTCCTAGATCATCTAAACATTTCTTTCGCATAATCCTAAGGTCAAGAAACTACTTAATAAAATGAATGCAGTTACATAAGAAATATTATACATATATAAGATGTCAAATTTGATTGATGTCTTCTATTTAGCTATTTGCATTAGTCTTCATCAAGGGTCACCATCTTGGTACCAAATCCCATGGCAGTACCATGCTAGTATAATTTCCCATGCTAGTATAATATCGACATGCCCTAAGGTTTTAAATCTCGTAGAATAGATGTGTTTTAGTTTTTTCATGGTATGAGATGTCCCGCATCCTATCCTGTCTCAATTCCTGACCCGATCAAGCATTTGGATACCTGCTTGAGATGCTTTTTTCTTAAGCAAAATTATTTGCAAAGCTTTAATATTTTATTTAATTTTTAAACATATTTGAACTTCAAAAGTTATATCTTATGATGAAATCTATTTAAAATTGATGCTATAATGTATTATAGCCAAAATAGGATGGGACGGAATGGCTAAAATCAATCATGGAATCTTTTTCGGATGGCATAGCTTGGCTATTTTGGCCCTTGTCTCGCCAAGACTTGAATCACTAATATGCCTAATATCACTAATATGCCTAATACGTGGGTTGGTTCAGCGTACTCGATTCGATACTGGTATGGTTTGGTACATCTAACATCAAGTGGTATGCATCGATACATGGCTCTAGCACATTAAAAGTTGTGACCATCATCTATCTTATCTTACAACTCGAAAACAGAAGGAAAACTATCAAAATTTGACACTATATATTGCATGTACTCAAGGAAATAAAGAGAACCAAATATGATAGTAAATACTAAAACAATTTTTTAATGCATGCATATATAAATATACCTACATACATATGTGTGTGTGCATGTATGTATGCATTGTTGCATTTGTTAATTTTTGGCAGTTTCGACCAAAGCTGATCAAAATAACTGAAGTAGGACTAGAACTAGCCAATTTCACCCAAACTTGTCACTCTAAAGCTGACTATGCGGATTAGTTTTGGTTCAATGCCAAAACTTAAAACCTTACCAAGGCTATTCTATATGGTTAGCAGAACTTAGAAGCACCAAGAGACTTTGCTTATCCTCTTCCCCTATAAACTTCTAACCTAATTCATTTTAAGATAAGTTGTGATACAACAAGCACCCATATCTTTGTACCCTAAAAGACTTTACTGCTTTTACTTTTCCATTGCTCATGCACAGACCTTAACCCTATGGCCTAGCAATTATGGTGTAACTGTTGTTACATTGCACTAATTCAATATGACATCTCTATATGTTTGTTCATCAGTCATTGGTAACTTTATCAACTTTTTTCTATCTCGAGATCCAATTGATACTCCACAGTAAAATTTAAAGGACCACTAGAATTAATATACTAAGCATATTTCACCAATCCACTATTTAACTACTACTAATCAATTTTTAATGGACGCGTAGGTGGAACACTTTAAATGGGGTAATGTTGTAGCAACTAGAAAGTAGAAAACCCATACCATAGTTTACAAACTTCACTCAATCACCTGCAATCACTGGTTCACCATGATTTGATCTCTCCCATTTGACATTTTCCACTCCATAATTAAGAATTCCATCTTATTTCCTGTCAGTTTTTCGTTCTTTTAATTTTTTTCTTTCTGAGAAAATTTATAAAACCCCATACAAGTGAGGTCAAGACGTAGATTAGTTGTAAGTTTGGCAAATAATTCAGGTTCAAGTTTGTTTTTAATGTTGAGTTTGATTTTAGTGTGACCTGTACGTTACAGGAGAATTGATGTATTTAACCTTTCTTTTTCTTTTGTGGCATACAACTCAGACAAGATATATGTCTTGAATAAGACCAGAAGATAGTTGTTTGCCAAGTCTGGTATGTTGAGTAGTTTCAAACACTTCACTTACTACAAGACAAATTAGTGAGTTAAGCAGTTAACATCAATAATAATCAAGAATCTATCAGCATGTTTATATTTGAAGAGAATTTCCAAAATTCCACCATTGTAAATTGGTTTTGAAAAGAAGCGAAAAAAAGACCTAGAATTTTTGTATCTTACAAAAAAATATAACTCAGAATAGAGCTAAATGAAGAAAAAGGATTCATGTAGCCGATCCCAACTAGTTTGAATTAAGGAATTGTTGTTGTTGTTGTTGTAAATTGGTTTTAAAAAACAGCAACCTTGGCAGTCACCTAAGCAAGGGCACCTAGCTACCAAATTTGACTTTTTGCATCACGTTTGAGATCAATTCATGAAATAGCATTGGATGTCACTGAGTTGATACTTCCCATTAGCCTACTATGACTTATTTGATATACAATATTTCATTTGTTCAATTCTACATATTTTTTCAGTTGCCTCTTCTCTTATTAGTATTTAAATTTTTTTTGCCAATTTCTGCGTCAATTCAACCTCTGGGCCTAGGTGCTAGCCAGCCATACAGCCACCTGTATGCTGATTGCAATCTTCTAATACATTGGCTTATATTATATTTTGCTTTCCAAGTAGCAGGATCCTCAATCAAAATCTGGCAATCATCAGTCCAAATTAGACTAGAAAAATCATTTGTGAAAGGCACTGAATTTCCACAAGCATACTAAAATTACAGAGCACCACTTTTCCACACATGCCTGTGTTTGTGATTTTTGAGTCATTATGTCCAAGGTTGATTTACAAAAGTCATACTGTTAGTCTCATTCTCCATTTACTAGACCTATGATATATATACACCAAAATAAGCTTCATCACTAAGCCTGAAGAGAAACTTATATTTGTGGCTTTCATCCATGATTTAAATCAGGCTCCATTATATCCACAACCTTTGAGAGGATACCAACCCCTAGGGAAATTCATTAATCCTTCTTTCATTATTTCCAAACTATTCTTTGGGACACTTTTCTAAACTGCAAGCCTTCTTGCCTGTTCTGTGACTTGAGGATACACATCATTTTTAGAAATACATATTCATTGATGAATGCTATGAAGTTTCCAGAAACATGTAGTCTATTCCGCATAACCTGGACAGGAGCTGTTGATTGAATATGATGTGGCTGGTAAAAGCCACGTGTAAGTTAACGGCCAAAATTACCCAACGGCGAGAGTCGTTTGGATGTCAGCAGCCCCAAGGCGGCTTCGACTCATAAGCGGTCCCAAGGCGGTCCCAGCTCATAAGCTGCCCCAAGATGGCTCCGACTCATAAGCGGCCCCAAGGCAGCCCCGGCTCCAAGGCAACTCCGGTTCATAAGCAGCCCCAAGGCGGCCCCAGCTTATAAGCGGCCTCAGCTCCTAGGTGGTCCCAGCTCATAGGCGGCCTCGACTCATAAGCGGCCTCAAGGCAGCCCCGACTCCTAGGCAGCCTCGGCTCCTAGGCGGTCCCGATTTATAAGCGACCCCAAGGCAATCCCAGCTCATAAACGGCCCCAAGGCGGTCCCGATTCATAAGCAGCCCTAAGGCGATCCCAGCTCATAAGCGGCCCCAAGGCGGCCCCAGGCCTTATTTTATTTCCAAGATTAATTTCGGCTTCCCAAGCAAGCCTTCACTTTTGACAAGGCCAGGCCCACTAATCATCTCTAATTCATATATGTCTAATAAGACAAACTCCATCAGTTCTGGCACAAGCTTAAGAAGTCATAATCCATCGTGAAGCATTAATGACTCTGATCAGATAAGCCTAAAAAGCCAACAACCATCATGAAGCTTTAATGACTCTGGCCAGATGAACCCCAAAAGGTGATCATATGCTACGAAGTACCAATCACCCACTTCATATAGGATAAATCCCACTAATTCTGATATTCCATTCACAAAGTTGTGGTTCATCATGAGATTCCAAAGCTTCCAAAGCAAGTAACACAAACCACAAGTATCAATAAAATGGGTAAAAGGGACCCCTGACCGAGGTATGAACACTTAAGCACTCAAACAAACATCTTTCTTCATTTCTAGCTCTCTTTTAAGCTTCTTCAAGCTCACGGCTGTGATTTTGATCACCAACTTGAGCGTTGGAGGATCCCCGCCGGAATATCCGATCCTCGGAACTTCTTGCAGATCTCGGCGCCGAAGTTAAACTTCTTCAGCAAACTCACGGTACGTCCACTGACGCTCAAGGACGTCAGCTCAAAGTGATCAGGCATCATCAGATTGGCATGCCAGGAAGGGGGGACGTAGAAGGATAGCTCTGTAACTCTGAGCTACAAGCTCGCCCTCTTAAATAATAATGGTGGTGACACATATTCAGGAGGGTTCTGCGAGTTATACTGGAGGGCATTCCTATCATGCTGAGCAACCGGAGGCTAACCCCCTGCTCTTTTCTCGCCACCAGTTGTCTACTCCACATGAACAACTGGCCACTCTTACCCAGCAAATCCAAGCTCTTGTTGGGGCATTCCGTGAGTTGCAAGGGCAACAGCCGGCAGCTGTTCGACAGCTACCCGGGCATCCCATACCACTTGCAACAGCCGCCCCGGTCAGTCAACAATCCACCTATAGAAGATCTTCTCGAAGGAGCATCACCACCGTCATGCTCCATCCAAGCACCACCACCAGGAAACCTCTAAGAGGTCGCGGTCTCCTATCCGCCGCTCGAGTAGCCCCTCCTCCAAACATCGACGGAGGAAGGAGCCTAGGCGGTACGCCACCACCAGCGCCATCGCTCAACGAGCGAGGATCTCAATTGCTAGATGGAAAGGCGCTTGGAGGAGCAGGATCAGCGGTTGGAAGAGCTCAGCTAGAAGCTCAATAACCAACCAGGGATGGATTATGATACCCATCCACCCCTCACTCGCCGAATTATGGAGGAGCTTGTCTCTAATAGGTTTCATCTTCCCCAGCTGGATCCTTACGACAGCACCACGGATCCACTTGACCACCTAGAGAGTTATAAAGCTCTCATGCAAGTTCAGGGGATAACTGATGCCCTCCTATGTATTGCCTTCCCTGCTACCCTTCGGAAAGCTGCGCGTACTTGGTATTCTCATCTACTCCCGCGCAGCATCGACTCCTTCCGACAGTTGAAAAAAACTTTCTTAGCGCATTTCGATGCCTATCGAAAGATCCTTCGGGTAGCGGATAGTTTGTTCTCCGTTCAGCAGAAGGAAGGAGAACTTTTGAAGGATTTTGTAGCCCGGTTCAAGACGACAACCCTTGAGGTCTACCACCTCGACGATGCTGTGGCCACTTTGCCCTAAAGCGAGGACTCCGTCTCTTCCATTTCACCTATTCTTTGGACAAGAGACCTCCCAGTTCTTATGCTGAGCTTCTAAGTCATGAGCAGAAATATATTCATGCTGATAAAGCTGATTTCGCTTAGAGGGACACTGAAAGAGGGTCCAGCAAGAAACCGATCCATGCGGAGCCAAGCGGACCTCCTTCCAAGAAGTCTGAGCCCCTGCACCGTCAGATAATCGACGCTGGAACTTCACCCACAGAGAAAAGAACTTTACACCTATCCTTGCCCCCAGGTCTCATATATTTATGAAAATCGAAAGCGAGCCTTATTCGACGTCCTCCCCCACAGAGAACGGACGTCACTCGCGATCGGAGTCATTATTGCCGCTTTCACAGAGACTATTGCCATGATACTGAAGATTGTCGTAATCTGAAGCGTGCCATTAAGGAACTCATCCAGCAGGGCTACCTCGAAAAGTTTATCTAGAGAGAGGACCTCCGATCGTCCTATCTCTAATGGGACCTCCGCCTGCTCAGGCCAACGTCAATAATGCTCCGACGGAACGAACGGTAGGCATGCTTTCCTGAGGGATGGTTGCACCTTCTAAAAGATTGAAGGATGAGAAGGGAATAGAAAATGTAATCCCCTTTTCTGAATGAGAATTAGCGGGGGAGAGGGTAATCTGAATGATGATAGCGTTATTGTCTCTATGACAATCGCTAAGCATCCTGTAAAACGAATTCTGATGGATAGTGGGAGCTATGCGGACATCCTTACTTATGATGCCTTTGTTCGGATGAATTTATCTCTCAATTCCCTCCAACCGGTGACAATGCCTCTCGTCGGTTTTACAGAAGATTCAGTGAAAGTTGAGGATGAAATTACCCTGCCGGTCACAGCAGAATCACCGCTGGGTCAAAACACTGTCCTGATGAGATTTTTAGTGGCCCGAGTGCCCCTGGCTTACAATGCCATACTTGGTCGGCCAGGCTTAAACCTCTTGAAAGCAGTGATATCTACTATACGCCTGCTCGTGAGATTCCCTACCAATGGGGGAATTGATGAGATGCATGGGGGAAAAATCCAACGCAATTATGCTATCTAATTATGGCCCCCAGCCCTCTGGAGGCGGTGATCCCACCGGCCTCAGTGCTTGATCCCAAAAAATCTGAAAAAAGGGGAGAGCCAACCAAGCACTTGCTATCCTACCCGTTGGGAGATGAATCTATGAAGACTGTACAAATCAGCGAGCTTCTTCCCCTGGAGATGAAGAATCAACTCCTTACTTTCTTGCGTACGAACATAGATGTCTTCGCCTGATCAACCTCGAACATGCCTGGCATCCCTTCGGAGGTAATTACTCACAAGCTTAATATTGATCCGAAGTATCGACCTGTCCACCAAAAGAAGAGAAGCTTTGCCCCCGAGCAGTAGAGGGCCATCGATGAGGAAGTCAACAAGCTGCTTACTGCCGGCCACATCCGAGAAGCACAATACCCGAATTGGTTAGCCAATGTCGTGATGGTGCGAAAGGCCAGCGAAGGTTGAAGAATCTGCATCGACTTTACTGATCTCAATAAAGCCTGTCCTAAAGACAGTTTTCCATTGCCGCGGATTGATCAATTGGTAGACTCCACATCCAGCCATGAGCTCCTCAGCTTTATGGATGCCTTCTCTGGATACAACCAAATAAAGATAAACCCGGCGGATGAAGAAAATACCTCCATTACGGAAAAGGGCACCAACTGTTACAGGGTGATGCCCTTTGGGTTGAAGAACGCAGGGGCTACTTACCAGAGATTGATGAATAAGATCTTTAAAGACTAGATTGGACGCAACATGGAGATATATGTAGATAATATGCTAACTAAGAGCATCTGCATCACTAATCATGTTGCTGACTTGGAAGAAATGTTCAATAAACTTCGACGCCATCAAATGAAGCTCAACCCTCATAAGTGTGCATTTGGGGTCACTGCTGAAAATTTTCTGGGCTTTATGGTGACCCAACGGGGAATCGAGGCTAATCCGAAGAAGATACAAGCTATTCTTGACATGAACAAGCAATTAATAAAAAAGAGGTACAGCGACTCACCGAAAGAGTGACCACTCTAAGCCGGTTCTTGTCAAGATCAGCAGAAAGATGCATACCCTTCTTCAAAGCTTTACGTAAGACAAACGGCTTCGAGTGGACGAAAAACTGCCAGAAAGCCTTTAAGGAGTTGAAGGAGTTTCTATCCACACCGTCGTTACTGTCAAAGCCAAAAGAAGGAAAAAAGCTCTTCCTTTATCTTGTTGCTTCCTCAGAAGTGGTTAGCTCTATTCTAGTACGCCTCGATCCCGATGAAGCACAGAAGCCCATCTACTACACTAGCAAAATACTTCATGATGCGGAAGGTCAGGTATTCCAGAACCGAAAAAATTATTTTTGCTTTAATCATCTCCGCTCAACATCTTAGGTCATACTTCTAAGCCTATCCGATCGTGGTACTCACATACCAACCTCTTAGAGCTATTCTGGCTCGCCATGACACTTCTGGTCGGCTGGCTAAATGGGCAATCAAATTAGGGGAATTCGATCTTTCATTTCAAACCCGATCTGCCTTGAAGTCTCAGGTGCTGGCGAACTTTCTAATGGAATGCACCTGGACGGAAGAGTAACCTAAGGACTTCCCAATGATATGTTCAGGCGCTGGTGAGGATATGGTGGAGACCTGGATTCTTCATATTGATGGCGCCTCCAATTCTCAAGGAAGCAGGGCTAGTCTTATTCTTGCAAATCCAAAGGGCGTAGTGTTGGAGTACGCTCTCCGATTTCTCTTTAAAGCTACAAATAACCAAGCCGAGTATAAAGCCCTATTAGCCGAAATTAAACTCGCGCAGGAGTTCGGAGTAAAGCACCTTAGGGCCTTCGTCGACTCCCAGCTCATCTCCGGGCAGATTACTGGGGAGTATGAAGCTCGAGACCCCATTATATCTCGATATCTAAATAAGGTCAAGTCACTGACCTCCTCATTAGTTTATTTCACTATCAGTTATATCCCCAGGGGCGAAAATGCCAGAGCCGACACTTTGTCACGGCTAGCTACTTCGATAGATAACACATTAGGGAGAACATATGTTGAGCATCTAGAGCTCATGAGTATTGACACAGTGGAAGAGGTTCTACCAGTCGCACAAGAGTTAACATAGATGGATGCTTACATCTGCTATCTTACTGACGACACTCTCTTCACTGATCTTGTAGAAGCCAAGCTACTCAAGTAGAGGGCCCCCAAGTTTGTATTGTTGAATGGGAAATCCTTCTCTTATCCCCTCCTCAAATGTGTCGGCCCTGTGGACACTAATTATATCCTCAGAAAGATTCATGAGGGCATATATGGGAACCACGTGGGGGGCAGATCACTGGCGCACAAGGCACTTCGCCAGGGATACTATTGGCTTATTATGTGAAAGGATGCTGCTGAGCTAGTCCAGAAGTGCAACAGCTACCAGCGATATTCCAATGTCCAACAACAGCCAACCTCTCAGCTGAGTCTGCTCTCTGCTCTGTGGCCCTTCGCCCAATAGGAAATGGATATTCGTGGACCATTTCCCCCAGCTTCAGGTTAACGGAGGTTCTTATTTGTCGCCATCGACTACTTTACCAAATGGATTGAAGTCGAGGCATTAGCCAAAATAACCGAGAGCAAGGTGAGGGCATTTTTCTAGAAGTCTATTATCTGCTAATTTGGCCTACCTCATATCATCACTGACAATGGTCGACAATTCAATAATGCTGCATTCAAGGCTTTTTGCATTGAGTTGGGTATCGGCCATCGTTTTACTTCTGTCGAGCATCCACAAATCAATGGAGAAACAGAAGTCATGAATCGGACCATCCTTCGGGGATTTAGAACCCGACTGGATGAGTTCAAAGGCAAATGGGTTGAGGAACTCCCTAGCGTATTATGGGCGTATCATACGACTCCAAGAATTCCCACAGAGGAGACTCCTTTCAGTCTCGTCTTCGGAACTAAAGCGGTCATCCCGATGGAGATTGATCTTCCAAGTCCCCGGATGGAATCATATAATGAAGAAGACAATCCTGATCAACTAAAGGCCAACCTCGACCTCATCGACGAGATCCAGGACAAGGTACGGCTCAAGATGGCTATCTTTCGCTAGCGAGCAGCAAAATATTATAATGCCCGAGTCTGCCTCAAAACGTTCCGTCCAAAGGATTTAATCCTCAAAAGGGCCGAGATATCTAAGCCAACCGAAGGAGGCAAGCTATCTTCAAATTGTGAGGGACCCTATCGAGTCACCAAAGCACTTCACCAAGGAGGATATCGACTCGAGGAGCTCAACGGGCGAAGAATCCTGTATACTTGAAATGCGGATAACCTTCGCCGATATTATCAATAATGAGTGTATTCAATCGATGAATATATGAAGTCTTAAATTTTTCTATTCGGCTTAGACTAGTCTATAGTTTTCAAAAGGACCTCGGCGGCCCCGTGATCATAAGGACACCCCTAGATTGGCACCGAGAAACCCCCGAGGCGGTTCAAATCCTATGATCTTGGCGGCAAGTCAAACTCCTAGATTGGCACCGAGAAACTCTCGTGGTAGTTTTCAAAAGGACCTCGACGGCCCCGTGATCATAAGGACACCCCCATGCCGGCACCGAGAAACCCTCGAGGCGATTCAAGTCCTATGGTCTCGGCGGCCTCAAATCAAACTCCCGGACCGGCACAGAGAAACCCCCATGATAGTTTTCAAAAGGATCTCGGCACCCCTGTGATCATAAGGACACCCCCGGGCTGGCACCGAGAAACCCTCGAGGCGGTTCAAGTCCTATGGTCTCGGCAGCCCCGAGTCAAACTTCCAGGCCGGCACCGAAAAACCCTCGCGGTAGTTTTCAAAAAGACCTTGGCGGCCCTGTGATCATAAGGACACCCCCGAGCCTGCACCGAGAAACCCCCGAAATGATTAAAGTCCTATGGTCTTGGCGGCCCCGAGTCAAACTCTCGGATCGGCATCGAGAAACCCCCATGGTAGTTTTCAAAAGAACCTCGGCGGCCCCGTGATCATAAGAACACCCCCGAGCTGGCACCGAGAAACCCTCAAGGCGGTTCAAGTCCTATAGTCTCGGTGGCCCCGAGTCAAACTCCTGTGCCGGCACCGAAAAACCTCATGGTAGTTTTCAAAATGACCTCGGCGGCCCCGTGATCATAAGGACACCCCCGAGCCAGTATCGAGAAACCCTCAAGGCGGTTCAAGTCCTATGGTCTCGGTGGCCCCAAGTCAAACTCCCGGGCCGGCATCGAGAAACCCCTGTGGTAGTTTTCAAAAGGACCCCGACGGCCCCGTAATCATAAGGACACCCTCGGGCCGGCACCGAGAAACCTCCAAGGCGGTTTAAGTCCTATGGTCTCGGCAGCCCCGAGTCAAACTCTTAGACTGGCACCGAGAAACCAGGTCTTGGCGGCCCTGAGTCAAACTCTCGAGCCGGCACAAAGAAACTTGGACAAACCTAAATGTTCCTATGAAGTCTGCACATCAAATTATCGACTCTCCAAATATACTCAAGAGACCGAAGGTGCATCTTGTCGAATCTGAAGGCTAAAGCCAACAAGACATGATCACCAAAAGACTAAGGCGCTACAAAGAGATACGTTCATCATGCTTAAACAAAGTATTTCTTTCATTAATCTTATAACATTGTCATACAAAAAGACCAACTTTAGTCGGATTACAAAAATGTCAAAAAAAAAAATTCTAAGGCTTGGCGGGTCTCGGCCCGTCTTCAGCATGGCCACTCTTCGGATCGTTCTCCTCGTCTTCAAGCCGAATGTGTTCAAGGCCGCTTATTTTAAAAATCTGGGAGATCCTCTCTTTGCACTTCTTGAAGCCATGGGAGAAGGCATCAATGGCCGCTTCACTCACTTCCGCGGCAAAGTTGATGGAGCCTTTGTACTGCTCCATGGCCTCCCGAGCTTGAACTTCGACAGCGGCCCTGGCCTCCCAAACTTTGGCTTCGGCGGTGGCCACTTTCTCCTTAGCTTGGACCTCGGCAACGGCCAACTTCTCCATAGCTTTCCGAGCCTGAGCCTCGGCGGAGGTCTTCTGCTCCCAGGAAGTCCGAGCATCTGACTCCACACAGGCCTGCTTCTCTATGGCCGCCCGGGCCTCGGACTCGGCCTTGTCGGCCCTCTCTTCAGCATGCTCCAACTTGAGGAGAGCATCTTCCAACCTCTCCTCAGTCGATCTAAGCCTCATCATGACATCCACCAATTTAGCCTCGACGACTCTGGCCTTACTCTCGGCTTTATCTGCCTGAGCCCTTAAAAAGTGGCTCTCCTTCTGAGTGGCCCGAAGCTTGCCGGTTGCCTTCGTCTCTCGAGCTCGCACCTCGGCCAACTCTTTGGCCAAGGCATCAGCCCAGGTATCGGTGACAGTCAGCTCATCCGGGCATGCCCGCAAGTATTGATGACCCCAGCACAGGCATCTTGGAGAACAAAAAAGCTGTTTGACATCTGTGTGAAGCAATCGGTTAAAAATTCCAATTAAATCCAATATAAAAGGGAAACAAAGTCAACATACATACATGAAGGGCAGCGATGAAGGGTGTCAAGAGCATCAGCAATGGGCAAATGGCGGAGCTCAACTTGGAAACCTGGGAGGCTGGATCGCCTCAGAACACGCTCCGCCAGCCGACCACGATTCATCGCCGTCACCCGGGATGGCCGACTCCTGGGTTCGCTAGTAGGGGCGTCCCTCCTTCCTCCGGCATCGGTTGGGTGGCCGATGGGACATCATCTTCAATTTCCACCATCGAAGGCGTCCCAACCCTCATCTCCCGTGCGGCTTCACCTCTGGGTTCGGCGGCGACCGAGGGCTCTTACCTAGATGGCCTCGCCTCGACTTCAACATAAGGAACTCCTGTTGCAGGTGCTTCGGCTGGGAGATCCTCCCTTCTCGGCTCTTCCATTGGAACGGCCTCAGGAGCCATGGAAGGAGCTGTAAGGGGCTAGGATGACCCGCCCTATTCCTTCCAGCGAGGCTTCTTAGGCGCTGCCCTTGCCGTGCCTCTTTTCTCTTTCGGAGGCCTGCCATTAGAAAGTCGGAAGAACTTCATTGCTGCATAAAGAAGCAAATATCATAGTCAAAAAAAAGTGTCAACTAAAAGAATGTGGCGCTCACCGGGCGCCGGGGTTGGCGACACCGGTGCTGCGCCGGCCATTGGCGCTACGCTGGCTTCATGGAGGTTATCCTCTGATAGTAGTTCTCGGCAGGGAGGAAAGACGGATGACAGCAGTGAGTCGAACACTTTCTGGTCTTCCTCATTTACAGTAGAATTTTTGTTAAGGCTGGTATCGGGAATGCCCCATCCCATCCTCACTCCGTCCAAATGGACAGAAAAATCAGGATTTTTATCCCTTAATTTTGGAGGGCAGGTCAAGCTTAAGAGCTCTTTGGGGTCTGGAGGCAAAGCTCCACCACCCGGCTTTGTTGGGATTACGGAGTTTGTACAAGGCCCGAAACAAAAAATTGAGCAGAAAGGCATAAAATGGCAAGTACTATAAAGGCGCAGATAATCCGAATGAAGTTCGGAGTTAGTTGCACCGGAACAAGGGCATATCTATTTAGGAGATTGAAGAAAAAGGAATGGAAAGGAAGACGAAGCCCGCTTATAAAAAACTCTTCATACAAGGCAATTTCACCAGATTGACTGGAGGTCACCTTGTCACCAAGATGAAAGACGGAGGTACAGATGCTATCAGGAATCTCATATTGAGCCCTAAGGTTCTTTATGTCTTGGGCGGTCATGGTGAAGACTATCCCCTCCGAACCTACGGACTCAGAAAGGGTAACCGAAGGAGATGCCAGACGACTAGATGATCGAGAAGAAACCCTAAGGAATGAAGGAGAAACCCTAGGGGCAGAGGAGAAACCTTATGTGGTGTTCGGGCTGCGGTTGCCGGGTGATCGCGGATGGAGATGCCATCAAGAGCCCGACGCCATGCTTGGAGGATCTCCTTTCTGGACGGTTCGACCATGGGGCTCTTACCTTTCCTACGGGAGTTAGAATCCATGGAAGAAAAAAGTAAGGAAAGTGAAGGGGACTGACCTGAAGATCAAAGGGATAGAGGCAAGAGCTCGAGACTCCAAAGGTGAAGGAAACACAGGGAAGGTAGTGAAGGCATGAAAGGCTCGAAGGAGCGGGTGGGATGGTCTTTAGACATCATTTTTGAATGTCTCGCCCACTACAGTGCCACGCGGAGATTCATTAATGAAGGTACCGTCCAGCTGTCCACAAACTCTTCGCTGTTCGAGATATGACGCCTTGGTGACACTTGATGGACGCAATCCGCGCCCAATGATGGGACATGAATAAGAACAATCCAATATTAGCACTCCATCTTTTTTGTTGATCGAGAAGTATTTTCCTCAATCCCCCCGCAGACTGCATCACTTTGGTACCGTTCCTTAAATGATGAGAAGACTTCGAAGAGACTTTATCTCTCGGGAGCTTGTGCCCGCCTCCACTAATTTATGGCGCACGAAACCCAACAAAAGCGAAAGATTTGCTCCTTCCTTTTGGTAAGTGTTGTGCGTGTGAGCGCCAAAACTTAGGAGCGGGAGGCATATGATGGCTGGTAAAAACCGCGTGTAAGTTAATGGCCAAAATTACCCAACGACGGGAGTTGTTTGGATGCCAGCGGTGGCCTCAGCTCATAAGCGGCCCCAAGGCGGCCTGGCTCCTAGGCAGCTCCAGCTTATAAACGGCTCCAAGGCGGGCCCGACCCATAAGCGGCCTCTAGCGGCCCTGGCTCATAAGCGGCCCAAGGCGGCCCCGACTCATAAACGGGCCTAGACAGCCCCAAGATGGCCCGGCACATAAGCGGCCCCAAGCGGCCCCGACTCATAAGCGGCCTCAAGGCGGCCCCAGCTTCTAGGCAGCCCCAACTCATAAGCGACCCAAGGCGGCCCCGGCTCCTAGGCGGTCCCAGTTCATAAGCGGCCCCAAAGCGTTCCCAACTCATAAACGGCCCCAACATAGCCCCGGCTTCTAGGCGGCCCCAGGCCTTATCTTATTTTATTTTCAAAATTAACTTCAGCTTCCAAGCAAGCCTTCACTTCTGACAAGGCCAGGCTCACTAATCATCTCTGATTCATGTATGTCTAATAAGACAAACTCCATCGGTTCTGGCACAAGCTTAAGAAGTCATAATCCATCATGAAGCATTAATGACTCTAATCAGATAAGCCTAAAAAGTCATCATCTATCATGAAGCTTTAATGACTCTGGCCAGATGAACCCCAAAAGGTGATCATCTGTTATGAAGTACCAATCATCCAGTTCAGATAGGATAAATCCCACTAATTCTGACATTCCATTCACAAAGTCATGGTTCATCATGTGATTCTAACGCTTCCGAAGCAAGTAACACAGGCCCTAAGTATCAATAAAATAGGTAAGAGGGACCCCTGACCGAGGTATGAACACTTAAGCATTCAAACAAGCATCTTTCTTCATCTCTCTCTCTCTCTCTTGAGCTTCTTCAAACTCACAACTATGATTTTGATAACTAACTTGAGCGTCAAAAAGTTTCCGCCGATATATCCGGTCCCCGAAACTTCTTGCAGATCTCGGCACCGAAGTGAAGTTTCTTCAGCAAACTCACGGCACGTCAACTGACGCTCAAGGACATCAGCTCAAGATGATCAGGCATCATCAAAATATAACACAAACACACCTATTGTGTTGTCTTGCTCAATATCTGGTTTTATGCCTTAAAAACATAGAGCATTTACTCAAGGTTCCATAAGATGTTGCACCTTTTTCAACTTGATGTGATGTATGGAGGCAAGAACTACAAGTCTACCAAGAATTAAAATTGAGAAGACCTTTTGGTCTAGGGGTAGTATTAGTTTTGATGCATTGCTTAAGCATCAACTGTTGTGACTGAAGTCCCACATAACTTACTACGTGAAAAACCTTCAACTCTTGTTATTTTTGTAGGACTTAATCATTCCGCTAATTGGATATTATCAATTCTATCAAGGTTCCTTGGAAATTAAACCAAAAACAGAAAACATCTTTTAGGTAGTTATATGCCAACAATATGAAAACAAAGCAAAGCCTAGCCAGACAGTACTGGAATGTTTAAAACCATTTTTTAAAAGGAGCACAATTTCAACCAGAATTTTATGATTAGCAGTGAGGCAGAATATTTGGCGGCATTACTCAAACAAATCCCATTAGAGAACAATACTTATATGCTTGTATGATTGCAGAATAAAACATATATATATATGTGTGTGTGTGTGTGTGTGTATGTTTTATATTCTGCAGTCATACAAGCATATAATTATTGTTCTCTACAATGAACAAACAGTACAGGGACAAGGCCTTGGAAGGAAGCATACGTAAAGAAGAACATGGCAGAGTCCGATTGTGGTGTTGCCTGCCACAGGAATATGACAAAGGTAGGCAGAAGGATATCTCGCTGCCTGACAGCAGTCCACAACTGCATAATATTTTGCTTAGAATTTTCCATGAAATGAGAACCAGACACTAAAGGATTATGTCCCCTGGCAGAAGGCACTCTCCGTTCCTTCACAAGAATTGCAACTGCTGATGTCATCAGGGGAAGAAAGGCTGTAATACCAAAAACAAATCTGCAATTTAAAGAAAAGATAATGACAAGTTATACTGTACTTCATTTAAGAAGCTACGACATACTAACGTCAGTCTTTGTTACAAACCTTACACCATAGGCATCCACTAAAGAACCACTAAAGTATGCACTCACAATCCCACCAAAGGCTGAAGATCCCCAACATAAAGATTGAAGAGATCCAGATGTGCTCTGTGATTCTCCACGTGCCCTTTCAACAACCATAGAATCCACAACCTGCAATGCATGTCTAAGTTTTCTGAATATAGTTCATTATGTAAACACCAAAAAGATGAAACAAATACAACAGAGCTCCAATGACTACCAATAGAAATGCATCTAGAACATGTCCAGGTAACATTGCAGCACGATTATTTGCAAAACAAATTAAGATTCGGAGAATAACAATAAAAAAAAAATTTGTGGTACTGATCAAGCACAAGAAATCATGTTATAATGCAGAAGTTAGCATCAGTAACAAAAAATCAAGAAAAAATAACTGCAGAAGTTAGCATTATAGTGAACTGTTATAAAGTTATGACCTTCAATAAGCATAGGCATGTCAGCTCATAAGCTAATTATAAAGGGAAAAAAAATGGCCACATGAAGGTGTTTCATAGACAATCACATGGAATTATGAAATAAACCCATGCTCCAAAACAAAGAGATAATCTGTTCTTTAGATTATGGAATTGATAGAACAAATAGCATACAGTAGTTTAAAATAAATAATAATACTTACAACATCTGAAAAGGCAACTGAAAGAGATCCAAGAAAAATGCAGAGTGCCACGCCATACTTGCTGTTAACAAAAGTGGCCATCAAGCTCCATGAAAATGCACCAAGAAGCCCTGAAAGAATAAGATATGACCTTCTTCGATAGCCGAAAAGTGGGATGGAGTCACTGCCATGAGGAGAACATTTACATAAGCACATGCAGAGATGAGATTCATATGTTTTAGGATTTAAAAATTTATATGAACCTGATAAACCCATATAGAGGCTTGATCAACCATGGCAAGGACGAGATACCAGATATAACTGCTGTCTGAATCAAAAGAGAAATAATATATCAAACTTCATTTGAACAACAATGTCTTTGAATTATAGATTTTCTTAACTTACTTTAAAAAAATGTTATTTTTGTAAGAAATTATTTTGGGCAAGACTTATGTCATGCTAATTTTTTTTTTACAAAAGAAAAATCTGAAAAAGTTAAAAGTATCTGGAACATGGAACATTCACAAAGTTAAAATAAAAGGAAAAAAAATAAAACACAAGAACAACCAGAAAGGAAATATATGAAGTCCTTGATTTTTATAGAGACTGAGGAGCAGTTCTAACCCCACCCCCCACCTTTTACCAGGTTACTGAGCAACAGGGGAGCCAAAACGAAGGTTGAACCCTGCAAAGTTGAACCCCCATTCTTTGCCTTCAGTAGGACGGGGACTCACCTTCTGATTCATGTTTGGTGATGTATTTTATTGAATTCAGGATGATTACAAATAAAATGACATCAAGAAAACAAAAATTGTGTACCTCAGCTGGATCAAGATGAAGATCATCTTTCAAGTAAAAGTTTACAGCAAGCCTTGACAGGCCTAGAACTCCTTGCACAAAATATACAATAGCAACTGCAAAGTTGTCTGGGGACATCTCCACTCCAAAACATTTTAAAGTGCCAATTTTAGACATGCCGTTCCATGGAACATGTGTACCAGATGGGTGTTTCTTGCCCTCAATATCTGTAGTTAATGCATCTCCTTCAGCAGAATCTTGGTAATTCCTTGATGTTGAACCACCTGCACCAAGCATCTTGGTTATAGAGATGACTGATTATGGGTGTATCCTTCTTCAATTTTAACATATAAAAATGTAAAGCCTTCAAATAAGCTTCCAAACAAGCCAATACCTCTTTGGTAATCTAACATTCATAGAAGTTCCAAAATTAGTCAAAAACCATACAACATATATTGAAATCAGAGAGACGCAGAGAGAGAGAGAGAGAGAGACCATACAACATATATTGAAATCAGAGAGACGCATAGAGAGAGAGAGTTGCCTTGAGCCTGCTAAGGTGACGACAACAATGCACTCTCTAAGACTAAATAGTAATGAACAATAACAAATTATTGTATTGAAATTTTGATCATTGTACTACCAGCTTATGCTATTGTGATTTCTATCTACATTGAAAATACAAAATAATGGCAAACACATGTATAGAGAAACCAGCTTATACTATTGTGATATCTATCTAGACCATTAAGAAACAAAATGATGACAAAAATATGCATAGAGAAATATGGACTCTCTCTTCATTTCGACAGATCAAGCATTACCGTTTCTAGAAGACAAATCAATTATTTCATATTCATGGAGCTTGGATATTTCATATTCAAAGGGTTACCAGGATCTCTGTACACCAAATCCATGTATCTTTACTGATTAAACAATTTCTGGAAACTAAAGTTGATCCTAAAGACATACCACTTCCTCTTGAATTTATCTTGAATCAAGACCTCTTGGTTCAGCTTTATACCAACCTAGCTGTCGAGGGAGTAACCCCTTTTCCAACTTGAATTAGTCCAAATACATAGAATTCCTATTTTTGTGGAGGATTAGTATCAATGCTAGAGGGCCTATGGATGGCATTATTGTGCACCAAAATAGTACTATGGTAACCCATGTCATACTTCCAAGAAAAGCTCAAACAACCTTCAACAAGAGGGTACTTGTACGTCAAACTGATACAGGTCGATAGGTGGAGAATACCTAGAGTCACAAGACAACTCTTTCTAAGGAAATCAACAAAATGGCCCTATAGTTTCTGAAGAATGGGTTCCCCTTTATAAAAGGGGTCGTAGCAACCAAGCCCTTGTGATTATTTATCAAAAACACAGGTCCCCACAAAGTCTTAAGGTCATGTGTAGGTGTTGACACCTACCTTGTCCTAAAAGGTCAAGGAAGCTGATGACATGAGAGTCGATGACCAAAGCCCCGGTGAGTGTTTGTCAGTCAAAACAAGCATATAGAAGTTTAGTTGGGTACTTGGGTCAGTGATTTCATAATAATTTACAAACTAACAGGTAGCATCATGCCACCTCCATTTGAATATTATCTGGCCTATTTTTGAACTAAATTAAATTTCATGTGTTATGCTACTTCAGTCTATTGCTTGAGGGAGATTCCACCATTGCACTGAATAGTGATAAAAGAAGATCATGCTATTGCCAAAGCTTGCAGGTTACAAATTGAAAAAAGAAAAAGAAAAAAAAAGGCTACTTTCCAAAATTATCTTTCCTTGGAAGCAAAATGGTGTATTGGGGAGGGTGCTTTTTATACATCTTTAAAGGAAGAGCAAAAATTTGGTAAAAAGAGACTCACAGCCTTCAACTGTGAACAACAATAAATAATAGTTATTAGGCACATTACCCTGCTCCAAGGCAAACCTAGCCTTACTGTCAATAAAACCCTTTATTAATTGTTATTTCAAATGCATAGGTTGTTTCCTAGTTTCCATGGTTGAACATAACCCAATATGAATTATGAAAAGCTAAGTTGTAAGAACTCATGTGTGTATATTTAGTTCTAGATTGTTATGCACTGAGGAGATCTTGGGTATCTATACAACATCAAAGAACTCACAATACATTTTGGCTAGACTTTAGATCAAGGCTTAGATGAGTTCAGTTGAGTAGTTGAGTTTAGATCAAGGCTTAGATCATTACCAATGATATCAAAGCAAACTCGATTTACAGCTCAAGTGGACTAGGGAATACTATAACACAGGAACTTTTGAGCCAACCACAAAACAGGCATGGGGTTTACAAGACCTTTGCCTTATTCCGCTTTAATTAGAGCGTCATCATTTCCTCATGTATTTTTCACTTCACTTAGACTAATGTCTTTGTAGGCATGTGTTTGATCCCACATTAGCTGCAGATTGAAAAGATCTTCAATACTTATACAAGACCATGGAAATATCATAGCACAAGCACTTTCAGAGTTGACCATAAGCTAGGCATGATGCTTGTGACTTTGATTGGACCCTTAGCCTGGCAAAGATGCAAGGGATTGAATAAGGAGGGTATAGTAGGATCCATATGGGTGCGTGTTTACTCCCATATTAGTTGCATACAGAAGAGATCTTGGTTTTAAGGGGTATTGTTCATGTTTGATACTAATGATGGGACATACATTTGCAAAGTCCTAAAATCAGTTACATGACTTAGATTATCAATTTTAGTGGCTCCTATTACTGTCCTATATGACAAATTCAACTTGGTATTCACACAAGAGCCTACATGTACAGCAGACTAATTTGTTGAGTTGTATAGTTCTTTATGTTTGTTGTATCTTTCTAACATAATATTCAATGTGCTCTTCTAAACAACTAAAATCACCCAAATTTGTGCTTGGCTTACCTTCTTTAACTAATACGTGTCCTGTAGGCCTCACAATTATTTCTTGGAACCCATCCTTTAACTCTAGCCATAGGATCACCCCGATTCCTTCGAGCCTAAAAAGGTCATTTTCTATTCTGTTGGTCTTCATTTGGCCTCCATTCCTAAACATCTGCTGGATCAGTTCCTTATTAGTGATGAATTTCCATTTCTTCTTTAAAGTTTTCCATATCCTTATTAAAGATTAAATTAAATACATGCATTTTTGCACAGGTTTTGTTTTCTGCTTCCATCCATCAACATGACATGCTTACTGTTTCCTTGCATCGAGCAACCATCTTTGTGCCTCAAAACAAATAGACTTGACTATGGTCCACCTTTTAGAGATGCATGGTAGCCAAGCTACTGTACAAGCATCATATCTCACAGATCAGTGGGAATCAGCTGAGCTGAGGAAGAGGCAGTGGAAGTGTGAAAAGGATAAGATGGATCCTAGTATCCTGACAATCTAGTATTTGGTAGAATGGCCACCACTTTTCCCTTCCACCTCCTTCCATTCTACACAATGTTTGTTGCATCCACACAATGCTTAACTTGAAAAGTTTATTATCCATCATATGCTAGAACATGCCTACATTGTTGCCTGTAATTATTTTTTCTATAAGCATCTGAAATTCATCCCGATGATATCAATTTACCATATCATTTGGATTGACAATTGGACCCTTGACTACAGCTTGACCTGGCCCACACTTGCATTATAAGGTCTCTTGTTCGCAGTCCAATCATCAAATTCAGGATGCTTTTAGCTGCTTGCATTGCCTTCAGACCTCGCAAGAGTATCTGACCATCCACATCAGCAGCTCCTGTCTCTCCTGCTCCAGCGTCCAGAGAACCCCAACAAAATCGCATACCCCCATCATAGCCTAAGATGCCTTCACTGACACTCATCTACTCTCATCGTTGAACCTTGGGGCTGTTGATGCCTCATACCCCCCTTTAAAGACTGGGAAACAAATATTGATGCACAAGCGATTGAAACTAACTAGAGATCTATGGACGAAGATTTTTCTTGATTGCGAGTGGCTGGCTTCAGAGCACAACAGAGGGGAAAAGAAAGAGGAATTAGCTCAAACTCACCGCTTCTGTAGTCGGGGTAGGACGTGTCGATATCGTGGCCATCTGAATCCAAAGGCCCGAGTGCCATCTCCTCATCGTAGGTCTCCCAGCTGCTGTCCTTCCGCCTGAGCGGCAGCGAGGAGTCGGCGGAGGACGCCATGCCGTCCCTGTCCGGACGGCTGCGTCGGCCTCTGCCAAGGGTACGGGAGGGGCTGCACCTGGAGGCTCCGGCGCGGATCCAGCGGCGGACGGCGGATAAGGGCCGTGGTGGCACGGAGTAAACAAAAGGTAAAAGAGGAGGAGGAGGAGAAGAGGTGGTAGCGAACGGAAGTGCCGTCACGGGATTTATCGGAGGAGACGCCATTAACAGTTTCGGTCATTGGTCCGTTTCTCCATCCGTTCGAAGGACGTTTCCGCTTATCATTTTAAGAAATACCAGCGAGGTGTAACGCCAAATCAAAAATAAAAATCTAGCACCCCGTTCCCGTTGGTTCCACGGTTTCCATTAAATTCAGTCGCAAGTCCATCGCTAAATCTACAATTATTTGTTATTATAAATTCTATCAATTTTGATAAAATTTATTTATAAATTTTACGTATAAAAAGAATAATTTTTAATCAAAAATAGAATTACTTGTATATTTTTATTATTATTTTGATAAACTATTATCATGTTATTATGATATATAATTTATACTATATTAAGTATAATATATTTTAATATTATGTTATTATTATATTATGTTAAATATATACATATCATAATATTAATATAATATAATGTAACATAATAACATATTAAATAAAGTTCTGATATATTACAATAATATAATGATATTATCTAATATAAATTATAATAATATTAGTACAATGCTAATTTAATTATAGTATATAATTTTATATAAATATAATTATATATAATATTTATTAATAATAAATTATGATTATTAATTATGGTTGTTATAATTAAACATCATTTGGGACTATATTTAACACAATATTTCTCAAATAATCATTTCTAAGAATTTAGGCAATTAAAATATTTAATTCAATTTTATTTGTTTCGGACATAAGAATTTATTTACAAATGAATCTCAAAAATGAGATTCCTTTGTTTCGCAAATAAAGTCCACTTTTGAACTCATTTGATTTGTAAATGAGTTCTAATTTTGACATCTTATCTCCATTTAATACGAACTATAAGCAAAATACCCTTGCATGAAAAATAAAAGAATAAATTTTAATATTGAGAGGAAAAAATAGCAATCAATCTATTTCTAAAACAATACTGTCCTCATTAATAAATAAACAATAGGATAAAATTATAAAATTATAAAAGCTTAATAAAGTACATTCATCTTATTTGTAATATAACTTAAAATTTTCTCTTTTTATTAAAAAAAATCACTTAGTCATATTTCTTTAAGTACTCGTTTGGTATTTTTAAAAAATATATTTTATTATATTTTATTAATAAAAATTGTATAAAAAATAGCTTCAAGAATATTTTCTTATGTTTGATTGAAATAATTTTACATTAAAAAACTAATTCTACAATAATATCCCTAAAATAATATATATATATATATATATATATATATATAAAATGTATTATTATATTAGATTATATTTTATGCTAGTCATGAGATGGTGGTGGTCATTTTGTGACATTCAGAATCTCATATGTACACGATAGCATGTGTTGTTGTCACCCATGTACGGGTCCATGGGTGAGATTAAGGCTGTGTTTGATAACTTTTTAGCTATCCCTAGATAAATATACAGGATAGCATTTATCCAGGGGATAGCTGAGGGGATAAGCACCTTTTTAAAATTACCACTCTGCCATCAAGGGATAACTTTAGTTATTCCTAGGTTTCCTAGGGAATAAGTTCAGGGGATAACCCATAGTTAAACATGGGTTATCCCATTTGGTTAAACTTTTTCAATACTATCCCTTGTAGCTATAGCATTTGGGGATAAGGAGGGATATTTAGGGGATATCTCCTTATCCACCATATCAAACACAGCCTAACAGTTTTATCATCACCTGGCGTTTTGGTTTTTTTTTTTTTTTTTTGAAAAAAAAAAAAGAAAACTGCCCGATATTTCAAAAGCAATTTTTATGATTTTGACCGTGAATTTTGCCTTCCCTAAAGTCTCGTTTAAAACTAAATGGGCAACAACGCTATAAGATGAGAGAAAAGTCTTGCCGCACGTGTGCAATGTAGTAAAATTTACGATGATTAGCATATAATGTATGCATGTATTAAAATAAAAAAAATTATTTTTATTTATATATATATATAGACACCGTAAGTTAATCATTGATCGCATGTGAAGCATAACTTTTTCATTGAAAAAAATTTTGGCGTCGATTTTAAAGTGAGATAGTTCTTGCATACCCACGGAACAATGGAAATTCGATTCCCGCCTCAAGCGTGAAAGAATTGGAAAATGCTGTAGGTTTTGATAATCGCTCATAATCTCATCAGGACCGTACGTTGTTAACACGCTGTCTACGTCCTATGCCAAACACGAATGTCATGAGCCTAAGATATATATATATATATAAAGCCGAAGTATACTATATCTCTCTATGCAAATACAAAGACTAGAGAACAAAAGATTTCAAAGTTGAAATAAAACATTAAAATAGAAGTCTCTAGGAATGACTCATTCAAACTCTACTTGATTAGCTCAAAATACTAATATATAAAAATTATATATAATATATAAATAAATATTTTATATAATTATTTATTATATATTCAAATAGATTTTATAGAATAGAATATATATATGAACTGTAATACTAAAATATAAATAAAATTATTATTTTAACTATGTAAATGAAAGTCTTATATACTTTTAAATCCGAGAAATTCCAAACAAGCAGTTTGTGGACTACTTAAGCAACATGGCATTGCTTGGGATTGATCAAGCCAGTCTAGAGTAAGTCGACTAGGCTCCCCCCTCCATGATAGGATGCTCCGTCGCTAATATACATTCATACATACTATGTATGTGTTGGGTAAATGGGCCAATAGGCCTGAAATATCCTAATGGGCCTTGAAAGCCCATCAACTTTCTTTGTGTGTGAATAAAAGATTATGAGAACATTTAGTCACACATCCAAAAATCAAGAAAGGAAGGTTCACTTATATGAAAACCTTTTCCTTGAAGCTTAAGTTCCTTAGGCTCACCATAAGTAGAGAGCTTGAGGGTGATGCACGCACGCGTATGTGCAAAAGGCGCAATGGACGCTTTATAGGCGCACTTTGCGTCGAGGAACTTGAGGGGCTTTTAAATTTTTCCTAAATCATGAGGATTCGACGGTGGAAACTGATCGGATTAAGATAAGAGCCTAAGATCAATTGACCATTGATCATCGGATCAGGATCAGAATCGATTGGATGAAGGGTCAAGATGCGGTGATCAAATCATGATCGCGATCGCGATCCAACGGCTCACACCCATCGATTGACCGGTCAACTATTGACCGTTGGTGATAGGTGCCCATCCGAGATAAGGTATCACTCCGATCAAGTGATAAATTAACGTTTCGATTGTGAAAAGGCGTATCAAAGCCGTGCTATGGCTTATCGTTGAGATGGCTTATCTGATCGTGGAAATGAACTTTCGGATCATGGAAAGGCTTATCAGATCACGTGATCTGAAGATCATGATGATTAATGGGCATATCAAGGGTGATAAGCCCTTTACCCTCATATCCTTTGATCAAATCCGATCAAAGTAATTTAATTTAAATTAAATCCGTAGGGTTGCTTCCAAATGGCACCTAAAACCTATAAATAGGACCCTAGACCCTTGCATTTTAATTCATTCTTGATTTAATCCGAATCAATTCTAGTCTTTTCGTCTCTTAGGCATTTGCATACTTTCCTAAGGATAGTATAGCAATAGTGCATTAAAAAGAGAGAAGCATTCTTGGTTTGATATTTTTGGTAAATTGTAGTACTGCTTTCATCAAAAGTAGACTGTTATATCTTGTGAGATAATCATCATACTGACCGTAAGCACCGTTGTGGAATAAAATTATCTTAAGGACATAGAGTATAACTCTAGACTCAGTCTTATCAATTAGGTAGCCGCTATCTGCCACCAACAATCTTAAGACAATTTTCTGCTACCATGGAAGTGCTGCTGCGGATGGCTACTATACGACATTCGTTCAAGCCGAGAAACCGAAGAAATTCTCTTGCACGGACTTCAAGAGATGGCAACAGAAAATACTGTTCTACTTCACAACTCTGAATCTGATCAGAGTACTGAATGAAGATCCACATGTCCTGAAGGAAGGGGAGACTGACAAGCAAGTCATTGCTACGGTAGAAGCATGGAACCATTCTGACTTCCTTTGCAAGAACTATATCCTAAATGGTCTGGATAATATCATGTACAATGTGTAAAGCAGTATGCTACTGCCAAGGAGTTATAGGCATCCTTGGACAAAGTATAAAACAGAGGATGCTTGATATAAGAAGTTTGTGGTTGGAAGGTTCTTAAACTACAAAATGATCGACCACAAAATAGTTATGGAGCAAGTCCAAGAGCTCCAGATCATCCTGCATGAGATACATGCAGAAAGAATGTCTCTCAGTGAGTCATTCCAAGTAGCTGCCATCATAGAGAAGCTACCACCATTATGAAATGACTTCAAGAACTACCTGAAGCATAAGTGGAAGGAAATGGGACTTGAAGATCTAATTGTCCGTCTGAGGATCGAGTAAGATAATAAGAGCCAAGATAAGAAGACAAAAGGACAACCTGCTGAGCTTAAGGCCAACCTCATATAAGGAAAGAAGAAACGTAATTTTTCAGGCGAAGGCTTTAAACAGAAGAAGGGCAATCCAAATAAATATAAGTTCAAGAAAAAGTGCTTTATTTGTGGAAAGTAAGGACACAAATCCAAGGACTGTCATTTCAAGGATAAAGAAAAGAAAGAAGTCAATATTACTGAAACCCTATCCCAAGAAGTATTCGAGATGATGCTATCAGCTATTATGATTGAAGCAAACATGGTTGACAAAGCAAATGAGTGGTACATCGATACTGGAGCTACCAGACATGTCTACTCTGATAAGAGTATGTTATCATCATATACTCCTATCAATGGTAGAAATCTGGTCATGGGTAACTCCGCTACATTCAAAATAGAATGACTTAACCGTATTATTTTGAAGATGACATCTAGCAAGGAGCTTCTACTTAATGATATGCTACATCCCCAACATCCGAAAGAATCTTATATCAGGCTCCCTCCTAAGCAAACATGGCTTTAGGATGGTCTTAGGGTCTGATAAATTTGTACTTACTAAGGGGGGATATTTATTGGAAGGGGTTACTTGAATAATGAATTATTCAAGGTTAATGTAATGATTGTATACATAAACCTTGAAATAAATAAAGTTTCTTCTTTTGCTTATATGGTTGACACTTCTTGTTTATGGCATGATAGATTAAGACATATGAATTTTAATTCATTACAAAAATTAATGAAATTAGAATTATTACCTAATCATGAAATCGATCCACATTACAAGTACGTGTGTGTTGAAGTTAAGTTAGCAAAAACACTATTTTCATCAGTAAAAAGAAATACTGAACCTCTTGACTAATTCATAGTGATCTATGTGACTTAAATCAGTTCAAACTAGAGAAGGTAAAAAGTATTTTATATATTTATTGATGATTCAACAAGATACTGTTATGTGTATCTACTAAAGTCTAAGGATGAGGCTTTAGAAATGTTTAAATGTTTAAAATGAAGTTGAAAATCAACTTGGGAAAAGATTAAGGCCATAAGGAGTGATAGAGGTGGTGAATACAATGCACCTTTTGATAAATTCTGTCAAGAGCATGGCATTATTCATCAAACTACGACTCCTTATTCGCCTCAATCTAATAGAATTGCGGAACGTAAAAATCGCACATTGAAAGAAATGATGAATGCTATGTTGATAAATTTTGGTACACCACATAATTTATGGGGAGAAGCAATTCTCTCAGCAAATCATATTCTTAACAGGATACCTCTTAAGAAGAAGGATGTTACTCCATATGAGTTATGGAAAGAAAGAAGCCTTCTTACAATTACTTAACAGTGTGGGGGTGTCTAGCTAAAGTAGCTATTTTGGATCCCAAAATATCAAAATAGGATCTAAAACTATTGATTGTATATTTATCGGTTATGCACATAATAGTAGTGCATATCACTTTCTTGTGTATAAATCGAATATATTTGATATACAGAAAAATACAATCATTGAATCAAGGAATGCAACATTCTTTGAAGATATATTTTCAAATAAAAGTAAATTAGAAATAAATTCAAATAAAAGAACTTATGATAATACTGCTAGTAGTAGTCATCAGGAAGAATATCCTGAAGATGAACCCAAACGTAGTAAGAGACCAAAAGTTATAAAGTCCTTTGGTCCTGATTATGTAACTTATATGTTACAAGATGAACCTCATACATTCAAAGAGGCAATGTCCAATCCAGAATCACCCTTTGAAAAGAAGCTGTTAATAGTGAAATTGAGTCCATCATGTACAATCATACCTGGGAGTTGGTAGACTTACTATCTGGCATGAAACCTTTAGGGTGCAAGTGAATTTTTAAGAAAAAGCTAAAGGCTGATGGATCAATTGACAAGTATAAAGCCAGATTAGTGGCTAAGGGCTTCAAACAAAAGAAGGTATAGACTTCTTTGATACTTATTCACCAGTAAGTAGAATAACATTTATAAGAATGTTAATCGCTTTTGCAGCCATTAACAATCTTGAATTCATCAAATGAATGTTAAAACTGCTTTCTGAATGGTGAATTAGATGAAGAAATATACGTAGAACAATCTGAGGGATTTATTATTTCTGGACAAGAAAAGAAGGTGTATAGACTTGTTAAATCCTTATATGGATAAAACAAGCACCTAAGCAATGGTATATAAAATTTGATAATGTCATGTTATCAAATGGATTCAAAATAAATGAATGTGACAAATATATATATGCCAAAACCCTGCCTGAAGGATATGTGATAATCTGCTATATATAGATGATCCGTTAATCATTGGTAGTAATACTGAAATGATTAAACAGCAAAGAAATGTTGATCAATATTTTGACATAAAAAATATGGGTATTGCAGATATTATACTAGGGATTCGAATCACTAGAACATCTGAAGAAATAATATTATCTCAATCTCATTATATTGAGAAAATATTAAATAAGTTTAAAATGTATGATACTAGCCAGTGAAAACACATGTAGATGTTAATCTATATTTGGCTAAGTATACTAGAGAACACATATCTCAATTTGAATACTCACGTATAATTGGTAGTTTAATGTATGTCATGATTATACTCGTCCTGACATAGCATATGCTATCAATAAGTTAAGCAAATTCATAAGTAATATAGGTCCAAATCATTGGACACCTCTAATAAGGGTATTAAGATATCTGTGATATACCCTAAGTTATGGATTACATTATTCAAGATATCCAGCTGTACTAGAAGGATACAGTGATGCAAATTGGATATCTAAATAGAAGATACAAAATCTACAAGTGGATATGTATTCACCTTAGGAGGAGGTGTTGTGTCATGGAAATCTTCTAAGCAAACATGTATAGCTCGATCCACTATGGAATCTGAATTTATTACTTTAGAAAAGGCTGTTAAAAAAGCAGAATGATTTTAAAATCTTTTAGAAGATATTCCATGTTGGTCAAAGCCTGTGTCTGCAATATGCATACATTCTGATAGTTAATCGGCAATTTGCAAAGCACTGAATAAGATGTATAATGGTAAGTCTAGACATATACGTCACAGACATAATACCATTAAGCAGTTACTTGAAATTAGTGTAATTTCTATTGACTATATTCAGTCAAAGAAAAAACCTAGCGGATCCATTAACAAAGGGGTTACTAAGAGATCAAGTAAACTATTTATTGAGGGGAATGGGTTTAAAACCTATAACTGAAAAATCTTCATAGTGGATACCCAACCTAGTTGACTGGAGATCCAAAGATTAGGTTCAAAAGGGACAACTAAATTATGAAGAAACTTGAATAACACTAAGGATATCCAATCCTACTCATTCCTATGATAATTGGTGCTACTTGCTAAAGGGACTAGGATAAGCATTGCTTTTAATGATTCTTATGACATGAATATTCATGTAGGGTATAGCAGGATACTCTTAATAAGAATCACCTATGTGAGTATGAACTGAGCCAATTCTATGAGAATGTTAAGGTTTAATTCTGTGAAGCACTCATAAAACCAGAAGATGTTCGGGGCTTAAATGAATACAACCATGAGAACCAAAAGAATGCTCGGGAAGAAGTTACATGATTGTTATTGTCTTAGTTTACACAAAACGCTGAAAAGTTCAAGACATCATGTTCACTCTTTAACAAGTAAACTCGATAACAACTCACTAAGGAAGGTTCAAAGCCACAAGCTATCTATCCCGATACAACTTCATCCCATTATACTCTCTTTAGTGTCTGCATATTCATTTGCATTAAAATCCTTTTATGTGAGGGTTTGCCTTTGCTGATCTTTGCTGATCTTGGATCTAAGTTCAATTTCCATTCATGTGGGAGATTGTTGGGTAAATGGGCCAATAGGCCTAAATACCCTAATGGGCCTTGAAAGCCCATCACCTCCCTTTGTGTATGAATGAGAAATTGTGAGGACATTTAGTCCTACATCAAAAAAAATCAAGAATGAAGGTTCACTTATATGGAAACTTTTTCCTTGAAGCTTAAGTTCCTTAGGCTCACTGTAAGTAGAGAGCTTAAGGGTACGCATCATCCCCGCACATGCGTGTGTACGAAGGATGCAATGGGCGCTTTGTAGGCGCACTTCGCACCATCACGAGGAGCTTGAGGGGCTTTTAAATTTTTCTTAGATCATGAGGATCCGACGGTAGAAACTGATCGGATTAAGATAAGGGGCTGAGATCAATTAACCGTTGATCATTGAATCATGATAAGAACTGATCGTTGATCGATCGGATGGATGGTCAAGATGCGGTGATCAAATCATGATCGCGATCGCGATCCAATGGCTTACACCCATCGATTGACCGATCAATTATTGACTATTGGCGATAGGCGCCCATCCGGGATAAGGTATCGCTCCAATTAATTCGTTGTGATAAATCAACATTTCGATCATGAAAAAGCATATCAAAGCCATGCTATAACTTATCTGATCGTGGAAACAACCTTTCGGATCATGGAAAGGCTTATCAGATCACGTGATCTGAAGATCACGATGATTAATGGGCATATCAAGGATGATAAGCCCTTTACCCTCACATTCTTTGATAAAATCCAATCAAAGTAATTCAATTTAAATTAATCCATAGGGTTGCTTCCAAAGGGCATCTAAAACCTATAAATAGGACCCTAAATCATTGCATTTTAATTCATTCCTGATTCAATCCGAATCAATTCTAATCTTTTTTCTCTCTTAGGCATTTGCATACTTTTGTAAGGATAGTATAGCAATAGTGCATTAAAAAGAGAGAAGCATTTTTGGTTCGATATTTTTGATGAATTATAATACTACTCTCGTCAAAAAAAAAAAAAAAAGATTGCTATTATTTTTTTTAATAAAAAATTGATGGGTTCAACTATGATATGTTTTTAAATTTGTTTTTGAAGTCCGGCTTCTTCCTCCGATTCTTGAGTTACGGCACCAAAGGCATCGGAGAAAAAGCCTCGGTGGGAGAATCCAAATCCAAATATCCCAAATTTGGCTCTTTTCCGCGGTACTTTTGGACGAACGAAACGAAAGTCGTCGGGATTTGAAGATTTCCACCGCATCTTCTGTGCTCTTTATTAATTAAGAAGTCCACCGTCTCATGACCTCTTAATTAATTCCAGACCGACAGTCACAGTAAGTACTCCACCATGGAACTCTTCTTCTATATATAGCTCCCTTTTCCTGTTGATCTTCCTTTCGCTGCTGCTGCTGCTGCTGCTGCTGATGCTGAGGTTCCGATGTTTTGGTGGCAAGCCTCATCATCATGCATGGCAAACGCCCTAGCTCCTCCAGCTCCAGGGCCATGGAAGCTCGCTCCCCATCAATATCGGGCACATCCAACATCTCATCATCGATCGGCTCTGATCTGCAGCCAACGAGATCATGAAGAGCCATGACATCACCTTCTCCAGCAGACAGTTGACCGGAGCCGTCAAGACATTTACCTACGGCGGCAAGGACCTTATATTTTTTCTCCCCCTACGGCGACTACTACTGGAGACAGCTGCGAAAAGATCTGCGTCCTGGAGCTGCTAAAAGCCTGAAGCGCGTGCAATCATTTCGGTCCATCCGGGAGGAGGAAGTGACGAATCTCATTCGATCCATCCATTTCCTCCTCCTCCTCCTCCTCGACAAGTACTGATTAATGGCGCCTCGATGTCGGTGAACCTTAAAATTAGCAAGATGCTGTTTTGGATGACGAATGACATTATAACGTACGACGAGGACCGTCATCGGAAAAAACAAGTGCAAAGATCATCAAAGTGAGTTCTAATTAGCAGCACGTACTGACCGAGTCCATAGAGTTGGCGGGAGGCTTCAATCTAGCCGACTTGTTTAATTCCATCATCATCCATCGTGACTTCTTGGTCGACAGCGGGATGGCGCAAAAAAAAGTTTCGCAAGTGCCACAAGAAGGTCGATCAGATCTTGGATGGAATCATCCGAGAACACAAAGAAAGGAGGATCGGAGGAGGAGGACAAGACAAAGTCGACGTCCGAATCCAGTACCGAGCGAGGAGGATTTGCTTGACGTCCTTCTAATAAGAATTTATCAGGAGGAAGGCGGCGCGCCAGCTTGAATTCCCTCTCACCATGGATTCTATTAAGCTGTTATTATCTTCGTAAGTTCTCGGGGCCGGGGCCGGGGCCGGGGCCGGGGCCGGAAAATTAAGAATTTAAACCATATGATCTTAATTTCGAAGCACCAGCTTATATAATTAATTTAATTCGTGTTTTAATTTCTACGTACGTACCGTGATATATATATATATATATATATATATATATATATATATATATATATATATATATATATATATATATATATATATATATATATATATATATATATTATAATTAACGTACATACGTACGTTTTGCAAGTTTATTTATTTTCGATCGGCAGGACGTACATTTTCGGAGCTGGGAGCGAGACGTCAGCCACCACTCTGGAATGGGCCATGACGGAGCTCGTACGTTAGGCATCCAAGAGTGATGAAGAAGAAGGCGCGCAATTAATCAGAGGTAAGGGAAGTCTTTGGAGAAAAAGCAAGGGTAACCGAAGCAAAGATGAAGGAATTACACTACTTAATTAAGTCTAGTCATTAAAGAGGCTCTTAGATTGCACGTACATTCCGGTGCCACTGCTAATTCCTCGAGACGTACGTGTGAAGTGCTTGGATACGAGATTCCAGCGAAGACTAGAGTGGTACGTTGTGAATGCATGGGCAATCGGGAGAGATCCCCAATACTGGGGGGCGAGGGCGACGCCGAGGAATTCAAGCCTGAGAGATTTGCTGGCAGTAAAATATATTGACTTCAAGGGGACGTACTGACTTTGAGTTCATATATACCATTAATTTGAGCTGGAAGGAGGATGTGTCCCGGGATGTCATTTGGGCTGGCCAACGTGGAACTTGCCCTCGCTAATTGCTTGTCTCCTTTATCATTTTGATTGGAAACTTCCTAATGGGATCGGGCCTAAGGATCTCTCGATCGATATGGCCGAGTCCTCTGGAATGACGTACTGCTAGAATTAAGGAGATCGGAGCTGTGCTTGCATGCCATCCCTCGTATTCCTTGTCCATAGTTATGCATGTTCAAAAGCGACTAATTTTGATGCTCTACATGGTAATCCCACGCATTATCCATCCTAGTTAATTAGCAAGGTCAAAGGTTGGGGGTTTCTATTAATTAATACATATCGTACTTGGTAGCTGATCAAGACTCATTATTATGTCCAGAAGACCATGATTAATTTGTAAGCTCAGCTAAAGGAATGATTGAAATTAAGAGTTCCCACATGTATATATTCAGTCTTCTCCATGTCGATCGATTGCAAGAAATTAAGGAATTATGTCATCAATAAGTTAGAAAAAAAAAAAGTCATGTTAGACATAAACATGGATGAAATTTTATATATTTAATATTAAAAGTTCTTTAGATTATGGAGATATAATTACAATATTTTATAATGATTGAATGCCTGATGATAACTAAATTAATAATTCAAACTGGTTTTCTTTTAAGTTGGAATGAATGCTAAAATGATTTTATAATGTAAGTAATCAATTATCTGAAACCTACGTACGTACTATCTCACCTCTCTTTTATTTCTTAATTATTATATTAGTGATTGTTTCAACTTATAGATTCAACCTGGTTTCAAATATAATTTTAATAATGAAAATAAAATTTTTAAAATATTTTGAAGACATTTCACTATTATATTGCTTAGTTTAAATAATAGTTTTTAAATTAAGTAGTTTAGAAATTGTAATTGATTCATATCATGAAAATATAAAGTAGTTTAGGTCGACACTTTTTCAAAGTAGAAATAATTAACTTAAAAGATAAAATTAACAAATTATTACATAAATTTTATATATGAATCACAATGGAAAAGTAGAAGACCCACTTTTGATGATCCATCTCAAAGTAATAGTAGTGCTTATATGGTTATTATTAAATAAAATGAATAAGTCATAGGGATTCTTTTTCTTTTAATCAACTTTTTTTTATTTACAAAATGGTATCATCACCTCTAAGAATTTAAATTGTTGATATTTTGTCTAATGAATAATGCACGAAAATGATTACCCCATACTTTTTACAATAGTGCATGATCTTCTAACACCTCTGGGATCCGTACGTAGCATCAAAGCTTGCTTTTTCTATAAAAATGGGATGCTGTAAGAATAGGAGCTACTGACGCCTGCCGAGATGCCCGTGTCTTTGAAGGATTGGACTGGGTGCTAAAGAAAGAACATATATAAGACGAAAGAGAACGATTAGGAATATATATATATATATATACAAGTCCTAATTAAAGAATGAAGAGTAATAACTCAGTGCACTAAGACTTTTACTCTTCCAAATAATTGCTTCTCAAGAAGAGAGATCAAGGAAAGCACTACTACTACATCTCGATAAAGCAGAAGGCTTGAAATACAGCATTTGCATTAAAAATCAAATTTTGCGCCCGTACGTAGTGAGGATGCAAATGTACTCATCACCAGGCTTGGAACTAAATTAAGAAGCATTAATTTTGTTTTCTACTAGTCAACATTCGAGCAACCATATCTAATTCCTCTTGCTCATTGTTCTCAAAGTCATCAAAGGTGCATCCCTCGTCGGCAAGGATTGCAGGTCGTGATTCATCTTCCGCCTCTCCCGTGAAAACATCCGTGCACTACCTGCTTGTTCTTCTCCACAGTCGTCACATGAAAGAAAAGAGATCACCGATGACCGACCGAGTGCAATGCTAATCCACAGATCGATCCAAGGCAATATTCAGAACCGAAGAAAATTCAAAGCGTGTGCAATGCAAGCCCATCGCTCTTAATTGCCGCCACTTCGTTGCGTTTGGACGCGATCGACCACGAAGATTCAATGGCGTACGGTTTCAAGTGACGTGCCTTACGTGCATGTTGATAATTAATGGTTGGTGCCGAGGGATAGTTATCCGGACATAATACATATTGCTACGTACGTCACAAGAGCAAAGGAATTCATTGGCGTACGTAGAATTAATTCTACGCACCGACATCACAAAGCAGATGCAAACATCGATCGTATGTTTGCATTATCATCGTTTAATTCCCTACACCATCTCTTTTAACAATAGCATGTTGAGGTGCAAAAAATATAATGGATAAACCATTCTCTGATCAAAACAACTTAATGGATTTTTATCATTATTTTATTTTAGTCAGTTAAATATGATTTTCGACACCATATATATATATATATATATATATATATAATATATATATATATATATATATATATATATATATATATATATATATATCTATTAATGTGAGGCATTCATTTGCTAACGAACCCCTCTTGCTAGACCTTTCTATATGCTTTATTTCAAACATAATGCTTCAAGTTATGCAAGTAGCTACGTTAGTATCCAAATTAGATATAATTACTACATGGGTTATCAAAGTATTAAACAATGATACCAACATTTGGATACATCCATTATATAATTAGATTTGACCAACAACTTTAGCTTCCCAAGGAAGATGAATTGATAAGTGAACTATTATATCAAAACAAAGGTAGGTGAATAAATTCTTTCCAATTTGCATTAGGTAATGGCAATTTGATGTTCAAGATTATCCAAATAATTTCACTGAGTAGATTGAAGCATAACTTTTGGCCTAGATTACTAAGAGAAACATTAAGGACTTCATTTTGATTAGTTGCTGCTTTAGAATTTTGAAAGTTCTCATCATGAATAATGACAAGCAATTTGATAATACTCAGTCCTGAGATTTTTATAAAAAACTGGCATTGTTCATCAGTTCTCTTCGGTAACCCATTTCCAAACTAATGGACAAGCCAAAATAATTATGCAAGCTTTGAAGATTTGACTTGATCAAAGCCAAGAAACTTTGAGTAGATGAACTCTCTAGCATCTTATGGGCCTATTGAACTACAAGTCAGGTATTTATCAAAGAGATGCCATTCAATTTGGTTTATGGAGCTAAGGCCATCATTCTAGTGGAGATTAGAATGCTATGTTACTGCACCCATGAGTTTCCAAAATAATAAAATATGAAGAACCTCAAATCTAACGTCGACTTGATCGTGGAAGTTAAGGAAAAGTTGCAAATTTGGATGGCTTCTTCTCAATAGAAAATGGCTAAATATTATAACTCGAGAGACAAATTAAGGTTGCCAATTGTAAGATGAAGGCCTTATGGTGATGAGAAAAACTAGAGCATTAAACCAAGCTAGCGAAGAAGGCAAGGTGACTACAAATTGAGAAGCCTCATATTAAGTAACAAAAGTAGTTACGACTGAGCAATTGTGTCAGGAGCTGGAGAGATGTCAGGAGGCGATTTTGAAGGTGATTTCAATGGCGATTTAGTGTGATCCCGTCACCGCGTTGATCCCGTCACCGCCTGCGTCAGAAATTGTTAATCGGTCACCGGATCCCGTCAGAAATTGTTAATCGGTCACCGCCTGTGTCAGGATCGTGGTTATTTTGCTTCGCAGATTGCTACAGTGTTTTCAAAGCGACTGCTACAGTTTTTCTGTTCTTTCGGTGCTTTACAATTCGTGCTTCTGAGGTTTTGAGGCTCTGTTCTTTCGGTGATCCATGTCTGCTTCCAATCAGCCATGATAGACTGATGGCTTCCTCTTTGCTTCACCTCGGGTGGGTCTGATGGTATTCGATGGGCAGAAGACAGTGGAGCGGCTCTCATGCCAGCTGTTTTGAATGGGATTTTCTCTGCTCCCTTATTGGCGGAGATGGCTGAGCTGAAAGGCTCTTCTCGGAGATCATTCAGGTCCCCTCATTCTCTGGAGTTTGAAGCGGATGGTTGGGCAACCAGGTCGATCATTGCCCAGAGCTTATCCCCTGGGTGCCGTCGGAGGTATTGATCCGTGAATTTTATCGTGCTGGAGTTGTCGGAGAGATTGAAGCTGTCGCTTTGGCTCATCGGCACTACATCTTCCGCTTCTTGGATGCCAAAGCTAGGGATTTTGTTTTGGGAAGGCCCTAGGTGGCGAATGGACAACCGATTGCCATCATGGAGTGGGAAGCAGAGTTTGTTCCGGCGGAGTTCTCTGTCCTCAACGTCATGCTGTGGATCCGTCTACTATTGTTGCTGCTGGAGTTCTGGACTGAGGACATTCTATCCTCCATCCTTTTGGTGGCGGGGGAGTTTAAATTTGTTGACGAACCCACCAAGAAGAAGAACAGAGGCAGTTATGCTCGCGCCTGTGTTCGCGTCGATCTGACCAAACCATTCCGGTCGGGGGTGAGGGTGCTGGGAAGCAAGACCCCTTTCTGGCAACAGTTTTGCTATGAGAACGTTGAAGGGATCTGTGAATCCTGTGGGACGCTGCATTTTGGTGGGAGCTGCTCGATGGTGCCAGAGCATACCAACTCTTTGAGTGGCCCTACATTCAGCCCGTGGATGGCCGCGATTCGCCGAAGGAGATCGACCTAGAGCCAGTAGCGGCTTTCAGGGGGCAGGGGTCGGGGGTGACCGATCCGGCTTCGGGTTCGATGTCAGCATGGCAGTATCCGAAGCGGGTGGCTCGCCGGCAATCGGGCAAGGTTCCGGTCGTTGGGCGCCGACAGTCGGACATGGCTTCGGCTGAGGGTTGGTCTTCCCCTTCGTCATCGTTGGTGCCGGAGATGGGGATGAGAGGATCGGACCTTGGAACTAGTCCTATTCCAGTGTGCCGATCCCTCCCTATGCCGGGTACTGTAGCTAAGTCTCAGATAGAGACTTATTTGCTGAAACTAAAGGAGTCTGGGCCCAAGGATGTCAATCCATTTTATGCTCTAAATGCAGAGCAGCTAGCTGAATGCTCTGAGCCTCACAAGGATTCGACTCCGGCCTTGCTAAGAGGGCTCGACCAGTGGAGCCTAGTACCTCGCGAGTGCTTTCTAAGCCTTCAAGAGCCAAAGGGAAGGCACCCCACGCTGACAAAGGCAAGGAGCCGACATCCTTTACCTTTTCAGCTTCTGTTGACTCAGGCAGTGGGAATGGTACTCTGCCATGGGGGGTAACAAGAAACCTCGGAGTATGACTGGATTTACACAGCCAGAGAGGGTGGAGGGCGAAGAGCATGAGGTTGCAGTCCTCCAATTGAAACATGCCATTCAGAGTTCTGGGACGCGGGTGGTGTCGGATTCCTCCCAGTCTGAGGATGCTAGCGGATTGGATCCTGTGGAGAGTTCCATTATCGTCGGCGATCATGGTGATGAGATGATGCCGGGGGACAGGGACGGGTCCCTTCCCATGCATGCATCAGGATGAAGATCCTTGTATGGAATATAAGAGGAGCAATGAAACCTTCATTTCGCTCCTCTTTTGGGAGGCTTATGCAGCTTCATAGCTTTGACATTTGTGTCCTTTTGGAAACACGGTTGTCTGGGGATAGTCTGGCTCGGTTTCGGAGACTGATTTCCAGAATCTGGGTTTCTTATGCTGTTGAGTCGGTTGGTCTTTCTGGGGGTATGTTGGTGCTTTGGAGGCACGACAAATTAGAGTTGATGCCTTTCACTGCTGTGGTCAGCAAGTTGCTGCTATTATTTCTGAGGGGACCTCTATTTCATGGATAGCACCGACTTCCGAGTTCGCAGGGTGCTCTGGGGTGAGATTAATTCCTTACTCACTCAGGGGTTTCCTTCACTTATTGCTGGCAATTTCAATAGTATTATGGGGGCCACGAGAAGAAAGGGGATAGGCAGTCAGCTGATCTATCGGGTAGAGCAGAATTCTGGACCTTTATAGCTAATAATGGCCTTTTGGACCTGGGGTTCCAGGGTCCCCAGTTCACATGGTGCAACAATCGATCGAGCACTACCAGAGTGTGGGAAAGGTTGGATAGGGCCTTGGCAACTTCTAATTGGCTTCAGTGCTTTCCCTTTGTCACTGTTACCCACTTACCCCGAATTGCCTCGGATCATTGTCCTCTTTTGATTTCCACTGATGAGGGATTACAGTGGAGGAGGCAGTTCATATTTGAGTCGTTTTGGACTTCTTATTCGTCTGCTAGGGCTATCATTTCCGAGGTCTGGCGTATGCTGTAAGAGGGAGTGCAAATATCGATTATCTAGGCGCCTAGCTCTTGCCAGACGTAGACTGTCCAGCTAAAATCATAGGGAGGTGGGAGATATTGTGAGGCAACTTGAGCAAGCTGAAGACATTATTGTTTCTCTCTAGGCCAAAGAGGATCAGGAGGGTTTTCTCATTGAGTCGGATTTGTCGTTCCTCCGCTCGACTCTGTTGATCCATCACTCCCTTCTTCGTCAGCAGAAGATGTTTTGGAAGCAAAGGTCAAGGATCCAGTGGATCAAAGAGGGGGACTATAATATGATATTCTTTCATCAGGCTACCCTCAACCACCGAGCGGTGAACCGTATCAGCATATTGCTGATGAGGAGGGCCGAGTCCATGAGGATGATCAGGTGATTAGGGATCGGATTTTTCATTTCTTCCAGTCCCGGTGGACGGAGAATACGGGCTTTGGGTCCTCGGTCTGCCCTGTTCTGATCCCCAATAGGGTCTCCAACTTGGAGAATGACCTTCTTGTTAGGCCCATATCGGCAGAGATATTCGGAGGGCTTTATGGGATCTTGGAATGAACAAGGCCCCGGGGCCTGACGGTTTCCCACCATTTTTCTTCTGTCATTATTGGAGCATTTTGGGTCAGGATGTATCGCAGGCCATCCAGCTGGTGTTTCAGTCCAAAGCCATTCCTCCTGAATGGAATGAACCTTTGTTACGCTGGTTTCCTAAACGCCCGGACGCTACCAGTCCCTACCACTACCATCCTATTAGCCTATGTACTACCTTATATAAGGTTTGTGCACGGCTCTTAGTCTCTCGTATGCGATTGGTGATACCTCGGCTTATCTCTCCGGAGCAAGGAGCTTTCCTTAGAGGGCATAGCATTACTGATAATGCCTTGCTGGCTCAGGAATTCATGCATGATCTTCAGCATGCTTCCGGTCGGAACGCTCTCATGGCATTAAGCTGGATATGGAGCGTGCTTATGATAGACTGAGCTGGGATTTCTGCGTCGCACTCTTGATATGTTTGGGTTTACGGACCTTTTTATTGATTGTATTATGGCCGTGTCTACCGCCCATCTTTTTTTATCCTTGTAAATGGGGGTCAGACTGATTTCTTTCATTCTGAGGTTGGCTTGAGGTAGTGATGCCCCCTCTCACCATTTTTGTTCATCCTCTCTGCGGATGCTTTATCGAGGGTTCTATCTCAGGCACAGCTGAACTATTCAGTTATTCCTTATAGTGCGGGACCCATAGGACCTTCGCTATCCCACCTGATGTTTGCAGATGATTGTATTCTTTTGGGACAAGCTTCAGTTCGGAATACTACCATTTTTGCCACTATTATTCAGTCTTATTGTTGGGCCTCTGGTCAAAAAGTGAATCAACCAAATCTTTGATCTGCTTTAGCCCCTCAACGTCTCCTTCTCTGAAAGGCGCTATTTCGCAAATCATGGGTATCTCAGTCATGGCTAACAGGATCACTTATCTGGGGATTCTATTACCGGAGAAGGCCACGGAGTTCTGATTTCAGTGATCTTGTGAGACGGGTCCATGATCGTTGGATGGGTGGCAGGTTACTGGTCTCTCTATGATGGCGAGGATCACTATATTGAGATCTGTGCTATCGTCGCTTCCTCTCTATCTGTTGTCTAATGCGGCTATTCCATTGTCGTGCCTGAGGAAAATTGAGAGATATTTCTGGGACTTTCTCTGGGGCTCGATGTAGGATGGGCATGGTATTCATCTTGTCGGTTGGGATAGTGTCTGTCTACCACTTTCTGAGAGAGGATTGGGGATTCAGTCCCTTACTGTGAGGAGGGAGGCTTTGATAGCTAGGCATGCTACTCGGTTTTTGCTTGATCCGCACTGTATATGGAGTTCTTTTATGCATGCTAAATATGGTGACTGTCTTCCTCTCTTGATCCTCTATCTACTCGTGGGCTTTCCTTCTTTTGGAGAGAGGTCTGTCGGCATGCTCCGGATATTCTGAACACATCTCATGGATGATTGATGATGGTGCTTCTATGGATGTGGTTCAGGATTCTTGGATTGCAGACCTCCCCCTTTCTCGGTGGCCCACCTTTGTCAGTACTGCTATCCCTAGTGGTATGCAAGTGTCTGACTTGATAATCCAGGACTGTTCAGCTTGGAGTACCTCTTTACTTTCCAGTTTGTTTGGAGATGAGCTCTATCGCCGTATTCTAGCCATTCCTTTTATGTCGGGTCACATTCCTAATACCAGGGTATGGAAGAGATCTTGTTTGACCCGGGCTCCGATCAGGGACCTTTTGAGGATTTATAGGCCACAAGTACAGCAGGTGTTGGATGTGAATTGGATTTGGCATCTCCCTATTCACCCCAAGGTCCATCTATTTATTTGGAAAATGGCTCGGAACTGCCTACCCACATGCTCTATCCTCTCCAGGCGTGGGTTGAGTATTCAGGCCATTTGCCCGTTATGTGGCCTTGATGAGGAGATGGTTGACCATGCTATCTTCAGTTGCTCTAGAGCCAGGATGTTATGGCAGCTGTCAGGTAACCTACCTTGGGATGTGGGTACTCCTTCTCCCTGCAGTTCCTTTTGGGTTTGCTCTGGCGGGATTTTGTCAGGGTTCCCATCAGGTGGTTACTGCGAGGGCTTATATGGCTATACAGATCTGGTTATCCCGTAACCATCTTGTCTTCACTGATGTGATGACTTCTTCCCGTCGTATCGTCAGGACTGCTTTCTCTTCTGTGAAGGAGTATACCTTCCATCACATGGTTTTTGATTTTGATAGCCCTGGCCACTGGAGCTCCCATGCTGCCTTGGCAGCGCACCGGCGGACGGTCTTTATTTTCTAGGAGCCGCCACCTCCAGGGTTTGTCAAAATCAACTTTGATGGCAGTATTCAGGGTAGATCTGTTGGGGCTGCTTTTGTGATTCGAGGGCCGAACGAAGTGTTGCTAGCTGCTGGCGGATTTGGCCTCCTTGATTCTTGGTTCCCCTGGCTGAATTGTCTGCTGCTTGGGCGGACATTTCCTGTGCTATCCGTATTCTAGGCGCCCGTGCCTTATCATTAAGGGGGATTCTATCACAGTCATCCGTTGGCTCCGTCAGGATCCCAGTGATAGTATGCCATTCAATCGCTTGACTCTTGATATTCGATCTACCATGCAGGAGGCCTAGCGCACCCTGATTCGGCATATATATCGAGAAGCGAATTCTGCGGCCGACTGGATCGCTGCCAGGTGGCTGCTCACTCTGGGTTTTAGAGTTGGAAGCAGGAAGATCCTTGCCTTGCTGTTTTGATTCAAAATTTGTACTCTGACATATCGGGTTTGACTCACCATAAATTGATGTGATCATCCGCTTGTACCAAAAAAAAAAAAAAAAGTTTAGCTGAAAAGATGCTATACTATGCATACAAAGATATATCTTAACTATCCAAAAGTGAATTAGATTTTAAATGTCTACTTCAATTAGGAATCATATTTTAAATAGGAATCTAAAGTATACTAGGAATTCAAAAGCAAATACGATTTGAATGCAATTATATTCAAAATCAGTGATGAATCCTAGTTCAACTGGGAATACCGTACCAGATCAACTAAGAATTTAAATATAGCTACAAAATCAAAAAACTAATAGGAATAAAAAGAAAGAATAAAAAAGAAACTCTTTCTTTGAAATCAACTATGAAAGAAATTATAGTAGTCTTAATTAAGAATAAACAAATAAATCCTGACCCAAATAGGTTAGATATTGCTCTGAAGTCAAATATGATACAAATAAGCCCATACGAATATAAGGAAACTGTAGAAGCAAATATGATAATAAGATAATGAATGGCCTTCTGTCAACTCATTGAGAGCTTTAAGCTTTGCACCTCCAACCTCATCAAAGAATGTTGTAAGCTTTAGGCATTGAACTAGTTGCTTCTCACATGATCATGTTTTTCTGCTTGGTACCGCAATTACAAGGAAAGAATTATTACTTCAAACAGGGAATTAAAGAACTTCAAAAACTCTATTAATTATTACTTAATGTAAAAAGAGTAGAATCAAACCTATCTATAACTACTGGACGTAAGCTGCTGCATTAAGATCAGTAACGAAGACAAAGTGCATGGGAAGGTGGTGGCTGCTTGGAGGGGTGGTGGAAGAGGGGAAGCTTTTGGATTCTGATACCAGAGCCATTGCAATTTAATCCAAGAGCCGATCCTTTATTAGTAAAAATTCTTCTTTAATTATAAATGTCATATATATATATATATATATATATATAATATATAAAATATATATTAATAATATTAATGAACTGGTTTGAGAGTCCAAATTAAATGAGCTAGCTGTGCCTAGCTCAATCAAACTCCGATCATTTTAATTTAAAACTTCCATGCAGCGCTGAAAAAATAACTTGTTCGTTGATGAGCAAGTTGAGCTCCAGCTGAATTTGGAGCCAAATGCTTATATATGAACAGCTTGCTCGCTTCACCCTTCTACGTATTTTACTTGGAATTGCGGATAAATTAATATGATGTCTCTTAGGACTAAATTCAGCGTATTTAAATCCTAGGAAAGGATAAAGGCAACAACTCCTTTCACCCATTCCCATTTGTACCTTCCAATAAAGCATATTGTTGATTGGCGGCCCCTCATAACAAACATTGATGCGACCTTGGGACCAATTAAGTTCTCGGTCTCACTGTCGCTTTGCCGACCATTACCATTGCTTAAACTTATTTATCTTTTTTGCTTCCATGGCAATCATGTTGCAAGCAAGCCTCAGGGAAAGTCCCAGCTCTCGCGCTGCAGGTCGTTGGACTGCTGTTCGAAAAGACCCTGTCCAAACCTATCCCATCTGGTCCAGCCCGCGAGATCCACCGTTCCGAAACGAAGCCTGGAGTAATCCTACCATATTCGAGTCCAACCAGCAATTATTAAAAGGAGAAGGCATCTTTGAAATTGAAAGGAAAGCACATATCCCACCCTTCCCTCCCTCCCGATCCGGTCTCTAGCTCAAAACGGGGCCCGCACGATGGGTGCGAATTGACAACCCAAAGTCATTTCCACATACCTTGCCACCCGGCTCATTTCTAGCATGACGAGCGGATGTCAGAAAGTCCTCCTTGGAATTTTGTGATGGAAGGCAAGGCTTTGCGAGGCCACGGGTAGGGGAGCAATTTAGATTGGATTCAATCTAAATCTGATTTATGGAATCTAAGTTACAGTAATATTTAAACTCATATTTACTCAATCCAAATATGAAAGATTCAGATTTAACTTGATTCAATTTGTAATTGATCAGATTATGATTGACCGCAACCCGAATCTGAGATAACCCAAACCTAAGGATTACCCGATCGGGGTAACTTATCGGCACCAGATTTTTGGGGGCATTGAAGGAGCCAATCGGATCAACGAGATGACCAACTTGAGGGCGAGGAGGGCAAGGCCGTCAGTCGCAAGCGAGGAAAAGGATAAATATAAAGGCGAACCATCCGCACATTTCGTTTCACTTCCCACCTCATTTTGTTTCACTTCCTGCCTCCTCTTCTTTGTTTATGGCACATCCTCTTCTTCTTTGTTTCAAGTAAGACTTTTTTTAAAATAAATATTAAAGCCCCGAGTCTAGCTTATGCGTTCAGCAAGGAATTTTTTTTTTCGTCTTTGGGATCCATAATTCGGTGTTTATTCACTTTGGAAAAAGTATTTTGTTTTTTTTTTCTCATCAACCCAAATTTCAACCCGAAACTTAACCTGAATCCGATTTTTAAAAATAGGGTTAGGGTTGAGGTTTATAAATAGGGTTAGGGTTGACATTTTACAAATAAGATTAGGGTTAGGGTTAAAAAAAACCCGAGTTTCATGAGCCCGATTTGCACCCCTAGCCACAGGTGCCATTTACCATGCGACGTCTCATTGATCCCCATCACGCTGAGAGGCATGAGAGTGATCTTCCACTAGCATCCCATCACCTTGCATCAATATTAAAAATAACGGGAAGATTTTTTGCTCTGGTTTGCTCTGGTTCGTGCTTTAAGATTAGTGCTCGATCTTCTTTCTTCCCGATCTCAGGCGACTTTTACTCGATTTCGATCATCTTTCGGTGGATGATGGCTGCTGGCAACTCCATCCCCCTGACCGGTGGTGATCGACGGAAGGCCCCTGCTGTTGCCTCTCATCGACCGAACGGAAGTTCGTTCTTGTGGTCAACTTCGAGCCTTCGTCGAATGAAATCGCTGCTCTAGAGAAGTTTTTCCCTGATGTTATCCAGCTTCCCACCGCGGCGATTGATCAGGAGATTGCAGATTGGTCTCATCTGGGGTTGATAGTGCGCTGTCTCTCTTGCTGGGTTCCCTCTGAGGCTGTCATCCGGGAGCTTCGTAGAGGAGGTATCGATGGAGGGATTAAGATTATTGGCCTTGCCTATCGCACCTTCCTGCTGAAATTTGATCTCCAGGCTGCTCGTGACGCTGTGTTGTCGCAGCCGTGGATTGTTAACGGCCAGCCTCTTGCTGCGGAGGCATGGTGTCCAGGTTTCATCCCTGCTGAAGATGCTTTGCACCAAGCTCTGCTCTGGATTCGGCTTCCCAAGTTGCCGATTGAGCTTTGGACGGATGAGTCCCTTCGAGCAATCCTATCTGTTGCTGGCCAGTATGTGTGCATGGATTCTTCTACGAAGGAGAAGAGGTGGGGCGGCTACGCTCGGGCATGTGTCAGAATCGATTTGAGCCAGCCCCTCCGCCCTGGTGCTCATTTCAGAGCAACAGGGACCCCCTTTGGCAACAATTTGTATACGAACATGTTGATAAAATTTGCTCCCTGTGTGGATCCCTCCACCTCTGCGGGGCGTGTTCTTCATCCAAGGAATCAGCTGGGGTGGATCAGTCGTCTTCTGATGTGCCTCAATTTGGTCGTGGATGTCTGCTCTCCGGATCCGTCGTCAAGCTCCGGTTGAGGATTCTAATCATCCTGTGCAAATGGAAGGGTCGTCGGGTATGGCCAAGTCTGGCCCTTTGGACGGGGAGGATGGATGGTTGCTTCCGAGGAAGACCTCCAGGAGGAGGGTCGCTCCTTCAATTTCTCCTCAAGGTGCTGTTTTCCCTTCTGATAATCTCCCTGAACTCCACGCTGGACCGTGCCGGGAAGGTGATTTCGTGCCGGCTACTGTAGCTGAGCAATCTGAAGCTTCTAATGTTTCAGTGTTGGCTTCAGAGGGATTTAAGGTTCCTGTGAACCATTTTTAGTCTCAGAAGGATCCTAAGGCCCTGAGGAAGTCTCAGACTCGTAAAGCCTCTAAGACTCCAAGCTAGGTGGAGGATTTCCAATTTGTTGCAACTGGCCCTGAAGCTATGTCTGAATTTCCCTCTAAATCAAAGGAGGTGTCCTCTGGGATATTGGCAGATAACCCTTTTGGCCTTTTGGGTTCGGATCGTTGGGTCGGGTGTTCTAAGATCCGGGAGGATGCTAATCCTACATCACTTAAACGGGCCCGACCTGCTGTGTCTGCTGGCCCCAGAGTTATTTCTAAGGAAGCAAAAGGCAAGAGCAGTCAATCTTTCTCAGGTAAAGCCCACTCTGTGGCTTTTGTTCTTCCCTCTGGATCAGCCCCCCGCCGGGCTAATTGTGATCATGATGTTATGGTCTCTTCTCTTAAGAAGGTGATTCGAGCTGATGAGGATGCTGTAGCCATGGATCTCTCTCGGTAGTCGGACCTTGTGACTCAGGTCGGCTGTCCTTTGTCTGAGGATGGTTTAGCGGCTCAGGGCCTAGTTTCTAGAGATCATTCCGATATGGAGTTGGCTGGAGCCAAGGATGGGGCCCATGTGACACCTTGACCTGGTTTTTCTCTTTATGAAGATTCTTATTTGGAATGTCCGAGGAGCGTTGAAACCTTCCTTTCGCTCCTCCTTTACTCGGTTATTGCAGCTTCATCAGTTTGATATCTGTGTTTTGCTGGAAACTCGTCTTTCGGGTTTTAGTCTTCAGCGCTTCCGACGGAGAGTTTCCCGGTGTTGGTCTTCTTATGCTGTGGAATCTAATGGTCTTTCTGGAGGTATTTTGGCACTTTGGCGGGAGCCTTCCATCCGTATTGATGCTTTTCATAGTTGTACTCAACAGGTAGCCCTGGTTATTTCGGAGGGGATTACTCCGTCTTGGCTACTTCTTGGCGTCTATGCTAGTACGGACTACAGGGAGAGGCGCTATCTATGGTCCGAGATACTCACACTCTTAGGCCAGGATTTCCTACGCTTATTGCCGGAGATTTTAATTGTATTGTGGATGCATCGGAGAAGTGGGAGGGGGGGGGGCGTCGGTTTTTGGATTCCCCAAATTCTTCTGAGTTCCGCTCTTTTCTTTCCACTGCCAGGGTTGTGGATTTGGGGTTTTCTGGCTCTCGGTTTACATGGTGCAATAACCGACAGGGAACTGCTCGGGTGTGGGAGCGCCTTGACCGAGCTTTGGCTTCCCCTGGTTGGATGCAGTTCTTTTCTGGCGCTACTATTTCTCATTTGCCTCGAATTGCGTCTGACCACTGCCCTCTTCTGATCTCTACGGAGTCATCCACTCGGCCTCTGAGGCCATTTCGGTTTGAGCAGTTTTGGACTTCTTACTCTTCAGCCCGGGCTATTATCCATTAGGTTTGGCGGATGCCGGCTAGAGGAAGTTCTACCTACCGTCTCTCCCGCCGCCATGAATTAGTGAAGTGCATGCTCCTAAGATGGAGCAGGAGAGAGGTGGGCGATCTTGTTCAGCGTATTCAATCTATGGAAGCTGACATTGCTTTGCTTCAGGCGAGGGAGGATTTGGATAGCTGCCTCTCTGAGTTAGATCTCCAGACTCTCCATCGGAATTTGTCTTTACACCATTCCTTACTTAGTCAGCAGGAGACTTATTGGCGACAGCGGTCCCAGATTCAGTGGCTTCAGGAGGGCGACCGGAATACCAGGTTCTTTCATCAGGCTACTATGGCCCGGCAGGCTGCCAATCGGATCCGGTATATCAGTGATGAGAATGGTCATATTGTGGAGGATGAGGAGACTATTCGAGAGCAGATTGTCCATTATTTTCAGTCCTGTTGGTCGGAGGTGTCTGCCAGTGGTTGCCCCATTTCTCCTGTTCCCCTGGCTTCCCGGGTTTCTGAGGATGATAATGTCGTGCTTTTAAGGGAGGTCTCGGCAGAGGAGATTCGATCTGCTGTTTGGGTTCTGGGCCCTGATAAGGCCCCTGGTCCTGACGGGTTTCCTCCCTTCTTCTTCCGACACTACTGGGATATTATCGGGCCGGATATGGTTATGGCTATTCAGATGGTTTTCTCATCTAAAGTTCTTCCTCCTGAGTGGCAGCGTACATTTGTCTCTCTTATCCCTAAGAGGTCGATGGCTTCTCTTCCCCAGCATTATCGGCCTATTAGTTTGTGCACCACCCTTTATAAAGTCTGTGCTTGCCTCTTAGTCACCCGGCTTCAGGGAATGATTCCCCGCCTTATATCTATGGAACAGGGGGCTTTCATCCGTGGTCGTAGCATCACTGATAATGCTCTTATTGCCTAAGAATTCATGGATGACCTTCATCGGGCGACTGGTAGAAGGGCTCTTATGGCTATCCAGTTGGACATGGAGAGAGCTTATGATAGGATCAGTTGGACTTATCTTCGGCAGACTCTTCAGGAGTTTCGTTTTGCTGATCTCTTCATTGAATGGGTTATGGCATGTGTGCAGGGGCTGACCTTTTCCATCCTCATCAATGGAGGTCCTTCGGGTTTTTTCCCATCAGCTGGGGGGCTTCGGCAGGGTTGCCCTCTTTCTCCTTTCCTGTTCATTCTCTGTGCTGATGATTTGTCACGCACTTTTGCTCAGGCTGTTGGAGCGTCTATGTTGCAGCCTTATATGCCTGGGCCCCAAGGCCCCCCTCTTACTCATTTGCTCTTTACAGACGATTGTGTTCTACTTAGCCCAGCTTCTATTCAGAATGCGGCGGTTTACTCTGCTATCCTTCAAGCTTATTGCCAAGCTTCCGGTTAGTGGGTCAATCTGCAGAAATTTATCCTTTGTTTTAGCCCGTCGATCTCTTCTTGTTGTCGGACTGTGATCTCCCAATTGTTAGGGATATCTTCCCATTCTGACCGCCTATCCTACCTTGGGATCCCTATTTCGGGGCGTCGTCCTTGGCAGACTAATTTCGGGGATCTTGATCGTCGGATTTCTGATCGGCTGGGCAGGTGGCAGGCTTCCAGCCTCTCGATGATGGGTCGGATTATGTTGATTCGGTCCATCCTCACCTCGCTTCCCCTTTACCTCTTATCTAACACCCTGATTCCGGTTATCTGTCTACACCGGATTGAGAGGCGTTTTTGGGTTTTTCTCTGGGGCTCGAGTCAGGGCGGCCATGGTATTCATCTCCTTTCATGGGATACTGTTTGTCTGCCTATTAGAGAGGGTGGGTTGGGGATTCAGTCTCTGGTCCTTCGTCGGGAAGCTCTGTTTGCGAAGCATGCCTCTAGATTTCTATTGGATCCTCATTGTTTTTGGAGTATTGTTATGAGAGGTAGATATGGTGCCTGGTCTTCTGATTCGATTTCCCGTACTCCCCGCGGCTGCTCTCTGTTTTGGCAGGCGATTTGTCAGGCTGCCCCTTCTATTTTGCCCGATATTCATTGGATGATTGGGGATGGGAGATATGTCGATGTTGCTCAGGATAGTTGGATTGCAGCCATTCCTCTATCCCGCTGGCCGACCTTTATTAGTACTGATGTTGACCCCTCTATGTCAGTGGCTTCTTTGATTTGCCAGGACAGTAATGTATGGAATGCTTCCATGTTTTTCGACTCTTTGGGGTGGAGCTTGCGCAGAGGATTCTTGCCATTCCCCTTGCCCCCTCAGCTGACTCGGATACCAGACTCTGGCGGTGCTCCTGCCTCTCTCGTGCTCCTACTAGGGATCTAGTTGACTGTTTCCGTTCTTAGATTTCGGGGCTGGATGATGTTGCGTGGATCTGGTGTTTGCCTATCCACCCCAGGATTCGACTCTTCTTGTGGAAGCTTCAGTGGAACCGCCTTCCTACCTGTGCTCTGTTGGCCGGCCGTGGTCTCCTCATTTCGCCTCTCTGCCCAATCTGTGGGCTTGAGGATGAGTCGGTTGATCATGTTATCTTTACTTGCTCTCGAGCTATGAGGATCTGGCAGCAGATGCCGCTTACCCCATGGGTGTCTGAGGACGGACCCATTCGGCTTTCTTTCTTGCATGCCATTCGTCTTGCTGCTCAGAGTGGACTGGGCACCCAGTGTGCTGTCTCAGCTTATTTGGCTTATCATATTTGGCTCACTAGGAACCAGATGGTTTTCTCTGAAGAGACTGTTCCATCCCATATGATTATCAGAAAGGCTGTTCTTCTTGCCAAGGAGTATTGCCGCTCTTCTCTTGCTGTTCACTCTGTACGACCCGGTCTCTGGGACTCCCCTGCTGCTTCGGCAGTGCACCGTTCTACGGTCTTTGTTTCTTGGGAGCCCCCACCCCTGGGTTATATTAAAGTGAACTTTGATAGCTCTGTCTCTGATCGTATTGCTGGGTCCAGTTTTGTTATTAGGGGTCCTGAGGGTGAGCTTCTTGCAGCCGGTGGCCATGGTTCCCTTGATTTATCGGTCCCTATGGTGGAGCTTCAGGCTGCATGGGCTGGAATCAATTATGCTGTTCGTTATCTGGCCTCAAGCAGATTGATTATTGAGGGAGATTCTCTCATGGTTATTTGATGGATTCGTCGGGATGGGGGTCTTCATTCCACCAATCCCCTACTCCGTGCAATTTGGGATTCTCTCCAGACTACAACTATGCCTCTGATTCGCCATGTTTATAGGGAAGCCAATGCGGCGGCTGATTGGGTTGCGAATGTTGCAGTTCGCCATCCAGGCCCTTGGGAATGGTATATGGGTGACCCATGCCCTCTTATTTTGCAGCAAATCATGTACTCTGACTTCTCGGGTTTGACTCACGCCAGACTGGTGTGATCGCCCGCTTGTAACAAAAAAAAAGACATCCATCGTTTATATGGATGGATAAAGACGGGACACCATTTTTACGGGGCCGGTGGGATCAGTATCTAATTAGTTAGAGAATTGACGGCTAGGAGAGTTGGTTGATGCTTTGAGATTCAGCGATTCTATAGGCCCTAGGCCACTTCTATAGGCCTTAGACCACTTTCAGTATTATTGCATAATTTTTTGCTCAAGATCTTGTTTAACTATCATGAATTTAAACTCTCCCGCACTTAGCTCCGCAAAGGTGCTCAAATGCCTCGGTCTGGCCGAGGCATAAAATTAACTCGGTTTGCCGAAGTATGAGAATAGCTCGGTTTGCCGAGGCATGAGGATAGCTTGATTTGTCGAGGTGTGAGGATAGCTCGGTTTTGCCGAAGATGGTTTGACTCTGCCGAAGATGATTTGGCTCTGCTATTCCCCAAACGTGACAGCTGGCTGATCAGATATTGAGGTTGGTCTCGACCTTTTTATCGTGTGCACGGGCATTAGCGCCATGATAATTTTATCCCTTATCACATACCAAATATAGAGACTGGACCCCTTTCACATATTCTCAGACTACTCATAAATATTCCTTCTTTGGAAGAAGGTCTGTCGGCACGCTCCGTATATCCAAAACAACATCTCATGGAAGATTGGTGATTGATCTTCAATTGATATTGTTCAGAATACATGGATTGCAGACCTTCCCCTATCCCAATGGCCTACCTTTGCTAGCACTGATATTCCTAACGGGATGAGAGTCACTGATCTAATTACTCAGGACCACTCTGCCTGATACTACTCCTTGGTGTCCCGATTTTTCGATGAGGAGTTCTATCGTCGCATACTCTTTATCCCTCTCATTTCAGGTCACAGCTCCGATACCAGATTATGGAGGAGATCCTATATGTCTCGTGCTTCTATCAGGGGCCTCACAAGCTTTATAGGCCGTAGCCACAGCAAACGATGGATGCAGCATGGATATGGTATCTTCCCATTCACCCTAGGGTTCAGCTTTCATTTGGAAGCTTACATGGGATTGCCTTTCTACGTGCTCCCTGCTCTCTGGGAGGGGCATGACTATCCAGCCTACGTGTCCTTTAAGCGGTTCAGAGGAGTTAGTAGACTGTTGACCATTCTATCTTCACCTACATCAGAGCGAGACAGATATAGTGAATTTTGGGTCATCGGCCTTGGGACGATGACACTGCTCCTCATTGCATCTCTTTCATGGGCTTGATCCGATGGGATATGCAGAGGGGTATCCATCATCAGGGTGCTACGAATGCTTACATAGCACATCAAATCTAGTTATCTTGGAATCGGCTTGTTTTCACTGATGAAACTGTACCTCCCACAAGATAGTCAAGGCAACCATCTCTTTATCTGCTGAATACATTTTCCATCATATAGTTCTTGATTCTGACAATCCTAACCTTTAGGGCTCTCCTATTGCCTTGGCAGCGCACCAACGCATGGTCTTTATTTCTTGGGAGCCTCCATATCTAGGGTTTGTTAAAATTAACTTTGATGGGAGTGTTCGAGATAGACTTATCAGATCATCTTTTATGATTCGGGGGTCTAATAGAGCTATATTGGCAGCAGGGGGATTCGTCCTTCTTGACTTCTCTGTTCCTCTTGCTGAGCTGTATGCTACTTGGGCTGGTATTTCCTATGCCATTCATAGCCTTGGCGTCTGCAGTTTTGTTATTGAGAGGGATTCTATTACTATTATTCACTGGCTCTGATAGGACTCCTGCAATCATCTGCCAACCAATCCCTTGATTTACGACATTCGGTCTACTCTTTAGGAGGCTTACAACGCCCAGATTCGATATATCTATTGGGAAGCCAATTCAACGACAGATTGGATTGCTACTCGGATGGTCCATCACTCTAATTTTTGGAGCTGGAAGCAAAGAGACCCGTGTCCTCTTGTTCTTACATAAATTTTATTTTCAGATATATCGAGTTTGACTCACCCTAGAGTGGTGTGATAACCCCATCGGTACAAAAAAAAAGATAGGACATCGGGTTTTAACTTTAGACTACGTTTGCCATACATAATGGAACAAAATAAAAATAAATAAAATAAAAATTATAATAAAAATTATTTTATTTCATATTTGATGAAGGATATGCTAACAAACCAGATAGGATAGTTATACCCATAGGATGCATTTAGCATGCTAGATTGAGAAGAGAATAAAATATTTTTTAAAATCCTTTTTTAGGTTTGTTTTTCTTCAAAATAGAAAAAAAGTTTATCTCATAAATACCTAATCCTGTTGGAAGGAAGATAACTTATTCTATCAAAAGATGTATTTTTATTTTTATTTTGTTGAGCTATTACTTTATTTTCTCTTTTTTACTCTTATTCTCAGCAATGGCTATTATTTTTTCTAAGGATATACTGTGGTATCTATTTTATTATCTTATCCTCTACCAAACATAACATAGGATAATTTTTATCGTATCATGTTCTTTCTTCTTTTTTATCCTTTCTTTTATATTTCTATTATATCCTGTATAACAGCATTAGAAAAAAATAAAAATATTTTTTAATAGAATAAGTTGTCTTTTTTTTCGATGGAATTAGCTATTTTATGAGATAAAATTATCTTATTTTTTAAAAAATAAATATGAAAAAGGATCGAAATAATCCTGTCCTCCTAATTTGGTGTGCTAAATGCATCCTTAGGGTTTTGTCAACGAGTGCCCTTGGGGCACCCGTTAAGAAGTATTGAATGCCTCCATTTAATTAATCTTTGATGAAAAATAAGAACAAAAGAAGTATTGAACAAAAGAAGTATTGAATGCCTCCATTTAATTAATCTTTGATGAAAAATAAGAACAAAAGAAGTATTGAATGCCTCCATTTAATTAATCTAATATATATAGTAGCAAAATTTTTAAAAGGGTCAGAAAGAATCTATAACCCTAATACCTTCACATTTTAGATTTTTTTTGACTTTGTCTAAAAAAATTTGCTGCTATATAAAATTGAAGTATTAAATGCTATTTAAATATTCTTTAAGGGATTCATTTTTTTATTCTTGTTTTCTATAAAAGACTAATTAAATGGGGACATTAAATATCCCTTAATGGATGCCCCGGGAGCACTCATTAACAAAACCCTGACTTTAATCAAATTAACCTTAAAATGATAGGATCCAACATTAATGATTAAAAATTAGAGACATTAGGTGCAACCTAATAATAAAATATTTGTATATAAAAAATCATATGATTTAAAGATTTCTAATGTATGCATCAAGTGATAAAAAAATATTTAACTTATCTAATTTTTTATCACTAATGCATATAGCAAAGGTATCCATATTATACAATTTCTGATCGGTAGTTTAAAAGTGATAGATTACATCTAATAGCCCAAATCATGGATATTGAACCCATCATCTAAATAAAATTTAATTAGAACTAAGCCAAAACTCAGTTGATTGGATGTGAACTACTATCTTTAAGCAACTTTCACATAAAAAGTTATGCAACGTTAAGACTCCTAACCTATATATATCAAGCAATCAAAAACTATGTATCATTTTTGGTTATCCACTACTTGATGCATAAGTTAAAGGTCTTAAGTATTTTTTTGTATATAAATAGTTGTGCAACCTAATAAAAAATCAAAACAGTTGTGCAGCCTAATACTTCAACATGTTTTGTTAAGGCATGCAAAAGTATGTACTATAGTACAAGAAGGGATTTCATTGAAGGGAATTAACATATAGAGTTAAAAAGGGCTTAGAGGAGCTTTGATATGTTTTAATGCTATCAAACTTCTACGATACATTGATTGATGGGGGAGGCCATCTTTTCCAAATGTAATTGGTGTTATCACAACTGACAAAATATGGTAGGTAATACCTTATCAGTTTTTAGAGGATAACATGTTTTACCATTAGCACCATTATATTAGTATTTTGCAAAATAGGAGTGGGTTCTCTACTATATTTATTTTGGAAAGAATCATATAAAATATGTCAATCATATTTTGATATTGTTTGAGGAATTTGACGCATGAACTATTATTTACCTCGAAAAGGATTGACTCACACACCAACTCAAAATCATGGATCTAATTAGTCTAATTAGATGACCTTGATCCTTATCACTGTGAGAATAACACAAAATCTTAGTCTAAACCTTAATAAGTAGGCCAAATAAAAGATAAGATGAAGTAGAGATCTAATTTATACCAAACCATGGCTTGAGAATGAATAGGGCTCAATTTCCATAGGTGGATTTTGATAGATGGGATGATTAGATCTGATGACGCTCGATCACCCCTCCTCGACGTCGGGAACGGAGGCTCTTCTTCTTCACCGGATCGCCTGCAAAGAAGTCCCAAGACCGGAGAGGGTTCTCCGGTGGAACCCTCCGACGTCCAAGTTAGTGACAGAGGTCACAGCAGAGAAGGAGCTCGAGAGAGCTCTTGAGGAGGGAGAGGTCTCAGAAGGATCAGGTAGTTCCTTTAAGAGTTAGGGCATCGAGTGTGTAAAATGTGCGTTATAATGCCTTACCCGATTCTCGACGTAGTTTATCCTTTTATAGGGGGTGACGCTGGCACGATCACGTGGGTCTGCGTCCCATCAGCCGGCGGGGCCGTTGGATTGTCGGATCTGGTGCTATCGGGCGGTGCATGTTGGCCCTGCGGTGCGCATCGGCGCTATCGGGCGGTGCGCGTCGGGCGCTGTCGGGCGACGCACGTCAGAGGAACGGATTCTTAAGCTGCTGGGGCTGATCTGGCAGGAACCGGGGGTCCCATCTTGTCGGGCCGATCTGGGTCGACCTGAGATGGCTGGGGCCTATCCCGCCGGAAAGGCAATGCCGGGGTGGGGCCGAATCGGCGGGACTGGAGACGCCGGGGCCGAGTCGGGCCGGCCTGGGATGGCCTTGGCCGACTCGGCAGGACTGGAGATGCCGGGGCCGAGTCGGGCCGGCCTAGGATGGCCTTGGCCGACTCGGTGGGATGGAGATGCCGGGGCCGAGTCGGGCCGGCCTGGGATGGCCTTGGCCGACTCGGCGGGACTGGAGATGCCGGGGCCGAGTCGGGCCGGCCTGGGATGGCCTTGGCCGACTCGGCGGGACTAAAGACATCGGGGCCAAGTCGGGCCGGCCTGGGATGGCCTTGGCCGACTCGGCAGGACTGGAGACGCCGGGGCCGAGTCGGACCAGCCTGGGATGGCCTTGGCCGACTCGGCGGGACTGGAGACGCCGTGGCCGGCTAGCAACGTGCCGGGGATGGCTAGCTTGGAGACACCGGGGCCGGCTAGCAACGTGCCGGGGCCGGCTAGATTGGAGACGCCGTGGCCGGCTAGCAATGTGCCGGGGCATGCTAGATTGGAGAGGCCGTGGCCGGTTGGCAACGTGCCGGGGCCGGCTAGATCGGAGAGGCTGTGGCCGGCTAGCAACGTGCCGGGGATGGCTAGCTTGGAGACGCCGTAGCCGGCCAGGGATGTGTTAGGGCCGGCTAGATTGGAGAGGCCATGGCCGGTTGGCAATATGCCGGGGACGGCTAGCTTGGAGACGCCGGGGTCGGCCAGGGATGTGCCGGGGCTGGCTAGACTGGAGACGCCGTGGCCGGCTAGCAACGTGCCGGGGCCGGCTAGATCGGAGAGGCCATGGCCGGCTGGAAACGTGCTGGGGACGGCTAGCTTGGAGACGCCGGGGCCGGCTAGCAACGTGCCGGGGCCAGCTAGATTGGAGACGCCATGGCCGGCTAGCAATGTGCCGGGGCCGGCTAGATTGGAGAGGCCGTGGCCGGCTGGCAACGTGCCGGGGACGGCTAGCTTGGAGACGCCGGGGCCGGCTAGCAATGTGCCGGGGCCGGCTAGCTTGGAGAGGCCGGCCTTGGGGGTGTCGGCCTTTGGTGTGCCGGTCTTGGGGGCCGGCGCTAGAGCCTGTCGTCCTTTGGCCAGCGCTGGATGCTGGTGGTGGAGGCCAACGCCGGAAGCCGACGCTGGAGCCGACGCTGAAAGCCGACGCTGGAGCCGATGTTGGAGGCCGACGCTGAAGCCGACGCTGGAGTCGATGCTGGAAGCCGACGCTGGAGCCGACGTTGGAGGCCGACGCTGAAGCCAATGCTGGAGCCGACGTTGGAGTCCGTCGGCCTTTGGCTAGCGCTGGAGGCCGTCGCTGGTGGCCGTCACTGGAGGCCGTCACTGGCGTTAGAGTCTGAGCCTTTGGGGCCGTCTAAAAATTTCATTTTCTATGGGGTCAACTGGCCCCATCAAATGCCCCCCACACTCCTTGAGCTTGCGTGCCCCGCATCGGCTAAGCGAAAGGAGTGTAGGACTTTTACCTTGGTACCTTGCGCTGTCTTAGATGGACGTCTGCGTGCCTTCTTTGGCTAGCTGAGGGTGGCCAATAATCCTCTCCCAACACGGGGTCTGGGAGCGAACCCCGGGGGTAACCTGAGAGCTGGGCATCGTCAGGTTCCTTTTGAACCACCTCGGGGGTGTGGAACCTCTGCGAGGGGCGACTCAACCGGGTACGGAGCCTTTAGGGTCTTAACTAACTCTGGGGCACCGCCGTGCCGGAGCCGAGTGGTGTCCCGTGGGCCGCAATGCCGGTGAGCTCCTTTTGAACCAGCCTGAGTGTTTGTGTTCTGCCCAAGTAGCGACTCAGCCGGGTACGAAGCCTTTAGGGTCTTAACCAACTTGGGGGCACCGTCGTGCCGGAGCCGAGTGGTGTCCCGTGGGCCGCGATGCCAGTGAGCTCCTTTTGAACCAGCCTGGGGGTTTGTGTTTCGCCCAAGTGGCAACTCAGCTGGGTACGGAGCCTTTAGGGTCTTAACCAACTCGGGGGCACCGCCGTGCCGGAGCCGAGTGGTGTCCCGTGGGCCGCGATGCCAGTGAGCTCCTTTTGAACCAGCCTGGGGGTTTGTGTTCCGCCCAAGTAGTGACTCAGCCAGGTATGGAGCCTTTAGGGTCTTAACCAACTCGGGGGCACCGCCGTGCCGGAGCCGAGTGGTGTCCCATGGGCCGCGATGCCAGTGAGCTCCTTTTGAACCAGTCTGAGGGTTTGTGTTCCATCCAAGTTGTGACTCAGCCGGGTACAGAGCCTTTAGGGTCTTAACCAACTCGGGGGCACCGCCGTGCCGGAGCCGAGTGTGTCTCGTGGGCCGCGATGCCAGTGAGCTCCTTTTGAACCAGCCTGGGGGTTTGTGTTCCGCCCAAGTGGCGACTCAGCCGGGTATGGAGCCTTTAGAGTCTTAACCAACTCGGGGGCACCGCCGTGCCGAGCCGAGTGGTGTCCCGTGGGCCGCGATGCCAGTGAGCTCCTTTTGAGAGACTTGCGCAAGGGAAGACAAACTGTGTCGCCAGAAAGGACCTTTTTCTTTATTGCCTATGCCTCTGGGAGTACATTATTGATAATATCGGCGGAGGTTGTCCGCATTCCAGGTATGTGGAGTGGGCTTCCCGTCAAGCTCTTCTAGTTTGTATGCCCCCCGGTGGAACGCCTCGGCGACACGGTAGTGACCTTCCCAGTAGGGGGATAGCTTGCCCCCCTCGGTAGGCTTTGATACCTCGGCCTTTCGTAGCACCAAGTCTCCACGGCGAAAAACCTTGGGACAAACCCGGGCGTTGTAGTACTTGGCCGCTCGCTGGCGAAAGGTCGCCATGCACAGTCTCGCTCTGTCATGCTCCTCGTCGATGAAGTCCAGGTTGGCCCAAATTAGCGCGGGGTTGTCTTCCTCACTGAAGGACTCCACACGTGGACTGGGCAATCCGATCACGACGGGGATGATGGCCTCGGATCCGAAGGAGAGGCTGAAAGGAGTTTCGCCCGTCGGGGCTCTGGGCGTTGTGTGGTAGGCCCATATCACACTGGGGAGCTCTTCTACCCAGCATCCTTTGGAGCCGTCTAGGCGGGTCCTGAGCCCTCTGAGGATGGTGCGGTTCATGACCTCAGCCTCCCCGTTGGTCTGGGGGTGGCCGACGGAGATGAATCGGTGGCGAATTCCTAGCTCCTCGCAGAAGGCTTTGAACGCCTCGTTGCTAAACTGGCGACCGTTGTCAGTGATGAGGGTGTGAGGCAAGCCGAAGCGGCATATGATCGACTTTCAGAAGAAAGCCTTAACTTTGCTCTCCGTGATTTTGGCCAACGCCTCGACCTCGACCCACTTGGTGAAGTAGTCGATGGCGACCAACAAGAATCTCCGCTGTCCTGAAGCTGGGGGGAACGGTCCAAGGATGTCCATTCCCCACTGGGCGAAGGGCCACGGGGCCGAGAGTGGACTCAGCAGAGCGGCTGGCTGGATGTGCGCGTGGCGCTGGCAGCCGTCGCACCTTTGAACTAGCTTGGCCGCGTCCTCCTTCATAGTGAGCCAGAAGTACCCTGACGGAGAGCCTTCTGGGCCAAGGATCTGCCCCCCAGATGATTTCCGCAAATGCCCTCATGGATTTCTCTGAGGATGTAGTCGGCGTCGGTGCCTACGCACTTAAGCAACGGGTAGGAGAATGACCTTCTGTATAGGCGCCCGTCGAGGAGGATGAACTTGGAGGCCCTCCACTTGAGCAATCTGGCTTCGTTGCGGTCGTCAGGGAGGGTGCCGTCGGTGAGGTAGCGGACATAGGCGTCCATCCATGTAGGTTCCGGGGTGAGCGGGAGGACTTCCTCCCCGCCCTCTACACTGGGCCTTTCTAGATATTCGATGTAGGCGTCCCTTGTCAGGCCGTCGGCGGAGGTAGCCAGTCGAGAGAGGATGTCGGCCTTTGCGTTTTCGCTCCGGGGGATGTAACTGATGCTGAAGTAAGGCAATGAGGAGGTCAAGAGTTGAACCTTTTTCAGATATTGCGCCATAACGGGGTCGCGCGCCTCATACTCTCCGTTGATTTGCCCGGAGACGAGTTGCGAGTCCGTGTAGGCTCTGAGGTGCTTTGCTCCAACCTCCTGGGCTAATCTTAACCCGGCCAGCAGGGCTTCGTACTCCGCTTGGTTGTTGGTGGCTTCAAAAAGAAATCTCAGGGCGCACTCGGTTCTTTCTCCTCCGGCCCGGCAAGAATGAGGCCGGCGCCACTCCCTTGAGAATTCGATGCGCCGTCCACGTGGAGGATCCAGGTCTTTCCATCATCCCTCGGCTCGGCCTGGGCTGCTCCCCGGGGACCTCCTTGAGATCTTCCTCCGCCCAAGTGCACTCGACCAGGAAGTCGGCCAGGACCTGGGACTTCAAGGCCGGTCGTGCTTGGAAAGAGATGTCGAACTCCCCCAGCTTGATGGCCCATTTGGCGAGTCGACCCGAAGTATCCGGACGGGCCAGGATGGCTCGGAGAGGTTGGTCCGTGAGCACCACGATAGGATGGGCTTGGAAATACGGGCGAAGACGCCGGGCGGAAACTATCAAGGCGAAAATGACTTTCTCTGTTTTGGAATACCTGACCTCGGCGTCGTGCAGGACCTTGCTCACGTAGTAGACTGGCCTTGGGTTCCGTCAGCGTCCAGGCGCACCAGGACTGAGCTGACGGCTTCTGAGGAGGCGGCTAAGTAAAGGAAAAGACTCTCCCCGTCTCTCGGCTTGGAGAGGAGCGGTGGGGAGGACAGGAACGCCTTTAAGCCGTCGAAAGCTTCCTGGCAGTCGTCCGTCCATGTGAAACCGTTCACCTTCCGCAGGGCCTTGAAGAAAGGCAAGCACCTCTCTGCCGATCTAGAGAGGAAACGACTCAGCGCCGCTACCCTTCCAGTTAGCCGTTGCACTTCCTTCTTGTTGGACGGCGGCCTCATGTCAAGTATGGCGCTGATCTTCTCTGGGTTCGCCTCGATTCCGCGCTGGGTCACCATAAAGCCCAGAAATTTACCTGCCGTGACCCCAAAAAGCGCACTTCTTAGGGTTCAGCTTGACTTGGAAGCGACGGAGGTTGTTAAAAGTTTCTTCCAGGTCAGAGATGTGGTCGGCGGCACGGGTGCTCTTCGTCAGCATGTCGTCCACGTAGACTTCCATGTTCCGGCCGAGCTGGTCATGGAACACCTTGTTCATCAGCCGCTGATAGGTCGCTCCCGCATTCTTGAGGCCGAAAGGCATCACCTTGTAACAGTAAATGCCTTTCTCTGTCACGAAGGAGGTGTGCTCCTCGTCGCTGGGGTCCATCCTTATCTGGTTGTATCCGGAGAAGGCGTCCATGAAGCTGAGAAGCTCGTGACCAGAGGTGGAATCGACCAGCTGGTCAATTCTTGGCAAGGGGAAGCTGTCCTTTGGGCACGCCTTGTTGAGGTCAGTGAAGTCTATACATATCCTCCAGCTCCCGTTTGCCTTGCGCACCATGACTACGTTGGCCAGCCAGCTTGGGTAGTGCGCCTCCCGGATGTGGCCGGCGCTGATCAACTTGTTGACTTCTTCATCAATCGCCCTTTGTCGGTCGGGGGCAAAGCTCCTCTTCTTTTGACGGATTGGACGGTGGTGCGGGTCGATGTTAAGTTTGTGGGTGATGACTTCCGGAGGATGCCGGGCATGTCGGACGCTGACCAGGCGAATACGTCCGAGTTAGCCCGCAGGAAAGCTAAGAGGCGCTCCCGGTCCTCCAAGGGAAGGAGTCCGCCCACACGGACGGTCCTTGCTGGGTCATCGTTGAGAGGGAAAGTCAGGAGGTGCTCGGCGGGCTCCCCTCCTTTGGCGGAATCTCTAGGGTCAGACGCCTCCAGGGCCGGGTCGGCCTCCAGAGGGCTCGACGCCGCATGATAGCAAGGTAAGACCGGGCTTATCTCCCCACGCATTTCTCCAACTCCCTCGCTGGTGGGGAACTGCACCAGTAGACGTCGGGTGGAGATAACCGCATCCAAAAGATTCAGGCCGGGACGCCCAAGAATGGCGTTGTATGCCAAAGGGACCCTCACAACTAGGAATTTCATGATCACGGTGCTTTGGCATGGCGGGGTTCCGGCCGTCACGGGCAAGGATATTTCGCCCTCGACCCTCACAGAATCTCCGGTGAATCCAACTAGCGGGGTCGCCACGGGCTGAAGGGAGTCAACAGATAAACCCATCCGAACAAAGGCGTCGTAAGTAAGGATGTCAGCTGAGCTGCCACTATCAACTAAAATCCTTTTTACAGGGTGTTTGGCGATCGTCATAGCGACGACTACGCCTTCATTGTTTACATTTTCCATTACACAGTCTCCCCCCGGGGCATTACATTATTTGGAGCATCCTCCCCCCTCGGCCGCTTGGACGCAGAGGCTGACCCCCAGGACACCATCCCGACGGTCCGCTCCGTGGGAGTGTTGTCGACGGCGGCTTGAGCTGGTGGAGGCCCCATGATGGCCGGCAGCGGCTGTGGCGTCTTCTGGACGTACTTGCCGAGGTAGCCCCGTTGGATGAGCTCCTCGATAGCCCGTTTCAAACTGTAGCAGCTGTCGGTGTCGTGGCCGTAGTCCCGGTGGAATCGACAGTAGCGGCTTCTGTCGCGGGATACACCCTTCTTCATGGGGGAGGACGTTGAAGGTAGGGCTCGCCCTCGATCTCCATCAGGATGTGGGATCGAGGGGCAAGGAGAGGAGTGAGCTTACCCTCGTCGGGGACAGGGCTCGGCGCCTGTTGTCGGACCGGCGAGGTGGGTCGGATCGGCGATGTCGAGGAGGTCCGCTCGGCTCAGGGCGAGCGGATTTGTGGCTGGAGCCCTTCGAAGACTCCCGGCGAGTGAGGTCGGCTTCATCTGCCCGGATGTACTTCTGGGCCCGGAGGAGGAGGTCGGAGTAAGAGCTCGGGGGCTTCTTGTCCAAGGAGAAGGTGAAGCGGGACGGAAGGAGTCCCCGCTTCAGCGCCAGGGTGGCCACCGCATCATCGAGATGGTAGACCTCGAGGGCGGCGGTTTTGAATCGGGACACAAAGTCCCGCAGGGACTCTCCTTCCTTCTGGCGGACGGAGAAGAGGCTGTCCGCCACCCTTGGGATCCGGCGGCAGGCATCAAAGTGGGCCAGGAATGCCCTCTCCAGCTCCCGGAAGGAGTCTATGCTGTGGGGGGACAGGCGTGAATGCCACGCACGGGCGGCCTTCCGCAGGGTCGCAGGGAAGGCCTTGCAGAGAAGGGCGTCTGAGGCGCCCTGGACTTGCATCATGGCCTTGTAGCTCTCGAGGTGGTCGAGAGGGTCGGTCGTACCGTCGTACGGGTCCACCTGGGGGAAGCGGAACCTGGAGGGAACCGGTTCCTCCAGGATGCGGCGGGTGTAAGGAGGACGAGTGTCAAACTCTTCCTCCGGCTGGTGGTTTATCTTCCTGGCGAGCTCGTCGAGGCGCCGGTTGTACTCCTCCAGGCGTTCCTCCGCCTGGCGGTTGATCGTCGGAGCCCTCCGGGATGGCTCGGAGGAAGAAGAAGAAGAGGAAGCAGAAGATGGAGACGGAAGTCGGGACTTCCGCCTGGGTTCCTCGTGATGATGTGGCTTGGGAGGAAGCTCGCTGGGGCCGTGGCCAGGGGACCGTGGCCGCTTGGAGGGCTCGCGCGAGGCTTCCTGGGGGAAGCTTGACGTCGGCCGGTCCCCCGGGGGAGAGCCTCCCCTCGCCGACTGCTGGCTGGCGGGGGGAGCAGTCTGGTGCTGGGTGGCCACGGACTGCTGCTGCTGGAGTCCGTGGACCATGGCAGTGAGATTCTGAACTTGCTGGGAGAGGGTTGCCAGCTGCTCCGCCGTTTGGAGGGGCGTCCGGCGGCGGGCTGGCAACCGGAGGGCTGGTAGCAGGGGGATTGGCCTGCTGCCCAGCTGGGGGGGAGCCCAGCCGGACAGCTGACAGAGGCATCCCGAGCTCGCGTCACCACCATGGCTTCTGGGAGAAAAAGAGGGGATGAAGGATGTAGCTCGGGAGATCGTTCGCTACTTTTTCTTAGCGCCCCCTACCTGGCGCGCCAATCTGATGACGCTCGATCACCCCTCCTGGACGTCGGGAACGGAGGCTCTTCTTCTTCACCGGATCGCCTGCAAAGAAGTCCCAAGACCGGAGAGGGTTCTCCGGTGGGACCCTCCGACGCCCAAGTTAGTGACAGAGGTCACAGCAGAGAAGGAGCTCGAGAGAGCTCTTGAGGAGGGAGAGGTCTCAGAAGGATCAGGTAGTTCCTTTGAGAGTTAGGGCATCGAGTGTGTAAAATGTGCGTTATAATGCCTTACCCGATTCTCGACGTAGTTTACCCTTTTATAGGGGGTGACGCTGGCACGATCACGTGGGTCTGCATCCCATCAGCCGGCGGGCCATTGGATTGTCGGATCTGGTGCTATCGGGCGGCGCATGTTGGCGCTGCGGCGCGCATCGGCGCTGTCGGGCGGTGCGCGTCGGGCGCTGTCGGGCGGTGTGCGTCAGAGGAACGGATTCTTAAGCTGCTGGGGCTGATCTGGCGGGAACCGGGGGTCCCGTCTTGTCGGGGCCGAGCTGGGTCGACCTGAGATGGCTGGGGCCTATCCCGCCGGCAAGGCAGTGCTGGGGTGGGGCCGAATCGGCGGGACTGGAGATGCCGGGCCAAGTCGGGCCGGCCTGGGATGGCCTTGGCCGACTCGGAGGGACTGGAGACACCGGGGCCGAGTCGGGCCGGCCTGGGATGGCCTTGGCCGACTCGGCGGGACTGGAGACGCTGTGGCCAGCTAGCAACATGCCGGGGACGGCTAGCTTGGAGACGCCGGGGCCGGCTAGCAACGTGCCGGGGCCGGCTAGATTGGAGACGCCGTGGCCGGCTAGCAATGTGCCGGGGCCGGCTAGATTGGAGAGGTCGTGGCCGGCTGGCAACGTGCCGGGCTGGCTGGCAACGTGCCGGGGATGGCTAGCTTGGAGACGCCGTAGCTGGCCAGGGATGTGCCGGGCCGGCTAGATTGGAGAGGCCATGGCCGGCTGGCAACGTGCCGGGGACGGCTAGCTTGGAGACGCCGGGGCTGGCCAGGGATGTGCCGGGGCCGGCTAGACTGGAGACGCCGTGGCCGGCTAGCAACGTGCCGGGGCCGGCTAGATTGGAGAGGCCGTGGCCGGCTGGCAACGTGCCGGGGCCGGCTAGATCGAGAGGCCGTGGCCGGCTGGCAACGTGCCGGGGATGGCTAGCTGGAGACGCTGGGCCCGGCTAGCAACGTCGGGGCCAGCTAGATTGGAGACGCCGTGGCCGGCTAGCAATGTGCCGGGGCCGGCTAGATTGGAGAGGCCGTGGCCGGCTGGCAACGTGCCGGGGATGGCTAGCTTGGAGACGCCGGGGCCGGCTAGCAATGTGCCGGGGCCGGCTAGCTTGGAGAGGCCGGCCTTGGCGGGTGTTTGCCTTTGGTGTGCCGGCCTTGGGGGCCGGCGCTAGAGCCTGTCGTCCTTTGGCCAGCGCTGGATGCTGGCGGTGGAGGCCGACGCCGGAAGCCGACGCTGGAGGCCGACGCTGGAAGCCGACGCTGGAGCTGACGCTGGAAGCCGACGCTGGAGCCGACGTTGGAGGCCGACGCTGAAGCCGACGCTGGAGCCGACGTTGGAGGCCGATGCTGGAGCCGACGCTGGAGCCGACGTTGAAGTCCGTCGGCCTTTGGCTAGCGTTGGAGGCCGTCGCTGGAGGCCGTCGCTGGCGGCCGTCGCTGGAGGCCATCGCTGGCGTTAGAGTCTGGGCCTTTGGGGCCGTCCAAAAATTTCATTTTCTATGGGGTCAACTGGCCCCATCAAGATCCATGGTTTAGATAGTGGATTCGTTTTTTATGGTTTGGGTTAACCCAACATTCTGGTTTTGTTATTTGATTTAATTTGCAACGACCTAGTTGCACATTGGGCTAAGTTCAACACTCTAGTCAGTTATTTGGTCTCATTCTCAATTCCCTAATTATCAATTTAGGTTTAGTCTCCAAAATTGAGTCAACTTCACCAATTAGGTCCAATTTCCATGAATTTGGTCAAGTTCATCATTTTGGCTCAATCATCAAGCTTAATGCCCAATACACAATCACTAATTACATTCAATTTTCATGAATTTGGTCGAGTCCAACATCCTAGTTTAATCATTAGGCCTAATTCCCAATACCTAATTACTAATTGGGTCAAATTTTAATTGATTATATAAATTCAGCATTCTAGCTTCACTGCTTCGCTCAATTTCAAACCTCCTATCACTTGTTGAGTTTAATTATTATGGGTTCGGGATAAATCTAATATCTTGATTTGCCCATCCAACCGAATTTTTCCTGAACACAACTTGGTTATAGCCCATGCCGAATGGGTTCGATTTGGACTAAACCCAATTTATATTGGTTTGATTCAAGATTAAAACTTTATTGTAGCCATTTTATTTGGTTTAAAAGGGGAAGAAAATTCCCACATCCCAACGGAAACACCCATGCCCACTGGACTCTCCATTTCTTTGTGGATGGTCACCCACTCTCCAACACCATCGCCAAAGTCCCAAGTTTCACACACTTGTGGGGTATCCCCACATTGCTAAAGAACTTCCAACATGGTAGAAGACCCTCCACATCCTTGGAGGCTCCCCTCAACATAACAATACCTAGGCATTTGAAACATGCACTAAAAGCTCTAGTGTATAGTGCTCACCTTTTCGCACCATCGCAGCCCTTTACACCTCTTTTGAGTGCTCTCTAGGAGATTGCCCACCCTGGGAAGACTCCTTAGAAGGCACCTTGGATTGCTGGAAAGCCAACAATATAAGAGCACCTCACATCATGAATCCAATGCACTCATCAAATATACATTCAAGCTTAATGTCCTATCTTCCATGCATGTTGGGGTATTCAACATATCCAATGTGATCTTGACCCTCTATATTGTAGTCATGCACTCACCAAAAGGTATCCAGCTTCTCTAAAGGAGCCCACGAATGCCTTCGAGTTGTTAAAATCCTAGCGATGCGAGACACCTCACATCACCTCCTCACTCATGCATCAAAGGCCTTCACATATCAAGATAGCCTCCCATGCCCTTATTTTCCTTGCATGTCTTCCTGTTTTTGAATCCCCACAAATGGAAACTCCTTTAATTAGATAGCAACTAATTCCCTTGATGATTCCTTGAAGTGATAGAATTCTAGCACAACGAGGAAGACTAGCTCTTCATGCATGTCTCTAATGCCAAGTGTGCATTTGGGTTAGAATTCGCTCCTAGCTTTTTTTCATGCGAGTCCTAGCTCTCCCACCTCTGATGCACCTTTTAGAGGGAAGCCAATCCTCTAAAGACCCTTAAAAGGTGTTCTAAATTGCTTGAAGTCCAACAACACAAGAATACTAGATAAAAATCGCACATGCTTTCGTCACCGATCACGCATCCAACCAAATCAACGCACATCTAGAGGCAAAACTCATGCTACCCCATCTCTCTCTTGCACCAATTCATTCATGCATTCTAGGACTCTACAACTATCCCCTAACAAGTTAAGAAACCTTAATTAAATGGCTAGAATCAAGGGGGTATTCAGTGCCCAAAGACTAGCACATGAGCGCATGCATCTCCCACATTCTGATACTTTGTTGCCCTATTGCCTTGTGCCTTACTATGACCTGTCTAAAATTAAGAAACCCCTCCTAGAATTTCCGTCATCAACTAGAGCATTGCTCCATGGAGTGGAAGCTAAAGTCGATCTCTCTCCTCCTTTGACAAACTTGAAGACCAATTTCATGGACCATTAATGCTAACCCAATCTTGGTGATGTTTTGTAATGATCAAGATCGACAACTTTAGTGTTGATCAGCATCGAAATCAAGCCCCAAACTTGCTCCAAATTTAGCCTAAGAATTTCTGACAATTAATGGAGTCTTACTACTTCATAGACTTGATATGCTAGATCAGAAGTTCAATTCAGGATCTAATCTAATTCAAGCCATTCCGTTAAGCCTCCAAGAATTGCTCCTTACGGTCGTCCACTGCAGACATAGATAGAACTAGAACATTAATGTTTCCGGACTAAAGGAGCATTGCTTCCTAATTATGAGAGCATTGCTCTCTCTCTCTCTTAACAAGGATTTTCATCCTAGAGTCTCCTGTAAGCATGGCTTTCTTTTCAGAACTTATTTGTGGTTTGCTCGTCTCAACGCTTGTTATCTACATCCATAGCAATGGGACTCATCAATCATCCATATTAGCATTCAAAATAGCGCGGCAGTATGCATCGATGAATTTATAAGTGTAGGCCACTGTTGGGGGGTAAAATCGTCATTGCATTGATAGTCGTGCAAGGAGACTAAGACCGACCCCATCCCTCCGCCCGCTATGATATGTTCCCGAGGAATAAGCTAAGCTAATGTGATCCGTCGGGTCATGTGACCCCCCGAGCTTCCTGTAGCTCGTCTTTTCCGAGCTTCCTATAGCTCGGCTTCCTCGAACTTCCATAGCTCGGCTTCCCCGAGCTTCCATAGCTCGGCTTCCCCGAGCTTCCATAGCTCGGCTCCCCGAGCCTCCTGTAGCTCGGCTTCCCCGAGCTTCCATAGCTCGGCTCCCCCGAGCCTCCTGTAGCTCGGCTTCTCCGGGCTTCCATAGCTCGGCTTTCCCCGGGCTTCCATAGCTCGGCTTTCTCTGGGCTTCCATAGCTTAGCTCCCCCGAGCCTCCTGTAGCTCGGCTTCCCGAGCCTCCCATGGCTCGTTTTTTCTGAGCTATCCATAGCTCGACTTCACTGAACGATCCACGATCCAATACCCACCTCCGTGGAATCTGATGCAGGAGAGCCTAGGCCTATCGTAACAGCATCCCAGGCAAGGAATCATGTTGAGGAGTGGTCTAGGACCTAACACGGCTACCTAGGGCCTACGCACCTACCACATCTCAAGCCATCAAGGAGCTCTCCTAGCCGTCGATCCCTTAACAAACAAGATACGGATCCTACCGGCCGCACAATGGCCCGATTCGATACATCTCCGTATCCCAACAACCTTCGAACCTTTCAGAAGGCGCTCAAGATCCAGGTGACAGCCTATAAATACGACACTCCAAGATTCTCTCAGGTATGCGCTTATTCTCACTCTCACTCTCTCGCTCTCCCCAGCTGCTCGTCGGCGCTCCCTCCTAGAGCTCCCGATCGACCGCCCCTGAAGAGACTCCCCGGGAGATCCACCTCCCCATTTTCTGTTGATCACCGATCCCCCCACTGACTTGAGCATCGGAGGGTCTTCCGCAGAGGGCCACCCCCAACGCCTCTCGCGCGAGGACTTCTGTGCAGGTCCACCCCCAGGAGATCGACCGCACCCGAGTCAGAGGATGGATCCCGGCGGCAACAGATTGGCGCTAGAGGAAGGGCCTCAAGTCCCGTTAAAACTTGAAGAAAGGAGATAAGGATCTCGATCTGGAGTAGAACCTCTCTAATGGCTAATCGGAGAAGAGCAACCTCTGAAGCCCAAGACCAGGTCGCCTCCCAGAGACCTGATTCGGTGAGCAGCGTGGCGCCGCCGCCGCCACCAGTTGAGACTCCATCGCCACCAGCTGTCCCAGTGACCCAGGACCAGTTCGCCACGCTGGTCCAGCAAGTCCAGGCCCTAACCACCTGGTTCAGGAGCGTTTCGCAGCTCCTCCCGCTCCGCACCTTCATAAGGAGGCCGCGACTCCTTCTTCTCCGGCGACCTCCTCCTCCAGTCCACATGAAGCCATGGACCCCCCAAATCAACCAGAGGGGACAAACCAGTCCCGCGAGGCGGCTACGATAGGGATCCCCCCAGATCTCAGCGAGCCCGGACCCTCTCCCCAGTGTCCTCCCACCATGATTCTATACCGTCCCTGCGCTCCCCTCGCCCAGCTCCTCCTCTTACTGCTGAAGAGGAGATCCGTCGATAGATCCGGGAGATGTGCCAGGAGCTGGACCCCGCCAAGCAGGCCCATCCGCTCAGCCCAAGGCGGAGCAGGGAATCCCCTTCTCAAAAGGGATCATGGAGGAAGTGATTCCCTCCCATGTCAAGCTACCAGCCGTCGAACCCAATCATGGCTCTTCTGACCTGGATGACCATCTCAGCAGCTTTCGGTCAATAATGATGTTCCACGGAGCATCCGACGCGATCCTCTGCTGCGCCTTCCCCTCCACCCTCAGAGGATCTGCCCGAACCTGGTTCAACGCCTTGAAACCATGTTCCATTGATTCATTTGACGAGCTGAGCCGCCTTTTTATTGGCCAGTTCGTCAGCAGCTGCTGCCACCGACGGAGATCCGACTCCCTCTCCGAAGTCAAGCAGAGAGAGGGGGAGTCCTTGAGAAATTATCTTGGTCATTTCAATAAGGCCATGTTGGAGGTGGACCACCTTAATCATGAGGTGGCTATGTCTGCCTTGGCGGGGGGAGTCTCAAAGGAAAGCGATTTCTACCTGGCGATGGAAGTCAGCTACCCCCCAAACCTCTCTGATATGATGGCCCTGGCAGACAAATACGCCAGGGTCGAAGAGTCACGGAGAGTTGCCCGCGCCGAGCTGGCAAAGAAGAAGGAGCCCAAAGGTCCCGACAGGCACTGATCTGCCCGTCGGCCGAGTCTGCCTTCCGCCAAAGAGCTCCCCCACCGCCAAGGAATCGCTCCCGGAGCCCACCTAGGCGATTCGATCGCTACACTCCGCTAACCGTGCCTCAGGAGCAGATCCTCATGGAGATAGAGCGCCAGCTCTCCCGGCCAGCTCCTCTCCGAGGGAACCTGACCCGAAGAGACCCCACCAAGTACTGCCGCTACCACCGGGAGCACGGCCATGATACTGAAGAATGCTGGCAGCTGAAAAATGAAATCGAGAGGCTGATCCAGCGGGGCGGCTGAATCAGTTCAGGAGGGCGCCTGAGCCAGGGCAAGGAGGGACCGCCAGCCCGAACCTCAACAACCTCCTCCTCCACCAAATCCGCCCGTGATCGGCACATCAACGTGATCGAAGAGGCCGGCGGATCGAGCTCTAGGGACGATGATGAGGGATCAGCGCCAAAGAAGGCGCAGACGGGCGAGCTCTCTTTCTCCGACGATGATCTCCGAGGGATACAGTTCCCCCATGATGATGCATTAGTTGTATCCCTCAATTTAAATAACTATGATGTAAGCCGGATCCTTGTTGATAGTGGAAGTTCGGTGAATTTTGTACCTCGATGTGTTTGCCAAGATGAAACTGCTCATGGAAAACCTCCGAGCTGTGGATTCCACCCTAATGGGATTCATAGGCGACGTCATCATCCCGGAAGGGGTCGTCACCCTGACGGTCTGCGTGGGAGCCTGGCCCCTTGTGGCCACTGTTCACACGGACTTCCTAGTAACCAAACTCAGGTCCCCATACAACGCAATATTCGGCAGACCCGGCCTGATGTCCCTCAAGGCAGTTGTCTCCATCCCACTATTCATGAAATTCCCCACTAGGCAGGGAGTTGGAGTTGTTTAAGGAAGTCAAGCCATGGCTCGGCAATGCTTTGTTACCAGCCTTCAGTCCAGAATGCCGGAGGTTGACGGGCTGGACGCTCAGGAGGACTTCGCCGAACAGCGAGGAGAACCAGCAGAGGAGCTGGAGGAAGTGCCGTTGGATGAGGCTCGTCCCGACCGAACCATAAAAATGGGTCGCTGCTAAAGGGCGAACCTCGGCGCAGCTGATCGAATTTCTCTGAAGCAATGCTGACATCTTCGCCTGGTCTGCCTCTGACATGCCGGGGATCAGCCCCGAGGTTCTCGTCCACCGTCTTCAACGTGGATGAGATGCACAGGCCTGTCAAGCAGAAGAAGAGGAGCTTTGCCCCAGAGCGGCAGAAGGCTATTGAAGAAGAGTTGATAAACTCATCAAGGCAAACTTCGTCCGGGAGGTAAATTATCCAAGCTGGCTATCAAATGTCTCATGGTGAAGAAGTCGAACGGCAAGTGGCAGATTTGCATCGACTTCACCGACCTCAACAAAGCCTGCCCGAAGGACAGCTTCCCTCTTCCCGGATCGACCAACTTGTGGACGCCACCTCAGGTCATCAAATGCTGACATTCATGGACGCTTACTCTGGCTACAATCAGATCCGGATGGCCCCGAAGATGAAGAAAAGACCGCCTTCATAACCGACTGAGGTACTTACTGTTACCGCGTCATGCCTTTTGGTCTTAAAAATGCAGGAGCCACCTACCAAAGGCTGGTTAACAAAGTATTCAAGGAGCAAATCGGCCGGAATATGGAGGTGTATGTCGACGACATGCTGGTCAAAGCAAAGAAGCATCACAGCATGTCGAGGACCTCTCGGAGAGCTTTGCAACACTCCGCAAGTATGGGATGAGCTCAATCCAACCAAATGCGCCTTCGGCGTTAACTCTGGGAAGTTTCTCGGCTTCATGGTCTCCCAGCGAGGTATCGAAGCTAACCCTAGAAGATTCAAGCTCTTCAACAAATGGCGCCCCCGGCATCTATTAAAGAGGTCCAGCGCCTAACTGGGAGGATAGCGGCTCTCAACCGCTTCGTGGCGCGTTCGGCCGAGAGATGGCTCCCCTTCTTCAAAACCCTCCGGTCGGCTAAGAACTTCCAGTGGACCCCTGAATGCCAAAAATCATTTCAAGATCTCAAGAAATACCTCGGCTCTCCCCCACTCCTCAGCAGTCCAAGCCCAGGCGAGACCTGTTCTTATACCTGGCTGTTTCAGAAGGTGCGTCTGCTCGGTGCTAGTCAGAGAGGAAAGCAAGGTCCAAAAGCCGATTTACTATGTCAGCAGGCTACTCCGCGATGCGGAGACAAGATATAGCAGAATTGAAAAGATGGTGTTGGCCTTAATCACCTCAGTTCGGAAGCTGCGACCATACTTCCAGGCACATTCTGTGACGGTCCTGACTGACCAACCCATCAAGGCGGTGGTCCACCACCCCGAGACATCAGGAAGAATGACCAAATGGGCCGTCGAGCTGAGCGAGCATGACATCCACTTTCAGCCTCGCCCGGCCATCAAAGCTCAGGTGCTAGCCGATTTCCTCCTCGAGTGTACCATCCCGGAGGACGGCTCCACCCCAGACTCCCCCGAAGAACCAAAATCTGGTGCCCGGTGGCTCCTCCATGTCGACGGGTCATCTAACGCTCATCGCTCGGTGCGGGCCTGGTCTCACCAGTCCGAAGGGGGCAACCTTTGAATATGGCATCCGCTTCTCCTTCCCGGCCTCCAACAATGAAGCTGAGTATGAAGCCCTGCTGGCCGGTCTCCGAATCGCCCGCAACCTGAAGGTGGAGAACTTAATGCCTTCACCGACTCTCAGCTAGTGGCTGGCCATGTGCGAGGAGAATTTGAGGCTCGGGAACCGAACATGGTTCGATATCTTCAAGAGGTGCGGAGCCTACTTCCCCATTTTTTTGAGTTTGAGATTACTCAGATTCCCAGATCCGAGAATGCCCGTGCCGACCTACTGTCCCGATTGGCGACCGCGGAGTCAATGGACGCCGAGCAAAATTCCACCTGGAGACCTTGGAGAAACCCAGTATCGCGGAAGCCGACCGAATAATGCAAGTTGAGGCCGAACCATCATGGTTCGATCCCATTCTGAAGTACCTCAAAGAAGGGTCGCTTCCACCCGACCGAGAGAAGCTAGAAACTAAAGCTNTCAGATCCGAGAATGCCCGTGCAGACCTACTATCCCGATTGGCGACCGCGGAGTCAATGGACGCTGAACAAAAGTTCCACCTGGAGACCCTAGAAAGCCTAGCATCGCGGAAGCCGACCGAATAATGCAAGTTGAAGCCGAACCATCATGGTTCGATCCCATTCTGAAGTACCTCAAAGAAGGGTCGCTTCCACCCGACCGAAGAGAGGCTAGAAAGCTAAAGCTGCAGGCCACCCAGTATGTGCTGATCGACGATCAACTTTACAAATGGTCCTTCTCCATGCCACTGCTCAGATGCCTTCGCCCGTCCGAAGCAGATTATGCTCTCCGCGAAGTGCATGAAGGGATTTGCGGCAACCATCTGGGAAGCCGGTCCCTATGCCACAAGGTGCTGCGACAAGGCTACTACTGGCCGACTATGCAGAAGGATGCAGACGATCTAGTCCGAGCTTGCGACCCATGCCAGAGGCACTCAAGCATTCAAAGACTCCCCTCCGCCAACCTGGTTCCTATATCCTCCGCTTGGCCCTTTGCAAATGGGGGATGGACATCCTCGGCCCATTCCCGCTTGCCACGGGGCAGCGAAATTTCTATTTGTCGCCATCGACTACTTCACTAAATGGGTCGAGGCGGAGGCGGTTGCACAAATAACCGAGGCACGAGCCAGAGATTTTGTATGGAGGTCCATCATCTGTCGTTTCGGCCTCCCGCACACTATAATCACTGATAACGGCAGGCAATTCGACAACCCTAAGTTCCGCCAGTTCTGCAAAGAGCACGGAATCCGTCACCACCTCACCTCGGTCGGGCATCCGCAAGCCAATGGAGCGGCCGAAGTGACCAACAGGACCCTGCTTCAAGGGATCAAAGCTCATCTTTCCAGAGCCCAAGGCAGGTGGGCGGACGAGTTGCACCATGTCCTATGGGCCTACCGCACCACCCCGAGAGTCCCGACAGGTGAAACTCATTCTGGATGGCCTTCGGCATGGAGGCCATTATCCCTGTAGAGATAGGTCTCCCTTCGCTGCGAGTGGAGCTACTCAGAGGAAGCTAGCGACGAATAGCTCCGCACCAACCTCGACCTGATAGAGGAGATTAGAGAGAAGGCTCGGATCAGAGTGGCTGCCTATCAACAAAGGGTGGCCCGCTACCACGCCTCCAGAGTCAAAGGGAAAGCCTTCCTGCCTAGCGACCTTGTTCTCCGGAAAGCCTCTGTTTCCAAACCGCTGGAACAAGGAAAGCTGGCACCAAACTGGGAAGGCCATACCAAGTAGCGGAGATCATTGGACCGGAACCTACAAGCTGCAAGATCTAAACGGAAAGTATGTCCCCCGGACGTGGAACTCGGACAATCTCCGTAAGTATTATCAATAGGGTATGTCCTCTATAAGTCCATTTTGGTATACCTTATTATACCTTCTGTCGGCACGTGTTTTCGTAATTTGCAACGTGAATCATCATGCATTACATTGCCAAAGATTGCGAAAAGAAACAGGTGTTGCTCACCAATCCTCGGCACGACCGAGTTACCTATCGAGCAACAAATTCTCTGAACCTCGGCTGGGCCGAGCAACAAATTCTCCAAACCTTGGCCAAAGCCAAGGACAACACCCTGCCGCTCGAAATCTCGGCCAAAGCCGGGGAGCGACCTTAGCTATCAAGCTCCTCGGGCCTACCGAGTGACACTCTCGTGCCCTGGTCGCGTCCAACTGCCGAACCATCAGCCGAAGGAGCAAAGTCCTCGCGCCTTAGCCGCACCCTAGGACATCATTTGAAGCAGGGTGACTTCTCGAATACCCTATAAATGAATACGAAAACAAAGACCTCCCGATGCTCCGGAGGAAGTAAAGGGACTCCTTCTAAAGGATCGCCTAGGTCCGCCGCCGGTCCGGGCAGAAACCATTGGCCCCCCAAGAAAACTTGTTTCAGATTCGGGCAGCTCATAAGCCTCGGCCGACCTAAACAATGTGCATAACTTAGCTTGGATTCGGGTAGCTCATAAGCCCCGACCGACCTAAGTGTCCTCCTAAGCTATGTCCAGATTCGAGTGGCTTGCGTGCCCTAATTAAACCCGACCGTGGTCTCCCAAGACCTAGCTCGGACTTGGGCGGCCGGAAAAAAAAAAAAAAAAACCAACCAACATTCGCAAACGCTCTGGGAACAACAGAATGCACAGTATGATAAAACTTTGTATTCATTGATTAAAAAGGAGGGAAGGACAACGGCAGCAAAAGAAAATAAAAAGAAGAAGAAGCCCTTGCTAGGGCTCGCTGTCACTTCCGGAGGCCAGCAAGTCTTCCAGGCGCTGGGAGAGCTCAGCAACCTGTCGATGGAGAGATGATATCTCCCCCCGTTGCCGGTCCACCACCTCACGAAGGGCCTCGACCTCCCTTGTGGTGACGGCCACGTACTCTTCAACGACCTTTTCGAGCCGCTGATGGCTCGCGAAGGCCGATGCCAAGGCCTCCCCATCGACCGTAATGGTGGGACGGCCCCCCTCCAGATGCAGCAAGCCATTGATCGACATCCTTAAATCATCATATGATCGCCCTCCCCTTGAGAAGCCATGTCGAAAACTATTCTGAAACTAAACCAGAGGGGTGACGAAAACCAGCACCCCCCGACCGTATTTATACTTTTTAAGCGAGTATTCCGATCAGTCGTGTCGTAGCCACCGACCCGTGAGAACTCGCCACGTGTCACCGCTTTAATTGACGCCTGCAGAATCCTAAAGGTCGTGCCCCATCCCAAGAGAAATTGGTAATGCGGGCGGACTGTTTGGGAACCCCCTCTTTTCCTTTGGGAACGGGGTACTTCCCAATTTGCCGGCCTTGCACAGTAAATGCTCCCAACACTTCCCCAAGCTCTTTTAAGCGGGCCGCCTTTCGGGAAGCGTGGAAAAGAAAGAATTCCACCGCCTGACAATAATTCGTCCCCTCGGAAGGGGTCGTGTCATAAATGGAGGGCGTGACCATGTACCGCCCGTTCCACCTTGACGCCCCTCACCGAACGCCGCAGGGACCTAGCATTATGACTCATGGTGACGACTAAGTCACTTCTCCGAGCTCCGAATCTCTGAACCTTGGCGGGGCCAAGTAACAAATCTTCAAACCTTGGCAGGGCCAAGTAACAAATCTTCGAACTTGGCAGGGCCAAGTAACAAATCTCCGAACCTTGGCAGGACCGAGCAACCGTTCTCCGAACCTCAGCAGGGCCGAGCCATAAATATTCAGACTCCAATGGGGTTGAGGTATGAATCTCTGAGCTTCGGCCCAAGTTAAGGAACGTATTCTACCGCCAAACAACCTCTAAACCTCCGTCTGGACCAGGGCAGCTTGCAAGCCCCGACTAGTTCGGATAGCGCAGGATCCTTGCCTAAAAACGAATGGGACGTCCTTGTATCCCACGGCCAGCAACAACAACTTGGCACAGGAGAAATAGAGGTTGAGAAACAGAGCAAAACTTTCTTTATTTCGTTGCCATCAAAGCCAATTACAAATGCCTGAGAGGCGTTACAAGAGCATTGAAATGCATAAAATAAAGACAAGCACAAAACTCGGACAACTGCTCCACAGCAAACCTGGGCAACTGTGATGCTCCGGCATCCAGACCAACGAACCAGATAAACCGCAAACAGTCAGCTCGAGCCGATAATGGACGGGCGACATAGACCAATAGTTGCGACCAGCTTTAGTAAATAATGATATCTCGGTGACCCAACCGAGATATCAAAGCGATTAGAAAGGGTGGACGGATATTACCCCAAACCATCCAACCGAAAGGCCCCCCGACGAGTAGGTAGGAAGCCCGTGGACCCCGGCGCCAGAATGCTCTCCCAAACCGAGTGTGTACCACCCCACCTTGCCAAGGCTCAAAGGCAAGGTACCTGCGAGCGGCACACCATCGCCCCTCCCCATGTGGCAAAAGATTCCAAGGCGGGCGAGCCCAGGAATCCAAATCGGGGAGGAGGAGAAGTTCAAGCGAGTCATGGGGAGCCGCGTACACTTCCTACCGTACGTCCCTAAGGGAGAACCACAAAGGTCACACGAAAGCACATATGTGTGCTCTCCATGTGATCTCTGCGCCCCTTCTGTGCGCTCTCCATATGATCTCCGGGGCTCATCCCCTAAGGGTGAACCACTCTTCAGCAGCTCTTCATCGCCCCAGTTGTCCGGAGGCGAAGGGCTTATGAAAGGAAAGCTCGACCCTCCCACTCGCAACACCAGAGAAATGAGCATGGCGGAAACTCCAAAGGGGAAGGGAACTTAGAGGATGGCCTAACACGACCACTCTTTCCCCTTTTTCTTTATATAGGCGGAAGCGAATCGGGGCAGCTATCAAAGCCAGAAGCCCCGAGATTCAAACACCTGGCCCATGCCTCCACGTGGCCTCCCAGGATGGAAGCAATGCCCCACTGCACGCCGAGCCCATTGCCTGAAACCATGATGCATGCAAAGATTTCCTTTTAATCCCGAATCACGGTTATTAAACGTAGAGAATCGCCCACTGATCTTATGGAAACTGACAGGTTTAGGAGATCGTCCTACGAAAGTAACATCCTCCAATGGTAAACGAGTGCATGCGCCGTACGCCAAAACGACCTGCATGGAAAAAGACCAATGCCATAAAAGCCTTCCGGAAAGCGCTGGAGCAGCTTTTTGCTCCCCACAGAGCCGTATCATCAACTCCGGTGAAATAAAAACCGATCTACCTGCGGAACGGCAGAGCGCTGGCAGGGCAGCAAAAAGCACAAAAACCGATTGTTCGTCGATTGCTCCCCAAGGAAGTTAATCGCTCGAAGAACTTGTGCAACGAAATTGAACATCTCAAAACAAAAACGAATGCGAGGGCTACGCAAACTATTCTTTCATTCACCGAAAAGGAAGTGATAAAAGAAACGAAAAATACATCAGCCCTCACAGGGGCTCACCATTGTCTCCCGGAACCGCCGACCGTTCTCCCTGATCCGCCGCAAGGCTACCCGCATGCCGTTGGAGAGACGCCACGCGCCTCTCTAAGCGATCGTTAACCGCACGGAGGTGCATGATCTCCCTGGTGGAGGCGATCACATATTGTTTGGTCACCTCCAGGAGTCATTGTCGACTCGCCAACAAGGAGGCCAGGACCTCCCCATCGATGACGGTCTGAGTACGGCTCCTACGAGCCCCCCAGCGAGTGTTGGCATCATCGGCTGGTACTCCGGTTGACCTTCCGCCATCCTTGGAAGCCATTCCGTCGGCGCAAGCTCGTATCAAGCTAGCAAAGGTCGTCAAATGAAATGGCCAACGATAACCGGACCCCCCATCGGTATTTAAACCGATCCAAGCAAGAAATCTACCTGCTCCAGCCATCGGCCCTCAAGCCACCGACACAAAATCCTACCACATGTCGCCGCTTTGGTAACCACTCTCATCCGTCGGCCCTAGCTGACCTACTTTGCCATCGGCCCTAGCCGACTTACCTTACCCGTCGGCCCTAGCTGAGTTATTTCGTCTATCGGCCCTAGCCGACCTACCCTATCCGTCGGCCTTAACCGACCTGCTTCATTCCTCAAGTTTTAATTAATCTATTGCATCACTCAAACATGAACCGAACCAGATCGTCTCTCGGTTCACCAGTCAAGGCTATCGCCCCGCCTTGGACCCAGCCAATGCGTTCCCTCGATCCTGAGATAAAAACGACCAAACAGCGCCAACAAGCCATAAGTCGCTTGCGATTGGGGCGAAATTTGGAGTGAAGGACCGCCCAAGAAAAAGCACTCAAATGGAAGCGGAAAGTTCATTCATTAAAGAACGTCAAGCAGAGTTACAGCTCGGGAAGCAAAACGTAGAAGTGACTTTTAAAGGTCGGGAACCGCATCAGTTCCAGGAGAACCCCCAATTACATCTGCAGAGGCATGACTTGATTCGCCCTTCTCGAATATCTTAGCCTCCTCGGCGGCAATCTGCGAATGTCCTCAGAAGCTGCGATCTCGCTAGGACCCGGGGCGGCACCAAGATCGGTATCCGAAGCGTCGATGTACTCATCCTCCTCTTCACCCCCGGAGTCACCGGCGTCAAGAGCTTCAGCATCCAGGAAAGAGAGATCCCATTCTGGATGCTCGCTAGATATCTTGTCTCTGCATTCTTCTACTCCGAGTTGGAAGGCGTCAGTACCAATTACATCCTGTTCGCCCTTGAGCATGGTGAGTTGCATCTCAACCTCGACCAATTGGCTCCGCAATAGGGCAACTTGCCTCTCAGCTTCCGTGACCAGAGCCTGCAGAAAAAGTCTGCTCCTCGAACTCGTCGGCCCGTGCCTCGAGTTCGAACTCCTACCTTGGCTAGATGCAAGCTCACCTTGCAAGGCCCGATTGTCCAGCCCTAATTTTGCCATCTGCGAAGCCAGAATCAGTCGGCGCCACGAGGAATCAACAAAGGAAACTAAAAAAGGGGAATAGGATCGTACCTCCTCCTCTTGTCGGGCCAACCTTTTGGTCAGCTCCTCGGCCTCACCCCTGGCCCTCGCTTTATCGGCCCTAACCAACTCGACCCTTTCTTGGAGAGCGTTAATTCTCAACTGCTTATCTTCGACCTCTCCCCGGGCTTGGGATAGCTCGTCACTCAGCCGGGCTATCATCCCTTTGTGCCATTTAGCGTTGACTCTCAAGTCAGCGACTTCGCAATCGCGCCACTGCAGCTTCTCCTCTACTTCATCGAGCATTCTGGCCAGGCATTTTCTCTCATCGGCGGCCTCCTTCCCCAGCCGGCCCAGACTCTCATTATGTTCTTTCTGCATCGCCGCCACTTCCTCAGAATGCTTTGACCTAACTCGAGCCAACTCCAAGCACGCATCGTCGTTCTTCGCTAGGAGCCCCTGCAGCTCCTCCACTTTACGCTTTTGCTTAGACGCTTCAGCTAGAGCGGCCTGATACGACGCCTTCATCCCCGCCAAGCTTTCGTTGCTAGCGGCCAGGAGTTCCTCGAACTTCTCGGATGCCTCTGCTCGCGATCGGAGTTTGGCACTGGCTCTCCTGGCCTGAACGCCGGCCCCCGTTGCCAAACTCAAACGCCAACGCATCGCCCGAGAAAGCAAAACACTCTACAGGATAAAGAATAGTAAGAATATGCAATCAAGTCAGCTGGAAAGTATCCGCCACCCAAGAATGGTGACTCACTCGAGAGGCGTAGGCCCGTGTCATCTTCATGAGGGTCGGATTGTCAATGTCGGGAAGAAGATGGACACTTTCGGCCACGCCCTACTGTCCGAACGCGGCATCAACCAACTCTAGGTCTGCGAACTTGTCCGCCGAGGGATCCGCACCCGGTACAGGGCCGACCTCATTAAAGCGGAAAATGCCTCCTCAACGTCCATGTTCGAGCTACTGGGCTGGCCGCCTCCACCCGAGGAGTCAACCCGGGCGACCTCCGACTGAGAAGCCTTCAACTTCCCAGCCTCTTCTATCAGAATTCTGGCTTGAGCTTCCTCAGACAACTCGGCCAACCCAAGCACCAGCCTCTCCAAAACCCTTTTTGAAGGAGTCTCCATTGCGGGACTCTCATCTCGCTGCGCTCCCTCTCCCAACCCATCTCCTTCGGTCACAGTCACCTGTGTCTCCTCTGCAGGCTCTGCCGAAACCTCTATCCGGCTTGCTTCTCGAACTACTACGGGCGACCCAACATCGCTACCCCCGGACTCTCCCGCAAAGGGCCTAAGAGGGAGCTCGCCCCGAACCTCACCAACTGCGGCCGCTCCCTCTTGCTCTCCTACTGAGGTCGGGAGTAAACCCGCGGTTGGGGAAAGCCCCCCAGAAACGACGACTTCCGCCGAATCCGTCGTTGGCTCATCTTTCAAAGGGGATGCAGCCGGAGGAGCCAATGGAATCTCATCCGAGCTATCCGATAGTTCCACCACAGGGGGACAAGGGATCTCAGCTGTCCTCCTCAAATCCTCCCTTGCTTCCGATGCTCCCGTCGCGGTCACTCCGGCATCCGGCGAGCATCTTACGGAAGTATGAGCCCTCTTCTCGGGCCTACTTCTCTCCACGCCGCTGCTCTCCCCTGGGCGCTTGCCTCTCTTCCTCTTGACAAGACTTGACAACGCAAACCTCTTGGCTGCAAGAGCGGAAAGTATGCAATTAAAACCAAACACGTTCGCCTGGATAACAAACAACGGAGAAGACAAAAGAGGGAGGACTCACCTTGCGGGTCCAGAGGACTAAGCCCGGCCGCAAAAAGAGCACCCTCCGATAGCAAATCATTGGCCGAGAACACCTGGCCGTTGCGGAGGACGTCCAAATCTTTCTCCTCTCGCTCGAACAAAACTGGATGCGTTTCCACATCCCGAACGAAATTTCCCCATCTCCAAGGGAAGTCGGAACCAATGTTCCCCTCGGCGATGACGAATCAACTCTTTCATCCCTTTATGGAGGACGGCTTATCCACAATCGTTTTGAAGGACCTCCGAGGTCCGATATAAGGCCACTCCGATTTCCTCCCGGGTATTAGATGATAGTAGGCGCGGAAAAGAGGGAGAGTGGCGACGATCTGAATCTGATGGCACATTGAGATAAATCCGATAATACTCCGCCAGCTATTTGGGGCCACCATCGCCGGACAGATGTTGTAATGTGTCATGATTTCCTTCACCAAGGGATGAAGAGGAAACCAGAGGCCTGCTTTCAAACTGTCTTCGTAAATGAAGACCACATGCTCCAGATCTCGCGAGACCCTGTGCTCAGGTCCCAGCAATCACAGAATGACGTCTAGAGGTATACCATACCTCTAGTGAATCTTTCCCACATCCTCAGCAACGATATCCGTAGCTACGTCGTCAGGGCTCATCGTCATCCTAGCCGGAAAAAGCACCAGGCAAAACGGCAAACGTCGCAGAAGACGGGACTCTCCAGGAAACAGAATGAGAGGATATTGCAAACAGATACAGTGCTGCTATCGCTTTGCTTCTCCCCTAAGGAAGCCATCTTAAGAAGATGAGGCGCTTCGCCCGAGGCGTCTGGAACCGCCTCGACAAATGCCGCGTTAATCGGAATTTGCTACGTGGCGTTTTCCCAACCGTCACCCCTGGAGGAGCCTTACCCACGAAGGCATGATGACCTCGCTGCATTAATTAGGGCATCACTGCGCGGGCTGTCTAAACCGGATCGTCCCATCCAAAGCGTGCCACCTGGACTTATACTCCCTATGCCCGAACCTGCACTTCGAACTAGAGAGTGGAGGGCATGTGTTGGGGGGTAAAATTGTCATTGTATCAATATTCGTGCGAGGAGGCTAAGACCGACCCCATCCCTTTGCCCGCCATGATGTCCCCGAGCTTCCCGTAGCTCAGCTCCCCCAAGCTCCCATAGCTCGGCTTTCTCCGGGCTCCCATTGCTCGGCTTTCTCCAGGCTTCCATAGCTCGGCTTTCTCCGGGCTTCCATAGCTCGGTTCTCCCTGAGCTTCCGCAGCTCGGCTCCCACGAGCTTCCCGTAGCTCGTCTTTCCTGAGCGATCCATGATCCGATACTCACCCCCGCGGAACATGGCGCAGGAGAGCCTAGACCTATCGTAACAGCATCTCAGGCAAAGAATTATGTTGAAGAGTGGTCTAGAACCTAATATGACCACCTGGGACCTACGCACCTACCAGATCCCAAGCCATCAAGGAGCTCTCCTAGCCGTCAATCCTTAACAAACAAGATATGGATCCCAACGGCCCCACAACGGCCTGATTCGATCCATCTCCGTATCCTAACAACCTTCAAACCTTCCAGAAGGCGCTCAAGATCCAGGTGACAACCTATAAATATGACACTCCAGATTCCCTTAGGTATGCGCTCACTCTCCCACTCTCCCCAGCTGCTCGTCGGTGCTCCCCCTCTAGAGCTCCCGATCGGCCGCCCCTGGAGAGACTCTCCGGAGAGATCCACCTCCCTATTTTCTGATTGATCGCCGATTTCCCTTACTGACTTGAGCGTCGGAGGGTCTTCCACGGAGGGCCACCTCCAACGCCTCTCGCGTGAGGACTTCTGTGCAGGTCCGTCCTAAGAGATCGACTGCGCCCGAGTCGAAGGATGGATTCCGGTGATAATATATATATATATATATATATATATATATATATATATATATATATATATAGATATATATATATATATATATATATATATATATATATATATATATATATATATATATATATATATATATATATATNTCCCAACGGAAACACCCATGCCCACTGGACTCTCCATTTCTTTGTGGATGGTCACCCACTCTCCAACACCATCGCCAAAGTCCCAAGTTTCACACACTTGTGGGGTATCCCCACATTGCTAAAGAACTTCCAACATGGTAGAAGACCCTCCACATCCTTGGAGGCTCCCCTCAACATAACAATACCTAGGCATTTGAAACATGCACTAAAAGCTCTAGTGTATAGTGCTCACCTTTTCGCACCATCGCAGCCCTTTACACCTCTTTTGAGTGCTCTCTAGGAGATTGCCCACCCTGGGAAGACTCCTTAGAAGGCACCTTGGATTGCTGGAAAGCCAACAATATAAGAGCACCTCACATCATGAATCCAATGCACTCATCAAATATACATTCAAGCTTAATGTCCTATCTTCCATGCATGTTGGGGTATTCAACATATCCAATGTGATCTTGACCCTCTATATTGTAGTCATGCACTCACCAAAAGGTATCCAGCTTCTCTAAAGGAGCCCACGAAATGCCTAGCGATGCGAGACACCTCACATCACCTCCTCACTCATGCATCAAAGGCCTTCACATATCAAGATAGCCTCCCATGCCCTTATTTTCCTTGCATGTCTTCCTGTTTTTGAATCCCCACAAATGGAAACTCCTTTAATTAGATAGCAAATAATTCCCTTGATGATTCCTTGAAGTGATAGAATTCTAGCACAACGAGGAAGACTAGCTCTTCATGCATGTCTCTAATGCCAAGTGTGCATTTGGGTTAGAATTCGCTCCTAGCTTTTTTTCATGCGAGTCCTAGCTCTCCACACCTCTGATGCACCTTTTAGAGGGAAGCCAATCCTCTAAAGACCCTTAAAAGGTGTTCTAAATTGCTTGAAGTCCAACAACACAAGAATACTAGATAAAAATCGCACATGCTTTCGTCATCGATCACGCATCCAACCAAATCAACGCACATCTAGAGGCAAAACTCATGCTACCCCATCTCTCTCTTGCACCAATTCATTCATGCATTCTAGGACTCTACAACTATCCCCTAACAAGTTAAGAAACCTTAATTAAATGGCTAGAATCAAGGGGGTATTCAGTGCCCAAAGACTAGCACATGAGCGCATGCATCTCCCACATTCTGATACTTTGTTGCCCTATTGCCTTGTGCCTTACTATGACCTGTCTAAAATAAGAAACCCCTCCTAGAATTTCCGTCATCAACTAGAGCATTGCTCCATGGAGTGGAAGCTAAAGTCGATCTCTCTCCTCCTTTGACAAACTTGAAGACCAATTTCATGGACCATTAATGCTAACCCAATCTTGGTGATGTTTTGTAATGATCAAGATCGACAACTTTAGTGTTGATCAGCATCGAAATCAAGCCCCAAACTTGCTCCAAATTTAGCCTAAGAATTCTGACAATTAATGGAGTCTTACTACTTCATAGACTTGATATGCTAGATCAGAAGTTCAATTCAGGATCTAATCTAATTCAAGCCAATTCCGTTAAGCCTCCAAGAATTGCTCCTTACGGTCGTCCACTGCAGACATAGATAGAACTAGAACATTAATGTTTCCGGACTAAAGGAGCATTGCTTCCTAATTATGAGAGCATTGCTCTTGCTCTCTCTCTCTCTAACAAGGATTTTCATCCTAGAGTCTCCTGTAAGCATGGCTTCTTTTCAGAACTTATTTGTGGTTTGCTCGTCTCAACTCTTGTTATCTACATCCATAGCAATGGGACTCATCAATCATCCATATTAGCATTCAAAATAGCGCGGCAAGTATGCATCGATGAATTTATAAGTGTAGGCCACGTTAGGGCCTAACGTAGCGTTCATGCATGCTCAACGACCTCCGATCCATGCCTCGCCATCTTACCCTTGGTTTGGGTAACATCATCGTTCCTATGTGGTGATCCTCTTGCTCATCTTAAACATTACCACCTAATTACTCTAACCATTAATCTTGTGGTATCAAATTAGGTGGAAACCCAATGCATGTCATCATCATGGTTATATTTGAGTTTATTTGTGATCAGTATCTCGAGTTGAAGGATATTTGGGTTTTTAAATTCCACTTGGGGCAATTCCATTATTATATCATGTCTGATACGAAGGTTCCCCTTTTACGTCAAATGCTTCTTATTTATAGCTTTAGCGCCCGGTTTTTAATGGACAGATCCCTCTTTGGGTTTTTTTTTATCCGATATCATGTCATGGTCTTGTTATCGACTTAACTTACTCCACCACCCAGCAGTGTTCTCACCACTACTTGGGACGCTCAGCGACCCTCTGGCGATTACCTGCTATAGTTGTTTGCTACAGTATTTTAGTGCGCTCGTTTTTTTAAGCATGTTTCGGTCTTTCTGAACTGCTTTGAGATTAGTACTGCGAGGTGCTTCATCCCTGATCTTCGATGTTCTCTCGCCTGGTTTGATCTCTCCGATCTGTTCTATGGCAACTTCACCTGCTTCTCTCCGACGGCAGCTTAGTGCAGGCACTAGGATCAAGCAGAGGATTCTTAACCCTTGTGGATTTCTGATTAGTTATGATTCAAGTCTTGAGTTGGAAAATAAAGTTTAGTTTATTTTGAGTCCCGTCCAGTTCATTTTATTTTAAATTGAGTCCTATCCAGTTCAGTTTATTTAATGTGAGTCCTATAGTAAGTTCATCAGCTTACAAGAGGAGACATCAGTATTGGAGCAGAAGACAAGGCCTCATAGTCAGACAAAGCAGCTGCTAAATTTAAGTTGGTGCCACACCTACTTCAAGCAGCCCACATGCCACCTAGCAGAGCAAGCAACCTTCTCGATCTGAATGATCATTTTCCTTATCTGAACGCCACAGATTTCTTGCCGAATTCAGCTGCCGCTGATTGCATCTAGAAGAACCTTCTTCATCTGGACGCTGCAAATTTCATGCCAAATTAAGCTGCTGCTGATTGCATCTCAATCATATCTAGAAGATAACCTGCCTCATCTGGACGCCACAGATTTCATGCCGAATCCAGCTGCCGCTGATTGCATCTAGAAGATCACATTCCTCATCTCGACGCTGCAGATTTCATGCCAAATTTGATTAGGGCGCCTTTTTTTTCTTTTCTCTTTTTCCATATCTGTATTTTCTTGGGCCCCAAGTTTCTTGCTCTATAAAAGAGACCCTCTTGTATGAATGATTTATATTAATCAATCAATCCAAGTTTTGAGTTATTGTGATTTTTGTTAATTGGTTCTCTGGTGCTCTTGTTTCCCTCCTCCTGCGCATGCCAACATCCCAAGTCTCTAGGAGAAATCCTGGCCGCCACCTTTGTCTCCCAATAATGGATGCCCAAGAGCCCTTGGCCGGCCTCTCATTTTCTCTACTCCTTCCTTGTCTCTTTGTCTCTATTCTAAATTTTCTCTATTATTCTTTAACCCTTGTATGGTGATCTTGCATATCCCTCACTAGCCACGAATCCAGGATTCAAGGTGATCGTCATCCAGGTCAGCAGATACTTGGCCGCAATCCATGGGCTCAAAGCTTGGTCATCTAGGGCGCATCAGCCAGGCAGAGCAACCCCTTCAACACTTTGATCTTCCCCCTCTTCCAGGTACACCCTTCTAATCTACTAGTAACTTTATGTAGAAGAGCAAGCCCTACCGGGGCTTCTTAGCCTCGGCGGTCCTTCTTCTTTATTTTTTTTAGGAACTGTTTCGCATGCGGATTTACTGTAAATTTTTTGAATCCCTCTTAGGCTATTACTTTGGGAGAATAATCAACTGCAATCATTAATCATTAAAAAAAGAAACAAAAATTACTTGCATACGAATCGGTCCTGCATCAGTTTATGTAGAGGTCAGGCTGTTGGGCTCTCCTAGGATGAGGTAGGGTCTCATGATCAGACTCAGTGTGGGGCTCACGAGCTTCTTCTAGGATGACCAACCTAGTTTCAACTTGATCGAACTTGGACCCTAATCTAGCCTCAGATTGCTTGATGTCTTGGTTCATTCGGGCTAGTTGTTCAGTGATGATCCTTAAGTGATCATCAATGTTTTGATTAGCCACGGGTTCAGCCTGTAATGAAGGTGGTGACGAGTGAAAAGATGCTCCTAATCTAGTGCACATGCAAGCACAATCTAGCATACAAGACTCGGACTGACTCGGATTATGGTATGCTAGACCTAGTCATCCAGAGTAAAGAATTTTGCTTAATGCAAGCCAATCTAACAGTAACTCTTCAATTGGCCAGTTGGGATAGGTAGAAGGGGGAGGCTCGTCCCACAAATTGCAGGTGCCTAATTAGAATAACCCCAACACTCCGCTTAAGTCGTTTGACATTTGACCTCCCTTCTAGACACCAATTTCAGAGCACACACGCCAGATTGATTTGTACTAGTCTCCTCCAGTACACTAAACCGACTGTTGGTATCCCTAGCTCTCTAGGGCAAATATCAATTAAGTTGCTACTCAGTTTTAGATTAGAGGCTTGGGATCGGAATGCACGGTGGTTGTTTTGGGCTAAGGAAGGGGTCTCAATCCCTCCCTTATCTGACATCAATGAAAGCCCTTAAGAGTAATTTAATGTAGATGAATGATATGTAAACACAAACCCTAATCCAGAAATCTGTAAATAGCAATAAATCTCAGATTTTTTTTTTTTGATCTGTATGCAGCCAGAAACAATTCGATTAACAAAATCTCAAGAATTTTTACATTTTTTTAATGAGTAATCAGGCATGCAATTAATTCACAGATTGAATTAAATTCTCAAAAATAACAAAAAATACTTTAAATTATAAAAAATCTAGAGAAATAATTTTGTAATTTTCTAATGTGTATGCAGGCAGAAACAATTCAATTAACAAATGATATACTGATAATAACGTGAATTAAAATTAAGCCCTAACTATGCTCTGATACCAAACTGATAGATGAGTATGATGGAGAGGAGGAAACATTTGAGTCTGAAGACCTACTAGGAGTGGTTAGATGTATCTTGACCCAGACTCAAACTAACGACCAGGAAGATTGGCGTAGGACTAACATCCTACAGACTTTTGTTAAGATAAGGGATAAGGTACTCAAGATCATAGTAGATAGCGGGAGTTATGTCAATGCCGTCTCTGCCAATAAAGTTAAGTCATTAGGATTGACCACAGTTTCCCGTCCTAGTACCTATAAGGTCTCGTGGATAGATTCCACCTCTATCCCAATCAAGTCCAGATGCCAAATACTAATCAAATTGCAAAATTATGAGGAAAAGGTCTGGTGCGATGTAATTCCTATGGGTGTTAGTAGTATTATATTAGGTCGACCTTGGCTTTACGATCACGATGCCACCTTGTTTGGTCGATCCAACATCTGCTCTTTTAAACACAATGGGAATAAGTATGTGATACATCCAACTCCACCTAGGGACCCAATCAAGAAAGGATCTAGCAACCTTAAGGATAGCAAGCCAGGAGTTAATCTGATTAAAGCTAAGGAATTAGAAAAGGACATCACTGAGGGTAATCCTGTTTGGATTTTGACTACTAAAGAGATCCATGAATCAGTCCAAAAGGAACAACCCTCAGAAGTAATTGAGATCCTAGAGGAGTTTAAGGATGTCTTCCCTGAAGAATTGCCTGATCAGTTACCACCCCTGAGAAACATCCAACATGCCATTGACTGATCCCAGGATCCACCCTCCCAAACCTTCCCATTATAGGATGAACCTCACTGAGTATCAAGAACTACAAAAACAAGTGGAAGAATTACTTAGGAAGGTTTCATTAGGGAGAGCTTAAGTCCTTGTGCAGTTCCTGCACTATTAACCCCTAAGAAGGATGGTACTTGGAGAATGTGCATGGACAGTAGGGCCATCAACAAAATTACTATCAAGTATAGGTTCCCTATCCCAGACTAGATGACATGTTGGACATGATGGCAGGTGCCACTATCTTTTCCAAAAGACCTTAAGAGTAGGGGTGCAACTTGGGCCGGGTTCAACCCGAACCCGGCCCGCAGAACCCGATTTGCAGCAGTACTCAAACTCTAGTTTGCTTAACCCAAACCCGAAGGATCTGGGTTGAACCCAGACCGATTTGCAACTTGGGCCGGGTTAGGGTTGTAGTCAACCCGAACCCGAGAAAACCCGAACCCGCAAAGCCACAAGCAGCAGACCCACTGGTGTTGTGAAAGTGATGGTTCTTGGTATGAACATTCCACTAGAACCTTCGTTACCTATTAAAATAAGCAATATACCTTTAACCATTGCATTTTATCATGAATATTAGTGGGTCAAACTAGTATCTTTATTTTTTTAATTATCTTCTTTGAGACATTTGTAACTTCTAATATGAAGTTTGCCAAAATTTTATGAAAGCATCTGGAAAGAGGTGATGAGCAGAAAACTAAACATCTGGGAAATGGGTGATGAGTAAAAAATCAGAGAGCTTTGGATGGCAAATGCAGTCTTGCTACTTGAAAAAGATTTCTCATACCAGACTTATGTGGTCTTCTAACTGGCTATTTATATCGTCTCAATATTTTCTGCTTTCGAAGGATAAAGGTAACTCATCAATGCATATGGTGGCTATTGAAATGTTATGCAACATTTGGATTACTTGGATATGTTTTGGTTTAAGAATATACTTTTTTGTTTAGCCTTATGTAAAAGATGTATATTTTAGACATGTAATTTGAAATGTGAAGCTTGTTTGTTTCAACTTCAGCTTGTTTGTACAATGTAAAGCTTATTTGTTTCAAGCTTTAGCTTATTTGTACAATGTTAAGCTTGTTTGTTTTAGATTATCTTTTTTTTTTTATCAACCCGAATTCCAACCCGAAACTCAACCCGAACCCGATTTTTAAAAATAGGGTTAGGGTTGAGGTTTTACAAATAGGGTTAGGGTTAGGGTTAGGGTTAGGGTTGACATTTTACAAATAGGGTTAGGGTTAGGGTTTAGGAAAACCTGAGTTTCATGAGCCCGAGTTGCACCCGTACTTAAGAGTGACTACCATCAGGTTAGAGTTAGACTAGGGAATGAGTGGAAGACGCATTTAAGACTAGAGATGGTCTGTTTGAGTGGGTCATGATGCCTTTTGGGCTATCAAACGCACCTAGCACATTCATGAGAATCATGACCCAGGTCCTAAAGAGTATCGAAAAAATTCTTAGTGGTCTATTTTGATGATATATTAATTTATAGCAAGACCAAAGAGGACCATCTTAACCATCTCAGATTAATATGTCAGACCCTTAGAGAGAATAACCTATATGCAAACCTTAAGAAGTGTGATTTCATGATGCATAGGGTTATCTTTCTAGGTTTTGTGTAACCCCAGAAGGTGTTTCAGCGGATCCTGAAAAGGTTAGGTCGGTCGTAGAGTGGCCGGTACCCATGAACATCCACGATGTCCGCAGCTTCCATGGCCTAGCAACCTTTTACAGGAGATTCATTAGGGGATTTAGCACCATCGTCGCACCCATCACTGATTGTATTAGGAAGGATAATTTTGAGTGGACTAGGTCAGCTAATAAGGCCTTCCTAGAGCTTAAGGATAGGATGACTCATGCACCCATACTTAGACTTCCAGACTTTTCTAAGGTATTTGAGGTTGCGTGTGACGCGTCGGGAGTAGGCATAGGTGGAGTGTTAAGCCAAGAAAATCACCCCATAGCTTTATTTAGTGAAAAACTAAATGAAGCTAAACTTAGATATTCCACCTATGATAAGGAATTCTATGCGGTAGTACAAGCCCTTAAGTATTAGAGACATTACTTACTACCGCAGGAGTTTGTCTTATTTTTTGATCATGAGGCACTCCGATTTCTGAACTCCCAAAAGAAGCTAAATTCTAGGCACAGCAAATGGGTTAAATACATTCAAGCATACACTTTTATCCTGAAACACCGTGCCGGTATAGAAAATAAGGTAGTAGATGCCCTAAGCCGTAGTCTTTGTTGTCGAGTACTGTTAGCACTGAAGTTATAGGATTCGACCAGATAAAAGATGAGTATGAGACCTGTCATGACTTTGGTAAAATTTATAAGATCCTTCAGCTAGGGCCATCTAGTACCAGTGGAGATTATACCATCCAGGATGGTTACCTTTTTAGGGGCAATAGACTTTGTATCCCTAGGACGTCACTTAGATAATTCTAGTCTGGGAAATGCATGCTGGGGGATTAGCTGATCATTTTGGAAGAGATAAGACTATTCTAGCGATAGAGGACCAATTTTACTGGCCAGGATTAAAAAGGCTTGTTGCCCTGATAATAGCCCGATGTCGAACTTGTGCCATTGCAAAACAGCAGAAGCAGAACACCGATCTATATACTCCTTTGCCAGTGCCTGATCGTCCTTGGAAAGACCTCAGTATGGACTTCATTCTAGGATTATCTAAAACCCAGAAGAAGCACGACTCCATCTTTGTAGTGGGTTCTCTAAGATGGCTCATTTCATCCCTTGTTCACAAACCTTTGACGCGTCTAGGGTAGTCCGACTTTTCTTAGACAGTGTGGTCAAGCTCCATGGCCTACCTAAAACCATTATTTCTGATAGGGATGTTAGGTTCACCAGCTACTTTTGAAAAATGCTATGACATCTGTTAGGGACCAAACTTAATTTTTTTCACAGCCTTTCACCCCCAAACGGATGAGCAAACTGAAGTGGTGAACCGTAGTCTAGGAAACCTTCTTAGGTGCCTTGTAGGCAAACACCTAGGGACGTGGGATTTATTACTGCCTCGTGCAGAGTTCGCCTACAATAGTTCAGTGAACAGGTCCACGGGCAAGAGTCCATTTGAAATAGTCAATGGGTACAAGCCTAATCGTCCACTTGATCTAATTCCTTTACCCTCTCCACACGAGTCTCAGAGTCCACACAAGCATTTGCATAGCATATCAAAGACTTACATAAGGACATTAGCCAGAAAATAAATCTAAGTAATGAAACTTATAAAAGACTAGCTAACTCCCGAAGAAAGCCAAAGAGTTCGGTGTAGGGGATTATGTCATGGTTAAGCTTAGGCCTGAACGATTCCACCATGTACCATTAAGAAACTTCTGCTCGCGGAGCTGGTCCCTTTAAAATAATAGAGAAGGTAGGACCCAATGCCTATGTGCTAGATCTGCCCTCGGATTGGGGCATTAGCTCTACCTTCAATATTGCAGACCTAGTAGAATGTAGGGAGCTGACAGCGATTCCTAGTGAGTACTTTGGACTTAACCCTCCTTTCATGAGCAAACCTACCCAAGAGTGTCCACCACCAATTTTACTTGAGCGAGGAGAGCGGATCGAGCGTATCCTAGATGATCAAGCCATTACGACCCGGAACCGCGGTTATCAACGCTACTTGGTCCGATGGTAGGGTCACCCCGAATCTGACGATTAATGGATTACTCGAGAGGACTTGCAATACCTCGACCCAGACCTACTAGAGAGATACCAGAGCTAGAATGACCCATACTCAATGGGGTCGAGTTCTTCCCACCCCGGGAGAATTGGTGCGGGCACCAGGATCAAGCAGAGGATTCTTAACTCTATGTGGATATCTGATTAGTTATGATTTAAGTCTTGAGTTAGAAAATAAAGTTTAGTTTATTTTGAGTCCCGTCCAGTTCATTTTATTCTAAATTGAGTCCTATCCAATCCAATTTATTTTAATATGAGTCCTATAGTAAGTTCATCAGCTTACAAGAGGAGACATCAGTATTGGAGCAGAAGACAAGGCCATCACAGTCAGACAGAGCAGCTGCTAAATTCAAGTTGGTGCTACACCTACTTCAAGCAGCCCATATGCTACCTAGCAAAGCAAACAACCTTCTCGATCTGGATGATCATTTTCCTCATCTGGACGCCACAAATTTCTTGCCGAATCCAGCCACCGCTGATTGCATCTAGAAGATCACCTTCCTCATCTGGATGCTGCAGATTTCATGCCAAATTAAGCTGTCGTTGATTGCATCTCAATCATATCTAGAAGATCACCTGGCTCATCTGGACGCCACAGATTTCATGCCGAATCTAGCTGCCGCTGATTGCATCTAGAAGATCACCTTCCTCTCTGAACGCTGTAGATTTCACGCCAAATTTGATTAGGGCGCCTTTTTTTTTCTTTTCTCTCTTTCCATATCTGTATTTTCTTGGGCCCTAAGTCTCTTGCTCTATAAAAGAGACCCTCTTGTATGAATGATGTATCTTTTATTATTAATCAATCAATCCAAGTTTTGAGTTATTGTGATTTTTGTTAATTGGTTCTCTGGTGCTCTTGTTTCCCTCCTCCTGCGCATGCCAACATCCCAAGTCTCCAAGAAAAACCCTGGCCGCCACCTTTGTCTCCCAATAGTGGACGCCCAAGAGCCTTTTCTCTACTCCTTCCTTATCTCTTTGCCTCTATTCTAAATTTTCTCTATTATTCTTAAACCCTTGTATGGTGATCTTGCAGATCCCTTAGTAGCCACGAATCCAATATTCAAGGTGATCATTATTCAGGTCAACGGATACTTGATCGCAGATCCGTGGGCTCAAGGTTTGGTCATCTAGGGCGCATCCGCCAGGCAGAGCAACCCCTTCAACACTTTGATCTTTTCCCTCTTGCCAGGTACACCCTTCTAATCTACTAGTAACTTTATTGTAGGAGAGAAAGCCCTACAGGGGCTTCTTAGCCTCGACGGTCCTTCTTCCTTATTTTTAGGAACTATTTCGCGTGCGGATTTACTATGAATTTTTCTGAATCCCTCTTAGGCTATTACTTTGGGAGAATAATCAACTGCAATTATTAATCATTAAAAAAAATTACTTGCATGCGAATCGGTCCTGCATCACAGCTGATGAGGCTAAGTCCTCCGGTATGCCATGGCACCGTGCTCAAGAAGGACGTTTGAGTGGGTTTCACCTTCGCCGTCTCCGACTGTGATTGCTGAGCTTGAGCGTCTGTATTTGGATGTTGTCCAGGTCCCAGTGCATTTGTTGGAGGAAGAGGTTGGAAGATGGGTGAATCGAGCGATCATAGCTCGGAGCCTTTCGCGTTGGGTTCCACTGGAGGTTATTGTCCGGGAGTTCCAACGAGGGGGTTCCTAGCGATATGGAATCAGTCTCACTGGCTCACAAGCACCATATCATCAGGTTCTCCGACTCCCTTGCGAAGGACCTTGTTCTGGGAAGACCCTGGGTTGTCAACGGACAACCAATTGCTGTCACAGAGTGGTATCCAAGTTCATCCCTACCGAGGACTCCATTCTCTGTGCTCTGCTTTGGATCAGGCTTCATTTGCTCTCAATTGAATTCTGGTCTGATGTCATATTGTCCTCTATTCTTTCGATGGCCGGGCAGTACTTGTTCTTTGATGAATCCACTAAGGAACGAAAACGGAGGGGGGGGGGGGGTTCGCTCGATCATGTATCCGCGTTGACCTGGGTAAACACTCCGGTTGGGGTGCGAGTTCATGGGAACAAGGAACCCTTCTGGCAGCAATTCTCGTATGAGAATCTTTAAGGGATTTGCGCATCATGTGGATCGCTACACCTTGCCTAACCCTTCGTCTTCTTCGTCCGGTCCCCGATTTGGCCCATGGATGGCTGCAATCCCATGCCGGAAGCCTCCTCCGGATCAGCCTTCAGTGTTTAGGAAGTTGTCTGCTGCGGGTAGGGAGGCTCCTTGCTCCTCCTCTGCTGCTCCTAGGCCATCCTCTATTTCGTTAGATGGGTGGCAGGTTCCCAAGAAGATTGCTCGCCGAAAGCTTCATTGGGGTGCAGTTGCTCCTGTGGAGGTGTCACCTCAGGCTCGGGGCCTTCTTGCTCTGAGGGTGTGCCGATTAAGCCCCCTGCATGCCGGGTTGATTTGGGCGTGCCGGTCGGCACTGTTGCTGGGCCACTGAAGTTTGGAACCGAGCACTTGGAGTCTGACTCCAAGCTGGTTGAGGGGTCTGGGAGCATGGAGCTAAACCCTTTTGCTTGTCTAAGTACTGATAGGGAGACTGTGAGCTCGGAGTCTCGTGTGGATGCCCATCTTGGCCCTCCTAAGAGAGCTCGGCCGGTTGACTATATTGCCAAGAGTGGTATCAAAGACCACTAAGTCAAAAGGGAAAGCTCCCCTTGGGGGGACAGGTATTGTGCATGCTCCCTTCGCTTTCTTGGCATCCTCAGTCTCCTTTTGGGGGATAGGTGCCCTCTCTAGGCCAGGGACCAAGTAGTCCTGGTGCAAGGCTGGGTCGGGACTAGGGAATGATTCAGGAGTAACCCAGTTGCCTCAGATGGAGGGGCCGAACCATGAATCTGCAGTCTTGCTGCTTCAGAAGGCCATTCTGCGGGTTGACACTTGAGGTTATGGACTCGCCCCAGGCTGTGGATTGCAGTGGTCAGGAGTCTACTGTGGGTATCCTACCAAATGCTGGTCTTTCTGTTGACATGTTGATTGGGGACAGGTTAGAGTCCCCCCCACTCAAACCTATGGATGAAGATTCTTATATGGAATGTGCGAGGAGCCTAGAAACTATCGTTTCGCTCCTTTTTGGATCGGCTAGTGCAGCTTCATGGGTTTGACATATGTGTCCTGCTGGAAACTCGGTTGTCCGAGGACGCTTGCGGAGACAATTTCCAGATCTTGGGCATCTTATGCAGTTGATTCTATTGGTCTTTCTTGAGGCATTTTGGTGCTCTGGAGAAATAGTAATATCAGAGTCGATGCCTTTCACTGCTGCGGTCGGCAAGTGGCCCTTGTTATCTTTGAGGGGACCTCTGGGCCTTGGCTCCTCTCGGGTGTGTATGCCAACACCAACTTTAGGGTGTGCCATGTGCTGTGGGATGAGTTGCTTTCACTTCTTGATCAGGGTTTTTCCTCCCTCATTGCTGGTGACTTCAACTGTATTGCGGGGTCCAATGAGAAACGAGGGGGTGCAGATTTTTGGTTCCCCAGCTACAGCTGAGTTCAGGTCCTTCATTTCATCGGCTGGTCTCTTGGATTTGGGGTTTGTCGGTTCCCAATTCACCTGGTGCAACAATCGCCTTGGTTCTGCTAGAGTATGGGAAAGACTGGATAGGGCCATGGCCTCTTCTAATTGGCTTCAGCTTTTTCCTTCTGCTATGGTCACTCATTTGCCCAGAATTGCCTCTGATCACTGTCCTATTCTTATTTCTATTGATGTATTTTCATAGCAGTATAGGCAGTTTAGATTTGAGAAGTTCTGGACATTTTATTCTTCTGCTAGGACCATCATTTCTCAGGTGTGGCGATTACCTGTCAGAGGAAGTGCTACCTATAGATTATCTAGGCGTCTCCTTCTTGCTAGACATAGACTCTCTAGTTGGAATAGAATGAAGGTGGGGGACATTGTGAGGCAAGTTGAGCAGGTTGAGGCTATTATCTCTTCATTGCAGGCCAAGGAGGATCATGACGGTTTCCTTTCTAATTCTGACCTTTCAGCCCTCAGATCCAGCTTGGCTATTCACCACTCTCTTTTGATGCAATGGGAGAGTTATTGGAGGCAGCGGTCGGATTCAGTGGATTAAAGAAGGGGATTTCAATACTAGATTCTTTCATCAAGCCACTTTAAAAACATCGAGCGGCTAACCAAATCAGGCAGTTAGCTGATGAGGATGGCCACTTTCAGGAGGATATCCAGGTTATCAGGGATCAAATGTTCCATTTCTTTCACTCTAGATGGTCCGAGAATTTTGGTGAGGGGTTCCCTATTTCCCCTGTCTTATCCTCCAGCAGAGTCAGAGAATATTATCCTTACCAGGCCGATTTCGGCAGAGAATATTCGAATGGCTTTATAGGATCTTGGTGCTGATAAGGCCCCTGGGCTGGATGGGTACACACCTTTCTTCTTTCGCCACTATTAGGCTATTCTAGGCTAGGATGTGGTGCTGGCTATCCAATCTATTTTTCAGTCTAAAGTTATGCCCTCTGATTGGAATCGGACCCTTATTACCCTGGTTCCTAAACGCATTGATGCCTCCTCTCCTCAGCACTACCGGCCCATCAGTCTCTGCACTACCTTATATAAGGTATGTGCACGCCTCTTGGTCTTCCGAATGCAATTGGTGATCCCACGCCTCATCTCTCTGAAGCAGGGTGCTTTTCTCAAAGGGCATAGTATTACGGATAACACCCTTCTTGCTCAGAAGTTCCTGCATGACCTTCAGAGAGCCTCTCATCGTCAGTGTCTCATGGCTGTCAAGCTTGATATGGAGATAGCCTATGATAGATTGAGTTGGACTTTTCTTTGTTGTACTCTCCAGGAGTTTGGTTTTGAGGAGCTTTTGTTGACTGGGTTATGACTTGTGTTTACTGGCCATCCTTTTCTCTCCTCATTAATGGTGGTCAAACTGATTATTTTCACTCTGAGATCGGCCTGCGGCAGGAATGTCCTCTGTCCCCATTCCTGTTCATCCTCTCTGCTGATGCTTTATCTCAGGCTCTATCTCAAGCTCATCAAGACTCTTCTCTGCTCCCCTACACTGCGGATCCCCATGAGCTCTTGCTTTCCCATCTTCTGTTTGCCGATGACTGCATTCTTCTGGATAAGGCTTCTATCCGTAATGCTACCACTTTTGCATCCATTTTGCAGTCTTATTGTCGAGCTTCTAGCTAGAGAGTCAATCAGAGTAAATCCTTGATTTGCTTCAGTCCGAAGATGACTCATTCTCTAAGGGAGTCTATCTTGAAAATCATGGATATTTCTATTCAGGCTGATCGGCTATCCTATCTAGTGATACCTATCACCAGGAGACGGCCATGGAGTTCTGACTTTAGTGACCTTGAGAGGCGGATCCATGATCGCTTGGATGGGTGGCAGGTTACTGGATTGTCTACGATGGCGAGGATTACCCTCTTATACTTGGTACTCTCTACTCTTCCTCTCTATCTATTATCTAATGCTGCTATCCCATTGATTTGTCTGAGGAAGATTGAGAGGTACTTCCGGGATTTTCTCTGGGCCTCGATGCAGGATGGTCATAGTATCCACCTTTTGGCTTGGGATACTGTCTGTCGACCGATCAGTGAAGGAGGGCTTGGGATTTAGTCCCTTATTGTTAGGAGGGAGGCTTTGATCGCTAGGCATGCCACGCGATTCCTGCTTGATCCGCATAGTTTGTGGAGTTCCTTCATGCATGCCAAATATGGTGATTGGAATTCTTCCATTCATCCTCAGTCTACTCGTGGACATTCCTTTTTCTGGAAAGAGGTCTGCCAGCATGCTTTGGCTATTCTGAACAGCATCTATGGATATTGTTCGGGATACATGGATTGCAGACCTCCCCCTATCTCGATAGCCAACTTTTGTCTGTACTGACATTCCTTTTGGAATGTTTGTCATTGAGTTACTTTCTCAGAATCATACTACCTGGTCTTCCTCCATGGTATCCAGTTTCTTTGGGAACGAGCTCTACCAGCGCATCCTAGCTATTCCCCTTGTTCCGGGCCCCACTTCTGACATCAGGGTGTGGAGGAGATCTTCGTGGTCTTGTGCTTCTATTAAGGACCTCTTGAAGATCTACAAGCCACAGTCTCACCTATCGATGGACTTGGCATGGATCTAGCGTCTCCCCATCCACCCTAGGGTGAGACTTTTTATTTGGAAGCTTGCATGGGACATTCTTCCTACCTACTCTCTGCTCTCTAGAAGCGGTTTGAGCATCCAGCCGACGTGTTCATTATGTGGTCTAAAGGAGGAGACGACTGATTATGCTATCTTCACTTATTCTAGAGCGAGATAGATTTGGAGGCTCTCTGGTGACCGCCCTTGGGCTCTTGGTGCTGCTTCCCACTGTATCTCGTTTCTGAGCCTCCTTAGACAGGATATGGGGAGGAGTACCCATCAGCGGGTTTCCACGAGGACTTACATAGTTTATCAGGTCTGGTTATCCCGAAACCGAATCGTGTTCACTGATGAGATTGCTCCTTCTCACAGGGTAGTCAAGACAGCTTTCTCCTTAGCTGCTGAGTTTACTTCCCATCATAGAGCTCTTGATTCTGCTAGCCTTGGCCTCTGGGACTCCCCTGTTGCTTCGGTAGTGCACCGGTGTACGGTTTTCATATATTGGGAGCCCCCACCTCTAGGGTTTGTCAAAATCAACTTTGATGGAAGTGTTCATGGTAGATGTGCTGGATCTTCTTTTGTGATTTGTGGATCGAATGGTGGGATGCTGACAGCTGGAGGGTTCGGCCTTTTAGACTCCTCGGTGTCTCTTTCTGAGCTGTATGCTGCCTAGACTTGTATTTCCTGTGCCATTCGCAGCCTAGGTGCCCGCAGTCTTATTATTAAGGGGGATTCTATTAGGTGATCCGCTGGCTCTGTCAGGATTTCAGGGACCGATTGCCTTCCAATCCCGTGTTGTGCGATATTCGAGCTATTCTACGGGATGTTCATAGCGCCCAGATTCGCCATATTTATCGTGAAACCAACTCAGCGGCTAATTGGATTGCCGCCAAAATGGCTGACCATTCAGGTTTTTGGTATTGAAAGCAGGATAATCCTTGCCCCTTATTCTTACTTAAATTTTGTATTCTGATATTTTATATCTGACTTATTCTAAATTAATGTGATTATTCATCTGTTCAAAAATAAAAATAAAAAAAATAAAAATACTAGTTGCACCAACTTTAGGCCGGGACGATTAGCCAACAGAAAAGAGAAAATAACACTTAGGCTGGTTCTATATTATACCTAAAAGTGAACGAACGGACTTAAAAAAGGCCTCCACTTGATGGTGGTCACGTACGTACTGTGGAAAGGCAATCCTAGCTTGCCTCTGCTTCACTTTATTTCTTTCAACCAAAGGCCAAGCAAGTTATGATAAGGAACCAACCTGAGGAAGAGCCAGGAAGTGTACTTTTTCCCATTTAGAAATCATCATTTCCTTAATACATAGTTATACAATTTAAGCCTACGTACGATTCCTCACTATCCAAGGTCCTGCTTTAGCCCTAGAAATTATGAGAGATTACTTTGAGTCTCTCATTTGATCATCATGTGGTCACGACTAAGGATATCTTCCTAATTGATCTGGTAGCATACACGGTGCAGACTATAAAAAGAGAGCATAGGAAATTGCTTCACATGTCTTTTAACTTTTTCATATGGGAGCGTACGTGAGCTATTCTAAATGTAGACTATTTGGTGGCAACACTAATTTGATAGGGTCCATGATGATACAATTTATCGAGACTTATCCAAGTAAGAAAAGTAGGCGTTAAAAAGATTGAGACAGTATCAATTATCCTATATTAAATTATAATAAATATTATTAGTATAATAGCTATTATAACAATCATAATAGCTATTATTGGCGTGCATGTATGACTACAAGGTTAATAAGATTATGATTATTAGTCTATTACAATGATGTTATAGTGAAAAATGACTAGAATCATGACATTATTTTTCAGATTATTGTTTCATAAAAATTAATTTGCTGGATGCTATTATATTCTTTTGGAGGCAAAATTTGTACAAAATATAAATTTTGTAAAAGTCATTTCAATTATAGAAATAATACAGGGATAAATAGTATTTGTTGTTTGTCTTTGTTAGCACCATAATTCTACAAGGGTAAGGTAAATAGGTGTGCGTTATCTATTTAGGGAGAGAAAAAGGGTGGTGGAGATAAGAAATTTTTTTTTAGGTCATTGGCTGATTAATATAAAATTTATTTATAATGCCAAAATTGACTGATTCGAACTAACGAGCCTAAGGTAGTGTTTGATAGCCTAAAAGCTATCCCTGGATAAATGTACGGGATAGCATTTATCCCGGGGATAGCTGAGGGAATAAGCAATTTTTTAAAATTACAAGTTTACCATCAAGGGATAACATTAGTTGTTCCTGGGTTCCCTAGGGAATAAGTTCAAGGGATAACCCATTAACCATGGGTTATCCCCTCTAGTTAAATTTTTTAGACCTATCCCTTCTGGCTATAGCATTTGGGAATAAGAAGGGATATCCAAGGGATATCCTTCATTATCCCCCATATCAAACACTACCTAAGGGTCATGAAAATCCTAGTTATGAAAGTCTTATGCTTAGGCCATCAATTCTGTTGTGAATCATGGAATATGAAATATGGTTTTCTAATAGGATCAAGAAAGCACTATACTCAAAACATGATACAGTAAGAAATGTTATACTCGATAGAAGTGTTGCGATAAAAATTATGTATGTTTATCTTTCGATCTAGCATAATATGATTATGAGCAATCAATTTTTTTTTATACATACATATATACATATATTTATACATGCATACATATACATATTTATACATACATATGTATGAAAAACTTTTGGCATGTGAATCAATTCAAGTTATTTTTTATGTAAGTTTAACTTATTTTTCAAAGTAGATGAAATTTAACTTTTATTAATTTAATCATTGCCATCGTTTCTTTAATCAATAGTATTATAACAGTGAAAGTCCTATCTAAATTATCAATCTTTTTTATTTTTGATTTGCAACCATGCTATATACTCATTCAGCAAATGTATCCAATCACAAGACAATCTATAGTTGCACTAGGTTATAGCCAAGAAAAAGACTTTGTACACCGTATCCGGTGCAGCAAGTCCTACGTAGGCTACATCATTTCTTTTTATTGGTCCATATGCATACAACACCCATTAAAAAATGTTAAGACAACTTTACGATATCTCGAGGGAAAAAATTGCGATATCCTAGTTTTAAACTTACGACACCGTAGTTATAAAATTAAGACGCCCGTTCAAAAAGCAAAAAAAAAATTACGATATCTCAATTTTAAATTTACGACATCGTAATTATAAAATTATGACACCCACTCAGAAAATGTATCTGTATACAAATTCCAAAAAAAAGTTGCATTAATAACCATTCAGCTTTTTTTTAAAATTTAGGACAAGGGTATTTACAGGCGATCACCTGATTTCTTGGGCGCATCACAGGGGGTCCAAAATTGATCAGATTTGAATCAAATTCAAGTCAAGTTTGTTATGAGGCCGGTAGTATCAGTATCTAATTAGTTAGAGAATCGATGGCTAGGGGAGCTGGTTGATGCTTTGAGATTCAGTGATTCTATAGGCCCTAGGTCACTTCCGATATTATTTGCATAATTTTTTTGCCCGAGATCTTGTTAAACTATCACGAATTTGAACTTTTTCGTGCTTGATTTTGCAGAGGTGTTTGAATGCCTCGGTCTGGCCGAGTCATAATTAAGAATAGCTCGATTCTACCAAGCATTTGAATGCTTCACTCTGGCCGAGGCAAGAGGTTAGTTCGGTCCGACCGAAGCATAAGATTTGGCCGAAGCATATAATATTTCAGTGCCGTCGAGTATATGAGGATAGAATGCCTCGGTTCTGCCGAAGCATACGATTATTTCGGTTTGACTAGGATTAGAGGATAGCTCGGGTCCGCTGAGGCGTGAGAATGGTTCGGAACAATTTAGTCTAAGGATGGCTTGGTCTTGCCGAGGATGGTTCGGCTCTACCGAAGGTGGTTCGGCTCTGTCGAGAATGGTTCGGCTCTGTTGTTTTCTAGATATGATAGCTGGCTCATCGAATATTGAGAGTGGTCTCGACCTTTTTGTCATGAGCATAAACATTGGCGCAATGATAATTTTACCCCTTATCAAGTTAAATATTCAAACCATGGTACTGTTAAAAAAAAAAGTCTAAGATCCAAACATCATGGTTCCTAACTTATGTATCGAATTGGCATGAACTAATATAGCATATAAATTAAAAATCTAGTTCATGGGTTCTGATCTAACATTTTAAAGTTTGCATATTATGTTTGTTCATGAACGTTATGTTAAGATTACTAAACTATATTATTTTAGCTTCTACATATTTTTTATTTACAAAAATATATTATTTCTGATTTTTAGATATTTTATAGTATAGATTGTATTTAATGGTTTGAAATTTGAATTTAAATATATTCTAGATTTTGACTCATTAACCCATTTTTTAAAGAGTTGATATGAATTGTGTAGTCCAACTCTCTTTATTTATGATAGAGGGAATTCAAATCATTATGATGGGCAATTACAAATTCTCTCATTTATATATAACAATCTTGAATTATATAATCATTGGTTCAAAATTTGTGTCATTAATTCTTATGAGGGCCATGCTTTAAACCTTCAAGCAACCACAAATATTAAATAATAGGAGTTAATGTATTTCACACGTCCTACTCTATATCCATCCTATTTCATGAAAGCAGGTGCTAATAGGAGTCAATGCATAACTCTTTTTTGAAAACAAGAAATGATCTCATCAAGGCAAACCCTTCTAATCATAAATTATTACGTTTAATCCACTTTTTATAATCAATCTATCAAGTGATTCTTGATATTGGTTAAAAATCAACATCTAGGCTTTATAGTAGTATTTGATAGGCATTTGTAATGCCTCAAGTCCAACTACTAATTTAATTAATCTATTAATAAAATAATAAAGTTTTTCAAGCTTTTTTTTTATGAAATTATTTTAAAATATTATAATCTTCATTCGCTTGATAGCATAATGAGGCTCTCTTTATCATCATCTTATGAATAATTTTTTTTATGACTCTTTATACTATTATCTCATGAATAAATTTTTTTATTCATGAACTTTCATAATTTTATATGAACTAAACAAATATGGTCTTAAAAAATTTAATATAAATTAATTGATTGCACATGAATTTACCTTTTAAATTTTTTTATTTTTTAAATTTAATATAAGGTTATTTTAAAATATTAGGATAATTGTTAACGAATGGAAGGTGGCCAATGCTCTATATTCTGCTATCATGCACCATTTCTGATTTTTTTTTTTTAATGCTAACCTTAATCATTTGAGACTAAATTGGATAACTAGAGAAATGTAGATAAGACAAGAATGATCAAGCACCCTCCATAATGCCATGTTTTTTAATCAAACTTCAATTATATCATCAGCCGCGGCACTTTTAGGAGGGAGGATTCAAGATTAATATTAACTCAATCATCAGTTCAAGAATTATCCCCAGTGGAAAGTAAGCCATCATCATAACCCCAAGAATTAAGAGAGAACTGATACGGCTGGTCATTTTCTCTGGGTGGTATTATATTTTGCATGATTTTCAAAAGCAATGATGTGACAGCAAAACCCAAAGCCTCCAGCACCGACCTCTAGTATCGGCTTCCAGCGTCGGCCTCCAGCGTCGGCCCCCAGCGCCGGTCTCCAGCGCTAAGACTTTGGCTCCGGCCTCCGGCATTGGCCTCCCGCGCCGGCCTCCAGCGTTGGCCCCCAACGCTGGCCTCCAGCGTCGGCCCCCAGCGTCGGCCTCCAGCGTTGAAACTTTGGCTCCGGCCTCCAGCGCTGGCATCCAGTGACAGCCTCCAGCGCCGGCCTCCAGCTCCGGCTCCCAGCATCGGCCTTCAGTATCTTTCACATGCACAATGACCAGTCTCATACAACGGATCCCGTGATCTAAGGTCTATTGCCGAGCACCTCGCTCGCCGAAATCACGGGCAAGTGTTAGCTCGATCGGCAGTTACCGCTATAAGCAGCCCTTATCCAGCGACAGCCTAACGACTTGCCGTTCGATGAAACATCCCAACAGGAAAGATTCGACGGTTCCAACAGAACGAGGTAAACGAGATCTCAGACAGATATAAAAAGAGGACCCGAGCTCCATGCGAAGGGGACTCTCTCTATGGCTCCCTCTTTAAAATTCCACTTAGATATAATATCCCTGTTCTACGACTCGCTGACTTGGGCATCGGAGGGTCCCCACCGGAACCACCGGTCCGGGACTTTTTGCAGGCTCTAGAAGGAAGACGGCGACCTTTCTACACTCACAACGATCTTAGCCTATTCGACGTTCATCGTAAGTGAGTTGGCAGCAACAGCATCTGATACGGCTGGCCATTTCCTCTGGGTGGTATTATATTTTGCATGGTTTTCGAAAGCAATGATGTGACAACAAAACCCAAAGCCTCCAGCACCGACCTCTAGTGTCGGCCTCCAGGGTCGGCCTCCAGCGTTGGCCCCAGCGCCGGTCTCCAGCGCTGAGACTTTGGCTCCGGCCTCCGGCATTGGCCTCCCGCACCGACCTCCAGCGTCGGCCCCCAACGCCGGCCTCCAGTGTCGGCCTCCAGCGTCGGCCCCCAGCATCGGCCTCCAGCGCTGAAACTTTGGCTCCGGCCTCCAGCGCTGGCATCCAGCCTCCAGCGCCGGCCTCCAGCTCTGGCTCCCAGCGTCGGCCTTCAGTATCTTTCACATGCACAATGACCAGTCTCATACAACGGATTCCGGTCTATTGCCGAGCACCTCGCTCGCCGAAATCATGGGCAAGTGTTAGCTCGATCGGCAGTTACCGCTATAAGCGGCCCTTATCCAGCAACAGCCAACGACTTGCCGTTCGATGAAACATCCCAACAGGGAAGATTCGACGGTTCCAACAGAACGAGGTAAACGGGATCCCAGACAGGTATAAAAAGAGGACCCGAGCTCCATGCAAGGGGACTCTCTCTGGCTCCTCTTTAAAATTCCACTTAGATATAATATCCCTGTTCTACGACTCACTGACTTGGGCGTCGGAGGGTCCCCCGGAACCACCGGTCCGGGACTTTTTGCAGGCTCTAGAAGGAAGACGGGACCTTTCTACGCTCACACGATCTTAGCCTATTCGACGTTCATCAAGTGAGTTGGCGCAACAGATTGGCGCGCCAGGTAGGGGGAGTTCACGGGAGGAAGACGAAAGTTCTCCCTGTGACCCCACCAATTTTGCGAGGGAAACGATGGTGACCACGCGAGCACAGGAGGCTTCCTCCAGTCAAGCAGCCGGGCGCATTCCACGGGCTGAGCATTCGGAGGCCAATCTCCATGTTCGCCCCCTGCACAGATAAGCCAACTGACCGGCTCGAAGTTCTGGCCCACCAGGTCCAGGATCTGACGACAATGGTCCGGGGGCTGCAAGAGCATTTGGCTGCTGCAACTCAACCCCCTACGCTTGACGAAGGGTGCGGGGAACAGTCCAGTCTCACCAAGGTGGGACCCCGCCTGAGGTCTCCCACCGCTCACCCCCGAACCTCATCACCGAGGGACCTCGAAGCGACGGCGGTCCCCTCTCGCCACTCCGGTCGTTCCCACCACCGGCCGGAGGAAGAGAGTCCAGGCGGGCGCGTTCTTTGCGCCGGCGATCTTCTTCAGCTCCTTCTTCCGATTCATCCCGAGATGGCACTCCCCGGAAAACCACCCGTCGGGCCGAGCAAAGGCTCGACGAGTATCATCGACGGTTGGACGAGCTCAGCCGCCGGATCGCCGATCCTTACGGGACGGCTATGAGCGTCGCCCCCCGCTTTCCCGCATATCATGAAGGAACCGGTCCCGCCCCGGTTCCGTCTCCCCCAACTGGATCCATATGATGGGACGACGGACCCCCTGGACCACCTGGAAAGCTACAAGGTCCTCATGCAGGTCCAGGGAGCGACGGACTCCCTTTTATGCGTCGCCTTTCCGGCCACTCTCCGCAAGGCGGCACGCGCGTGGTACTCCCGCTGCCCCACGCAGCATCAACTCATTTCGGCAACTCGAGCGATCTTTCCTGGCCCACTTTGATGCCTGTCGAAAGATCCCACGAGTGGCAGATAGCCTCTTTGCTGTCCAGCAGAGGAGTGGCGAGACCTTGAAGGATTTCGTCGCTCGATTTAAGGAGCAGCGTTGGAGGTGTACAACCTGGAAGACTCCGTGGCCACTTTGGCCCTGAAACGAGGACTTCGCCCATCCAGGTTCGCTTATTCCCTGGATAAGAAGCCTCCGAGTTCCTATGCTGAGCTTCTGAGCCGAGCACAGAAGTACATCCGTGCTGACGAGGCGGATTCTTCCAGGAGGGAAGTTGACAAGAACACCAGTAATAAACCACCGCCTACTGATCACGCCGGTGCACGACCTCGGAAGCCCGAGCCTCCACGCCGCCAGATCGCCGACCACAGACGCTGGTTCCTAAGGAGCAATTCACTCCCCTCATGGCTCCCATCTCTCACATCCTGCTGGAGATCGAGGAGGAACCTTATTTCAAGCGTCCGCTCCCTTGAAGTCTGGGGCCCCCCGCAACAAGGAGTTTTACTGCCGGTACCACCGAGACTACGGTCACGACACCGAGGACTGCCGCCATCTAAAAAGGCCATTGAGGAGCTGGTTCAGCAAGGCCACCTGGGCAAATTTGTTCGAAGGGGAAACCTTCCCGCGTCGGGCCCCCGGTGCCTCCGAGTCGTCCGGCTGGCGTGGATAATGCTCCAACTGAAAAGACCATAGCTATGATTTCCTGGGGAGCGGTGGCGGTTCGAAGAGGCAGCGAGAGGGAATAGATTCTGTAATTCCTTTCTTTGGAAAGGATCTAGATGGGGTAGTTAATAAGCATGACGACAGCGTCGTGGTGTCCATGACTATAGCCAAACATCCTGTAAAAAGAATTTTAATTGATAGTGGGAGCTCGGTGGATGTCTTGAGCTATGAGGCTTTTGTTCGGATGAACTTGTCAAGTCTTTACTCCGACCCGTTGCCACACCGCTAATGGGCTTCACTGGAGACTCAGTGAGCGTCGAGGGGAAATTGCCCTCCCGGTCACGGCTGGAACCCCTCCATGTCAGAGCACGTGGTTATAAATTTCTTGGTGGTCCGGGTCCCGCTGGCTTATAACGCTATCTTGGGAAGACCAGGGTTGAATCTGCTGGATGCCGTGATCTCCACTAAGAGATTATTGGTAAGGTTCCCCACCAACGAAGGAGTCGGAGAAATGAAAGGGGAGCAAAGCCCACTCCGCCTTGCTACCATTGTCTCCCAGCCCGCTGGACGCGGCGTCGGCGACAGCCTCTGAGTCACTCGATCCCGGGAGTTGGGAAGAAGGGGAGAGCCGGCAGAGCACCTTCTAACCCTCCCCTTGGGTGATGACCCGGCAAGGACTGTTCAGGTGGGGGCATTGCTTCCAGAGGAGGCACGCCATCAACTTCTTACTTTCCTGCGTGCCAACACTGACGTCTTCGCATGGTCATCCTCAGACATGCCGGGCGTCCCTGAAGAAGTGATCACCCATCGCTCAACCTCAAGCCAGAGTGTCGGCCGGTCCGACAGAAAAAAGAAACTTCGCTCCAGACAGACAGAAAGCTATCGACGAGGAAGTCCGCAAGTTAATGGCTGCGGGCCATATTCGGGAGGTCCATTACCCCGAATGGTTGGCTAATGTGGTGCTAGTCCGCAAGACCAACGGAAGCTGGAGAATGTGCGTAGATTTCACCGACCTCAACAAGGCATGCCCTAAGGACAGCTTTCCCCTGCCCCGAATCGATCAACTGGTGGACGCTACATCCGGCCATGAGGTCCTTAGCTTCATGGATGCTTTCTCTGGATACAACCAGATCCGGATGAATCCGGCGGATGAAGAAGCTACCTCCTTCATAACTGAGAAGGGGTTATACTGCTACAAGGTAATGCCTTTCGGGTTAAAGAATGCGGGAGCCACTTACCAGAGGCTGATGAACAAGGTCTTTGAAGGCCAGATAGGACGTAACATGGAAGTGTACGTGGATGACATGCTGACAAAAAGCGTTCATGCCACTGACCACATCGCGGACCTAACAGAAACTTTTGACAACCTTCGTCGGTACCAGATGAAGCTGAACCCTCGCAAGTGTGCATTTGGGGTGACAGCCGGGAAGTTCTTGGGTTTCATGGTAACCCGGAGGGGGATCGAAGCAAACCCGGACAAAGTCCAAGCCATCTTGGACATGAGGCCTCCTGCCAATAAGAAGGAAGTACAGCGCCTGACAGGAAGGGTAGCCGCCCTAAGCCGCTTCCTATCCAAGTCCGCTGAAAGGTGTCTACCTTTCTTCAAGGCGCTTCGCAGAATCAACGAGTTCGAATGGACGAAAGAATGCCAGGAGGCGTTCGAAGGGTTAAAGGAATTCTTATCTACCCCGCCACTGCTAGCCAAGCCGACGGGTGGAGAAGAACTCCTTCTATACCTTGCGGCCTCTCCTGAAGCTGTTAGCTCTGTGCTGGTCCGCGTGGACACCAATGGCACACAAAGGCCAGTATACTATACGAGTAAGGTGCTTCATGATGCAGAGACCCGATACTCAAACATGGAAAAGATCATCTTTGCATTGATCGTGTCTGCCCAGCGTCTGCGGCCGTACTTCCAAGCCCACCCGATCGCGGTGATCACAGACCAGCCTCTGAAGACAGTTCTTGCTCGCCCAGATACTTTCGGCCGGCTGGCAAGGTGGGCCCTCAAGCTGGGGGAATTCGATCTATCTTTCCGCCCCGTTCGGCCATGAAGTCTCAAGTCTTGGCAGATTTTTTGGTCGAATGTACTTGGGGAATGGAGCAACCTAAAGAACCTCCTACGGACACTCAGCCCCTCGGAACCAGTGATGATGAGTGGGTCCTTCATGTGGATGGGGCATCGAACTCTCAAGGGAGCGGAGCAGGCCTCATCTTGGCCAACTCGGATGGGGTGTGACCGAGTGTGCACTTCGCTTCCTCTTTCCAGCCACTAATAATCAGGCGGAATATGAAGCTTTGCTATCCGGGTGAGATTGGCTCGAGAGCTTGGGGTGAAACGCCTTAGGGCATTCACCGACTCCCAACTGGTTGCTGGCCAGATTACAAAGGAATACGAGGCAAGGGATCCCATCATGGCCCGCTACTTAAAATGGTGCACTCGCTGGTTTCCCCCTTCACTCACTTCAGCGTCAGCTACATTCCTCGACAGGAGAATGCTAGAGCCGACGCCTTATCCCGTCTTGCCCTCAGCTGATGGGATGTTGGGAAAGGCTTATGTGGAGCACTTAGAAGCCCCGAGTATTGATGTACCAAGAGAAACTTTACCAGTGGAGCAGGAGCCCTCCTGGATGGACGCCTATGTCCGGTACTTTACTGAGGGCACCCTCCCAGAAGACCCTGCCGAAGCTAGGAAACTTAAAAGACGGGCCCCAAAGTTTTTCATTATGGAGGGAAAGCTCTACCGAAGGTCGTTCTCATACCCTATCCTCAGGTGTGTCGGTCCCACCGACGCCAATTATATTCTGCGGGAGATACACGAAGGGATATGCGGAAGCCATCTGGGGGGCAGGGCTCTTGCATATAAAGCTCTACGTCAGGGGTATTATTGGCTGACAATGAAGGAGGATGCATCCGAACTCGTTAAAAGATGTGACAGCTGCCAGCGTCATGCCAACATCCAACATCAACCGGCGTCCCAGCTGACCCCTCTAGCTGCACCATGGCCCTTCGCACAGTGGGGCATGGACATCCTGGGACCGTTCCCTCCTGCCTCCGGACAACGCAAGTTCCTAGTGGTGGCCGTCGACCATTTTACTAAGTGGATCGAGGCGGAAGCTCTTGCTAAGATCACGGAAGCCAAAGTAAGGACTTTCTTCTGGAAATCCTGTGGTGTGCCGGTTCGGGCTACCGCACACCCTCGTTACAGACAACGGCCGACAGTTTGATAACACGGCCTTCCGGGAATTCTGCGATGGCCTGGGCATCCATCATCGATTCACCTCAGTAGGGCATCCCCAAACCAACGGCGCAGCCGAGGTGACCAATCGCATCATCCTCCAAGGACTCAGGGCTCGGCTAGATAGCTGCAAAGGGCGCTGGGTGGAAGAACTTTCCAGTGTGCTGTGGGCCTACCACACGACGCCGCGAGCACCTACAGGGGAAACCCCTTTCAGCTTGGTCTTTGGGACCGAGGCGGTCATCCCCGTGGAAATAGGAGCTCCTAGTCCCCGGACGGAATTATACCACGAAGAAAGCAACTCAAACCAGCTAAGGGCTGATCTGGATTTGGTGGAAGAATTGCGAGATCAAGCGCAGCTTCGCATGGCAGCATTCCGTCAGCGAGTGGCCAAGCACTACAACTCTCGGGTGCGACCCAAGACATTCCGGCCAGGAGACCTTGTCCTACGAAGAGCTGAAGTATCAAAGCCGACAGAGGGGGGCAAGCTGGCACCAAAATGGGAAGGACCATACCGTGTCAAGGAGGTACTCACCATGGGGCGTACAAAGTCGAAGAGCTAGACGGGAAACCGCTCCCTCGCACTTGGAATGCCGACAACTTACGCCGGTACTATCAATAGAACTCTATCGTTATTAATTTGAATCTGTTTGATGCATGAATAATCAACATGTTCTTGTTTTCGAATGAGTATGCCAAAGACCAACTCCGCGTTGGAAGACGTCGGAAAGACCAACTCCGCGTTGGAGACCAACGTTGGCACCAAAGACGGCAAGACCGGGGGCAAAAGACCAACTCCGCGTTGGCACCAAAGACGGCAAGAACAGACGGCAAAAAGACCAACTCCGCGTTGGCACCAAAGACCGGCTCCGCGTCGGCAAAGACAAAGACAGACCGCGTTGGTAAAGACCAACTCCGCGTTGGCACCAAAGACCGGCCCGCGTCGGCAAAGACAATCGGCAAAGACCAACTCCGCGTTGGCACCAAAGACGGCAAAGACAAGACCGGGCGTCGGCACCAAAGACCAACTCCGCGTTGGCACCAAAGACGGCAAAGACGGCAAAGACCAAGAATCGGCAAAGACCAACTCCGCGTTGGCACCAAAGACGGCAACGGCAAAGACGGCAGAGCGGAAAGACCAACTCGCGTTGGCACCAAAGACCGGCTCCGCGTCGGCAAAGAGCGTCGGCACCAAAGACCAACTCCGCGTTGGCACCAAAGACCGGCTCCGCGTCGGCAAAGAGCAAGAGCGGCAGAGCAAAGACCAACTCCGCGTTGGCACCAAAGACCGGCTCCGCGTCGGCAAAGAGGCGCGGCACCAAAGACCGGCTCCGCGTTGGCAAGACGGCAAGATCGGCACCAAAGACCAACTCCGTTGGCACCAAAGACTGGCTCCGTGTCGGCATATTAGACACTGGCGCCCTGCGTCGGCACTAAAAGTTGGCCCTGTGTTGGCTGGGACAATGTGCGGCTCACAGTCACATTCTGCTGACAAGCACCATTGGTTGGTGATTCATAACAGCTGACTCAGCTGAAGCTGATTATGACCAAAGGTGCAAGTAGGGAAAAACATTCATTGATAGCTAAAAGGTTACAAAGTTGCCGACTCAAGTCAGGCACAGATCGATACAAAAAGAGAAAAACAAAAGCTATTAATGGTCATCCGGGGCCGGGCATCATCCTCAGGACGTCATCAGGCTTCAGTCCCTCAATATCCTCAGGTCGTAGAGCTCCTGGATTTTATCTTTGCAGTCTTGGAAGCCGGCGTCATAAGCAAGCGCCGCTGACTCGGCCACCTCCTTGTCGAAGGCTTTGGACTTTCTAAAATCTTCTACGGCCTCGGCTTTTTTCCGCCTCGAGAGCTCTTTTCTCGACTCGATGGCCCCCCTCTGGGCCTCGCCACTGCCGCCTCCAGATCTGCAATTTTGGTTGTACTGGCGGGTGGCTTCTTTGGCCGCATTTGTCTCAATGGAGGCAGAACTTAATTGGGTCTTTAAAACACACACCTCCAATTCTGCCACCTTCAGCTTCTCTTCGGCTGCCCCGCTTCTCTCGGCTCTTTCTTTTTCCTCGGCCACCTGAGCATTATCCAGCTCATTGGCTGCGCGGCGCTGAGCAACCTCCAGCGCATACTCAGCCTTTTCGGCTCTTAGCCGGATGACATCGATTTCACCCTTCAGGGTGGCCCGAGTATCCTCCAGAGCCATTGCCGCCTTCTCCGCCTTGACTTGGAGGGACAACATCTCCTCCCGCGCTTGTTCGATGGCGGTATCGCTCAGGGTCCAGAGGTTCTTCAGGGCGACTAGAGAATTCAAGGCCTGAAGGAAATGTCAAGTGAGAAAGAAAAAAAAAAAAAGAGATGATAATGGAGCAGAAGCTCACCCAGAGATGCGCCACCGATGCTTCGCGGAAGAAGGTGACTCTCCCCTGACCCGGAGAAATTCTTGCACCTCAACCACCGGCTTCCTCCAAGGTCCGTTCAGCCCAGCGGCTGTGGTTTGCCAACAGCGATTGGAAGGAAGGATCGACGCCCCTCTCTTCCCTTGGCGTGGGCCTACAGAGGCTGATTCCGCCTCTGAACCTGCCGCCTCCGACCCCTTGCTGGTGGAGGCGCTTCAGCTGTTGCCCCCATGGGGGGCAGGATAGCTGCTGGAATCGTCACTACTGCCGCAGGAACTTGTCCGTCTCTAGGCTTTGGGCAAGGGCGACGGCGCCCTTGCCCCTCTCAGGAGAAGGGTCGAGCAGGATAACCGGAGGAGCTGAAGCTGAGATCTTCCCTCTAGTTGGCTCCGTTTACCTCCTTGCCGGTCTCGGCCCTTACCGTCTGTCATGGCGGGTTCGTCGGCTTGGGCTTGGCCGCCTCGCTGTGCGAGGATTCCACAGTTTTGGCCCCCTTGGCCTCGACCTCCCCAGCGTCGGCCCTTTTAGGGCCGCCCTTTTTCAAAACCTTTGCACGCAGGGGCTTCACGACTTTAGCCCCTCCAGCGTCGGCCCTCTCAGCATCAACCCTCCCAGCGTCGGCCCTCCTGGGACTTTAGCAATGGCCCTTCTTTCGGCAGGGGGCACGTCCCCTGCAACCTTCCTCTTCCTGGTGGCCGCCTGCTTAAGCTCATGAAGCGACGGCGCCATCCCTACACAGGCAAAGGATAGTTAAAAAAAAAAAAAAAAGAAAGAAAAAGAAGAGAAGCAAAGGGGGAAAAAGAGGCGAGTAATCAAGTGCTCACCCCTCGCGGGAATTAAACCGGCACGAAGATTCTCCTCGGCTAAAAGCATATTACACCGAGGGATGTCGGCAGTCAGAAGCTGCCCAAACGCCATCCGGTCTCGTGGAAGGATGGAGGGATCCCTATTGGCGTCAATGTTGGGTATCCCCCAGCTTCCACGAACCCCACTGATGTCCGCAAAGAAAAACTTGTCCTTCCACCCTTTAACGGAAGTAGGAAGGCACAATTTGAGGATCCTATTGGACCTAGGGGTGAAGGACCACCAACCCGACTGTTTGCGAAGGGTATAAAAGCTGCGGAATAAAGAATACTGGCCTCAATGCCTTGCAGGTGGCAGAGTACCAAAAACCGACAATGGTTCGGATGAGTTGGGAACTAACTGGGAAGGGGTCAAGGAGTATCGGTCTAGAAGATTGAGAATGAAAGGGTGGATCGGCAACCGAGCCCGGCCTTAAAAAAGGCTCCGTACAAAGCAACCCTTCCGGAACGGGAAGAAGTTACCCTGTCATTGGGGTAGGGTGGAACAAATGAAGGTCCGAGGGAAGCTATACTTGGCCTTTTAGGTTTACTATGTCTTGAGCAGACATAGCGGACGCAGTCCCTTCGGGGGACTCCTTGGCAACCCTAGAAGGACCGGCAGCCGTCGAACGGCTCCGGACGGAAATCCGCCCGCCGGGACGACTCCCGGTTAGGGGACGACTGACTGGCCGCTGCTCCGGTGAAGAACGGTTAGAGGAAGGGGTAGACCATTGGCTTGGAAGGAATCGGAAGTCTGAGAAGGGTTGTGGGAACCCCCCCAGGAACCAGAGATGGAGCAAGAAGGTGATGAAGCCATGGGAACTAACCTGGAAAACTCGAGCAAAAAGGAGCACGGGGAGAGAACGAACACGGAGACAAATGGACGCTTGCGGACTCGAAAGGGGGCAGCAGCGAAGAAATGGGGAGGATGGGAAGATAAGGGCGATTTTTCCTCATAACGCCATTCAGATCACCCCACGATCGTCCGATCTGATTACGCGTCCATCTTCAATTGGGAGCGCTTCGACGGCCTGCCAGCGCGAAAAACTCGAAAAGACCACCAATAAAAAGGGAGGCATTAACCTTATCACAATGATACCGCTCGCCTTTTGTAACGTTGCCCGAGGGAAATCCTCTCTAATCCCAACAAAGGCGAAATGATGGCGCGAAAACCGGCCGCCTAGAGGATATTAACACCCCTTTCGCGGGTAAGTGAACGCTCACCCATCTCAGGGGCGGGGGGGCATCTGATACGGCTGGCCATTTCCTCTGGTGGTATTATCTTTTGCACGGTTTTCGAAAGCAATGATGTGACAGCAAAACCCAAAGCCTCCAGCACCGACCTCTAGTCGACCTCCAGCGTCGGCCCCCAGCGCCGGTCTCCAGCACTGAGAGACCTCCGGCATTGGCCTCCCGCGCCGGCCTCCAGTCGGCCCCCACGCCGGCCTCCAGCGTCGGCCTCCAGCGCTGAACTTTGGCTCCGGCCTCCAGCGCTGGCATCCAGTGACAGCCTCCAGCGGGCCTCCAGCTCCGGCTCCCAGCGTCGGCCTTCATTATCTTTCACATGCACAATGACCAGTCTCATACAACGGATCCCGTGATCTAAGGTCTATTGCCGAGCACCTCGCTCGCCGAAATCACGGGCAAGTGTTAGCTCGATCGGCAGTTACCGCTATAAGCGGCCCTTATCCAGCGACAGCCCAACGACTTGCCGTTCGATGAAACATCACAACAGGAAGATTCGACGGTTCCAACAGAACGAGGTAAACGGGATCCCAGACAGGTATAAAAAGAGGACCCGAGCTCCATGCGAGGGGACTCTCTCTCTGGCTCCCTCTTTAAAATTCCACTTAGATATAATATCCCTGTTCTACGATTCGTTGATTGGGCATCGAGGGTCCCCATCGAACCATCGATCCGAAACTTTTTACAAGCTCTAGAAGGAAGACGACGATCTTTCTATGCTCACAATGATCTTAACCTATTCGATGTTCATCGTAAGTGAGTTGACGGCAACAAGAACCACTAAAAATGGCCATTCATGGCTGTCACGAAAGAATAATGCAGCCCAGTGCCCTAATCCTGCAAGCTTAAATAAAGCATCATCGCTCCTTGCAACGCCCAGACAAACAGTAACTACAATGCTTACATAAACTTAATTATCTCTTAAAATACAAATAATAAACAAAATATTATATTGTCTTGTCCCTCGAGGCTGGCTAGGCTAGCATGGATAACACCAACGGTATTCTATTTCAATTATATATTATTTTGATGTAAGAAAAGAAACCCTTTTTTTAATGCCTGTCTGAAGGATGGGTAGCATTTCCCCTCCTTTGAATGCAGCCACTTACACCGTACCGATGTTTTCACGCTTTCTCCCCTCTCCAAGAGCCCAGAGGACGAGTCGAAAGCTGACTACAATAGCAAACACTGTAAAGCACCATCCAGGGAGCGACGAGTACGCCAGACCAGTGCAAACAACACCAAGTCGTACCGATGTACTGACTTGGCGTGCTCCTGTTGGCCAGATTTTTGTACGCGCGTGCGCGATCATTGCACGGTTCTGCCGATGTGAGGTGGGCCCCACCGGTCCGGGCCTTGGCGCGCTCGGGAGAGGCGCTGACAGGGATACACGTGTACGGAGGGATGCCACTCACGAGTTGGGAGCCGTGCCCGTCGAATCCTGGAGGACACGTGGCAGCCGATGCCGGTTCTCTGACGCGAGATGGTGCCGTAGCACGGTCTTCCGATAAACTCACGCTCGGTAATTCTAGTTTTCGCTGCTTACATACATGCCGATGCGACGCGCCGAGACCCGGTACTGGAGAAACTAGAAATCCGGGGGCGTAAATATCAAATTGCAAGACACGCGGAAGGAAACACCGAAACCGTCTTTTCTTTAAAAAAAAAAAAAAGAAAATGACGGGACCCGCCCCGAATTGCTAAAAAAAGCTATATAGAGATTAATAATCCTCTTGACGGTATAGTTTTTTTTTTTTTTTTTTGGGTCTAATCGGAAAATAGACAACCACCGTAGAGGCGTGGTTTTCAGTGTGTTGTATAGTGATGGGTAGAGCCGTAGAAGCTTGTAGGGTCCGCGGTGGTGGAAAGATGGGAAAAATAACTGGAAGTTAAGTGGACCCCAGCAGGTTGTGGGAGATAAATGAGTCAGAGAGGCTGATGGGACCCGTACGGAGGAGCAGGAATCCCCGTGAGGCGAGCTCGGAAGCCGTGTCCCTGAACCGGTCCTTAGGAGCCCCTGACTCGTCGAGTATTGGCTCGTGGAAATCGTCGAGCCCAGCCCGGCGTTGCGTTCATCTCATCGCGAACCGGTGCCCGCCATACTAAGTAACTCCTCTAAAAAAAACAAAGAACGAATTTTTTTTTAAAAATAGCCGTACGGTATGGTTCAGTTACGGTCACCGCCGGTGACGAGTAAGTGAAAATATCCCCGGAGCTTGCACCTTTATTTTGTATTTGGTTCTGGTTGGTATGAGAAGTTCGGTAACAAAAGTAGGCATACCGATGCGTGACGAGAGAAGGATAGAGAAGAAGAAAAGTGGTGGGAGAGAGGTTACCAGATTTGCGCAAGCGAAGGACGAATTTGCCCGTCTTTTTCTGTTGCTAAACAGGCCAACAGCTCGTAGAGGGACGATGGCCGGTGTGGGTGTGGGTGTGGGTGATGGTGATGTGATTCCCAAGCACTGCGACGCCACACCGGCTTGCTTTCCTTCCCTTTCCTTCGGCTTTAAATAAGGCTCCCTTCTCCTTTCCGTTTTGCATCTAATCTAGCTTTCTTCCCCAGGGTAACCGCTTTCGCCCCGAAAACCTGCCTGCCTCCGCTTCCTCATACGCAGTGGAGGGGGGGGGGAAAAGGAAATGGGCGATATATATTGATGGGTTTTTAATTAGGCCTTAAAAGAGGGGCCTTCGTGAGTGTTTTCTAGTTTTTACTTGATCTCTATCTCTCTCTGTTATTTGAGGGGATTAATCGTGGAAGAGGGAGAGAACTCAGCAGACGTAGCCGTCAAAAACACGAAATTTTGCTTTTAGTGTTGATAAAAATCTTCCCTTCTTGAATATATTTTGTCTCTTTTTTTATTTTTTTTGGTTTTGGTTTGGCTGGGATGTTTTTCTGAGTTTCCAGACAGAAGAGACGAAGTAGTTTTTCTTTCTTTACTTTCTTTTCTTTTTTTCCTTTGGTGTATTTGGATTCATCGATCTTATTGCTCTCATCTTTTGAAATCGAAGTTTGNGGTTGAAAGAAATTGTGGTGAAGGCCTTGATGACAATGGGTCTGTTTATAAGCACATAGGTTTCCTAAACTTATTGAGGTCATTATTGTTAACATCAAAAATTGGTTTTCGTATGCCAATGGATCAAATGTATCTTCACATGGACATTAAAGCATCATCTTAGCTTGATATTTACCTTCCTATACGAGCAAAAAAAGATAAAGTTAAAAGGGGCTCTAGACTTTTCCTTCAAGAAAAATCTTTTAATGCTCAAGTCAGCCAAAGTAGATAAGAAAAAGGTTCATAAGCCTTTTTTTTTTTTTAAGTACACACGGGCAATCACACTAACCTCGTGCGAGTCAGCCAAGTAATATTAGAGTACAAAATTTGCTTTAGAGCTGAAGGACAGGGATCACCCTGATTCCACGTCCAGACTCCTACGTGATAGGCCACAGCCATCGCTACCCAGTCAGCTGCTGCGTTAGCTTTTCGATAGATATGACGGATGTGGACACTGTCAGCACCGCGCAGAGTAGCCCGAATGTCATCAAGAAGAGGATTAATAGGAATAGAGTTACAATCATCTGACTGAAGCCACCGAATAACAGAAATAGAATCCCTTCAATAAAAAGGCTGTGAGCATGAAGTCTACGAACAACATGAGATATACCAGCCCAGACAGCATAAAGCTCCGCCATGGGGACAGAAGTATCTAGGGAACCAAAACCGTCCGCCGACAGCATAGCTCCCTCAGTCCCACGAATAATGAAGGCTGATCCAGCAAGTCTTCCCCGTACACTCCCATCAAAGTTGATTTTGACAAACTCTGAAGGGGAAGCTCCCAAGAGATGTAAACCGTACGACGGTTCGCTGCCAAAGCAGCAGGGGATCCCCAAAGGTCAGGGTTGCAAAATCAGAACCATTGAGGAAAGTGTACTTTCAGCCACCATAGATATGATCTTCCGATCTAATATTTGATCAAAGATCATGGCATCAGTAAAAATAAGCTGGTTTTTCGACAGCCAAATCTGATAAGCAGTGATAGCCCAGAGAGTACTCCGTTGTCGTGTAGTTCCCCTGAGATCCTCAAGGAAAGGGGAACACAATGAACCAGAACCATCCACTCTACATATATACCCCATCCTCAGCCAAATCGACCTCTATCTGGGACAAGTAAAGAGAGCATGGTCAGTGGTCTCCTCCTCCCCACAAAGCGGGCAGATCTCCTCAATTGGAAGGCCCCTCCTTGAAAGCAATGAGCATGAAGGGAGGCAATTCCACAAGATCTTCCAGATAAATAACTTCACCCTGGGATGAATGGGGAGCTTCCATATCCAAGCAACATCCCTCAACAGCTTGGGCTGGGGTCTATACTCCACAATAAGGTCCTTGATGGGAGCCTTAGATAGACAAGATCACCGCTATAACATCGTATCAGGTGTGTGGCCAGGGATAAGAGGAATAGACAAAATCCATCGAGAAAGCTCATCCCCAAATAACCTGGTCACCGACGAGTGATCCCAAGAGGAGAGATCCTGAGTAATGAGCTCCCGAACCTGTGTACCGAGCAGGACATCCATACTAATAAATGACGGCCACCGAGAGAGGGGGAGGTCCGAAATCCAAGTATCCTGAACAGCATCAACTAAAGAGCCGTCACCGATCATCCAAGAAACATTGTTCAGAATGGTCGGCATATAACGACAGACCTCCTTCTAGAAGAAAGAACATCCACGAGTAGGAAGAGGGTCCATAGAAAGAGACCAAGCACCATACCTAGCTCTGATGAATGAAGTCCAAAGGCAGTGAGGATCAAGAATAAAAGGGTCCATAGAAAGAGAAAGCATGCCTGAGCCATCAAGGCCTCTCTTCTCACTAGCAAATACTGAATACCAAGGCCGCCTTCATGCAGTGGCATACAGATCAGATCCCAAGCCAGAAGATGCATGCCGTGACCATCCTGCATAGAAGCCGATAGAAAGTCCCTAAAATAACGCTCAATCCTCCGAAGACAAGTAATAGGGACCGCTGCATTAGAAAGAATGTATAGAGGGAGGGACGAGAGGATCGAATGAATAAGAATAACCCTCGCCATCATGGATAACCCGATCACCTGCCATTCGTCCAACTGATCACGAATATGTCGCTCGAGATTAGCGTAATCACTAATACAAGGACGTCTCCCCAAAAGAGGGATCCCCAAGTAAGATAGCCTATCAGCCTTCTTAAAAATGCCCAGAGCTTGATGAATACCTTCCCTAGAAACCCTGGAAGTCTTGGGACTGAAACAAGTTGTGGACTTCTCTAAATTGACCTTCTGGCCAGAAGCACGTCAGTAGCACTGAATAATAGAAGCATAAGTAGCAGCATTTTGAGGAGAGGCCTTTCCCAGCAAAATACAGTCATCTGCAAGAGAAGATGGAAACTGAAGGCCCCGAAGAAGTAGCCATAAAGGGGGCGATACTACAGTCCTGCTGGGCCTGATGAAGAGCACGAGATAGGTCGTCCATAGCCAGAACAAACATCTAGATTTGTTTTACTTATGGAGACCTGGATTGCTTTTATAAACATCTAAAGGAGTTATATGTTAAGCCGACTATTACATTGAATGGCTCTTGTTACTTCTGATTTGGAAGGGAATGACATCTATGAAAAAATATTCCCTAAATAGATTTTTTTTTTTCATAGTGGATTGATCCCAAATAAAAAGAGTTTTAATCAAATTAGGATAGATTTGTTGTTGAAAAAAAGAATCATTCTCTCATCAAGGTTTTCTCTCTTTTTGTTAATATCTTATTCTACTATATGTCATCATAGGATTAACCAGCCAAATTAGACCACATTATTTACTCTCCACTTTTCGGGGTTAAGCTTAAGTTCATGCTTAAGTCACAAAAATAAATTTCATTTTCATATGGCCAATTTGTCATAGGTTTATTGACTTTTTTCTGAATAGATAAAAATCGAGTAGCTCATCTTCACACTAAATTCAATAATATTGATATTGGCCAGTCTAGTCGACTTAATAGATGTGATCGAGCTAAGTTCTCATGAGCATTGGCTAGCCATGGACTTACCAAGAGAATCAATATTGTACGTCAAACTTCTCTACATGAGGTTCACGATTGAGAAGGGCTCATAGCCATTCTTGATTGGCTCTAAGTTCGAAGTGATTAGTTTATAGGTTGGATTTATATATGATCATCTCATATTTGGTGCATAGTTCATCCTAAGACACCTTTTTGAGATAGAGGAAGCATATTGACCTATCACACTAATATTAAAGCACTAGATGTGGCATAAATCTTGATGTTAAGCAAGACAGCTTAACATATTACCTTAAGTTCTATGCCATTAATGATTGCCATAGAATGAAAAATCACCGTAATGAAGGATCATAATAAGCTACCTCAAATATTATGCTAGTTATTTTATCCTATCAAAAGCCGAGCAATGCATTTAATATAGCTACCTTGTTATGAACGACTATTTGGCTCTCAAGCCATGGGATGCCATATGATAGCCCAATATAGGGTTGTTTAAGTAGGAAGTTTCTTGCTAAGCATATCCTTAGGACTGTAAAAGGTGAGGGGGATCATTTTTTTTTTTTTTTTTATAAACGGGCGATCATACTAGCCTAGTGCGAGTCAGCCCAGATCGATCCGAATACAAAATTTGTTGTAATACAGAAGGACAGGGATCGCCCGGCCTCCAAATTTATGAATCATCATGCTGAGCCACAAAAGAAGCTACCCAATCTGCTGCCGAATTGGTTTCTCAATAAATGTGACGGATCTGAGCATAGTCAGCCTCACGTAGGATAGACCAAATGTTCGTAAGCATCGGAGGATCATTTCCTTTACCCTGCATGATTGCTTGGTTTGATAGCTGTCCTCTCTGCACTTGGACGTTTAGGTTCCTCAGCCATTCATAGCTTGGTCTTAGGATTTTTCTCAAATAAGTCTATTCCCTTCCTAGCCTAGTAGCATAGCAGTAGGGATGGGTCAGTCATCTAAGATTGGTAAGCCGTTTGTATTGTAGTTCAGTTTAGCCATGGTGTCTCCCCTATCAACTCCTTGGCTGCTTCCTCTTCTCTTTGGATTCATATCTGAATCTCGATTCTTTGGGATGAAAAACCTTTAATCCTCTCCTAAAGAGATATAGTTGGGTTTTGACAGAGCTAGTTTATTCTTGGGGAGCCCATCTTATCTATCCCAAGTAGGTTAGACTGTGCATCATACTTTATCGATGAAGGTTGGCTCATTCTGTATGAGGATGACCTTAAATTGAGTGCTTGGGCACTTGGATCAGCATGGGCCTTAATCCCGACCCTTCCCTCAAACACACCCATACTTTCTTGGTTGCCAGATGATGACCTGATCTCCAGTATAAGCAAGCACATTTGTTAATGTATGAATTCTTTTCTTTCATTTTTTTACTAAGGCATATATCTCGGTACTTTTCACTAACCTTTTTAAGTGATTGTTTGTAGGGTACTAATTAGTTCATGCTGATGACTTAGCGATACACTAAACAAGCCAAATAGATCCATAGGCTCATCAACATCGAGGAATCTAAGGGTAGGACCAATGATAAGGAGGGAGAGCTCATTACCTTAAAGGCACTCCTTGATGACTTGGAACTTCAACTTTTTGATGAGAAGACATTAAGGGTGGAGGCCGACGAATATCGGGGTTAAGGTAGAATGGCTTGTGGCAGTTCGAGTGTGTGAGCTAATCGAGCAAATGGAGCCTAAGTGTGTAGCTAGTGAAAGATCAGGTTAATGAGATAGTGCAGCTCTAGGCTAAGGAGGAGAAGCTTTGAGCCAACTTCAAAGTTACCAAGGAGAAGCTAAGGGCTAAGTTTCTTGTGAAAGTTGTGGAGACTTACAACGTCTCAGTGATTCTAAAGATAAGATGGTCGAATACTTGGCCAAAGCTTGGTTAACAGGGTTTGATGTATGTCATAAGTAGGTATTTATACTACATTAGACCTTGACCCATATAAGGATGAGGCCGAGAAAATTGCTTCTCTGGAGGTTCCACTGCTCCAACTACAATTACTATGAGTTCTTTAGATCAAAGCAATGAAGACAATAAGTCGCAAGTCGAAGCATAATTTTGAAGACCACCTTCGCTCTAATTTTTCTTATCTTTTTGTAGTTTGGTTTGCCTTTTTGTAAAGAGCTTTTTGTAGCTTAGCCCTTGGAGCCTTGCATGCACCAAACTAAGTATATATCAATAAAAAGATATTTTTATTCAAGGGTTTTAGCTTAGATTCTTTCTTTGAATATTTGAATTGCGTAGGTCGGCTTTTACATATACTAAACAAACCTTTTTGAGCTAGTCCACATTAGATTCCATACAATCTTGGGGAGGTTGGCTTTCTGCATAGAGTGTATATTAAATGTCCCTTGTTGTCGCCGGGATCTGTCCTCCGACTCGGGCGCGATCGGTCTCCTGATCGGGCTTCCTTCTGGATGGACCTGCACAGAAGTCCTCACGAGAGGCATTGGGGGTGGCCCTCCGCGGAAGACCCTTCGACGCTCAAGTCAGAGGGGATCGACGATCAACAGAAATGAGAAGAAGGATCTCTCTGGGAGTCCCTCCACGGGCGACCAATCGGGAGCTCGTGCGAAGCGCCGACGGCGGAGAGAAAAAAGGGGGGGGAGCAGAGAGAGGAGTGAGCCAGGGCTGTGCATGGAGCTTGTGTGCGTACCTAAGAGAATCTGGGAGTGTCTTATTTATAGGCAATCGTCTGAATCTTGAGCGCCTTTGAAGGTTCAAGGTTGTTGGGATACGGAGATGATTCGAATCAAGTCGTTGTGAGGCCGGTGGGATCCGTATCTTGTCTGTTGAGGATCGACGGCTGGGAGAGCTCTCTGATGGCTTGAGGTCTAATGACTGCATAGGTCCTAGCCATTATCGCAGATCCTAGGCCACTCATCGATACTATTCTTTGTTTGGGATTCGTTACACTAGACTTGGCTCTCCCGCGCCAGGCTCTGCGGAGGTGCATCGAGCTATGGGTTACTCGGGAAGCCGAGCTATGGGTTGCTCGGGGGAGCCGAGCTATGGGTGGCTCGGGGAGGCCGAGCTATGGATGGCTGGGGGAGCCGAGCTATGGGTTGCTCGGGGAAGCCGAGCTATGGATGGCTCGGGGAGCCGAGCTATGGATGGCTTGGGGAACCGAGCTATGGGTTGCTCGGAGAAGCCGAGCTATGGATGGCTTGGGGAAGCCGAGCTATGGGTTGCTCAGGGAAGCCGAGCTATGGATGGCTCGGGGGAACCGAGCTATGGATGGCTCGGGGAGCCGAGCTATGGGTTGTTCAGGGAAACCGAGCTATGGGTTGCTCGGAGAAGCCGAGCCATGGATGGCTCGGGGAAGCCGAGCTATGGATTGCTCGAAGAACCAAGCTATGGATGCTCGGGAATCCGAGCTATGGATTGCTCGGAGAAACCGAGCTATGATTGCTTGGGGAACCGAGCTATGGATGGCTCGGGGAAGCCAAGGTATGGATGGCACGGGGAGCCGAGTTATGGGTTGCTCGGGAAACTGAGCTATGGGTTGCTCGATCTGCCGGATCATACTAGCTAGCTCGTTCTTCGTAGGCGCAGCGTAGCAAGTAGGGGCTGGGGCTGATCTTAGCCCGTTCGCACAATTATCAATGCAATGACAATTTTACCCCTCAACACATGCCCTCCACTCCCTAGTTCGAAGCATAGGTTCGGGTATAGGGAGTATAGACTTAGGTGGCGCAATCCAAACAGGGGGATCTGTATTTGGCAGCCTATGCAATGATGCCCTAATTAATGCTGCGTGACCGTTCTGCCTTCTCAAGGTGGATCTATCGTTCCTTAGGGGCGAAGGCCACGATTGGGGAAGTGCCACGTGGGAAATCTCGATCTTCACGGTGCTTACATCAATGGTTCCGGACGTCTTGGTTGAGACGCCTCATCTTCTCCCTGAGGCGGTTTCTTTTAGGAAAAACGGGGTTGTAGCGGCGCCATCCCTATTCGTAGCGCTCTTTCGCTTTCCCTCAAAAAACTTCATCTCCCCGTTTTCTCAGCAACCTTGCCCAGCGTCTCTTTCGATCGAAAACATGGTGAGTCCGAATGATCAGGCTCCGGAGGTGACCCTGGCGGATCTAGAACAGATACGCACCTGTACAAGATTCCCCAGGATGTTACCTTGTTGCTTCCGACGGCTGAGGACAGGGTGACATCCAGATTAGGGAACGAAGCATTCTGCTATGAGGAAAGTTTGAGGGCAGGTCTCAGGTTTCCTCTTTATCCGCTGGTGCGGGAGGTGATGAGGTTTTACAATATCTGCTTCACCATGGTGGCTCCCAACAGCTGACGCAACCTCATCGGATTCATCTCATTGTGCCGTGTCGGGGTGACCGCGACCCTTCTGATGTTCAGGGTGTGCTACAATCTGGTCTCCGGGAGGGCCTCAGAGTGGCCTTACATCGGTCCCCGGAGGTCCTTCAAGATGATTTTGGATACCCGTCGTCGATAAAGGAATGGAAATTACGATTCTTTATAGTCGAGGGAATATTGGCTCGAATTTCCCTCGGGTGTGGGGACGATACGTAAAGGATCCAGAAGCGCATTCGGAGTTAAACGAGCAGGAGAAAAGGGATTTGATGGTGTTACGCGGCAGTCGAGCGCTTCCAGCCAGTACCCTTCTATCGAGGATGCTCTCTTCGCGGTCGGATTGAGTCCTGTTGATCCTCGCAGTGAGTATCACTCTGTAGCCAATAGCTTAATGTGATTCCATATTCGATTTTTGTGCAAGCTAACGGGCGAATCATATTGCCCCTACAGCCGAAAGGTCGGCATTCGTAGATCAGATGAGGGAGGAGCTGGGCAAGCGCCGCAGGAGATCCGGCTCCAGCAGCAAGCACAGGGCTGAGAAGAGGTCTCGCCCTTCCGGCTCCCGCCCTAGGGGGATCAGGAGAGATGGCAATGATCGGCGCTCCTCGTCGCTGCAGGCAGGAAGTATCGAAGTTCCGGCAGCGCATGATCTTTCGCCGCCGGAGGAGGGTCTGTCAGGAGGCAAAGATCAGGATACCGCAGGGGTTTCGGAGGAGGCTGCTGAAATCTCCTCCCCACCTGTTGTCATTTTATCCGACGATGGCGAGGGAACGACGTCGGTTCACATGGAGATCCCTGTGGTCGGGGCGGCTCGGTCTCCCTCATTGGATGCCGGTGGCTCGGAGAGGTTGCAGGTGGAGGCGGGAGCGGCCTCCGCTTCGATCGAGGTGGAAGAAGTGGTTACAGCTACCGAGGTTCGGCCTGGGCTGCTGGTGGGAGAGCCAGCGAGCGATAAAGGGGTGGCCAAACCTGCCGAACCAGTGATCGAACCTCACGGGGTGTCTTCTGGTGAAGAGCCGTCCGCCGAGGCACAGGAGGCCCCGATGGAGGCCGAAGTTCAAGAGGAGTCTGCTGGGGGTAGGGGAATGTTCGAGGAGGCAGAAGCAGAAAAGGAGGAAGAAGGAGGAGGAGAGCCATCAAGCGAAGGGGACGTTCGGGCTGGAGCTTCCCTCACCAGAGCCGAAATGCCCGAGGCCTCTCAAATGAGGGCTCTGGTGGAGGAGGCTGGCCAACCGAGGGCCTCATGGGCCGCGGGTTCCCAAGTTGGCTCCCTGAGCATAAACTTCCACTCAGGTGATTCGGAGGTGAGTGCCATGTTCTTCGCTTTGATGTGGTCTGCGTTCCAAGGGGAAGAGAGTTCCTCGACAGGAGGGAATTATCCGAAGGACCTTGTCGAGATGGCCTTTAGGCACACTAGAGTGCCGAACGAGGCTTTCCTTCTTCCCGAGATTGATGATCTTGCCCTCATGAGGATTGCTACGGATTACACATCTCGGGTAAGTTGTCACACCGAAGTAGGGTCTTTAGTCAGTTAGTTCGACTGCATTCCTTACGTGTGCAATCCTTTTTGCAGAATGCCCTGATCATGAGGGCGCTGAAATGGCGCTTGTATCTGGTTGTTGGAGCTTGGGCTCGGGCCCACCAGGAGGTCGATCACCTCAAGGAGAGGGTGGATTCTACAGCTAGACTTTCCGAGCCCTGGTGGTCCTCCAGAGGGAGCTCGAGGAGGCTCGCAGGGTTCTTTCAGTCGAGAGGGAAAGAGCCTCTCAACTCGCCACGCAGGTCAGCGAGCTTCAAGGCTTCCGCGAGCAATCCGAGAAGGTCAGTCTGGAGCTATCTCAGACCAAAGCGGAGCACGAGAGCAAGGTCAATTCCCATGCAGCAGTTTTTTGATAAGAGGTGGGACCAGTTGAAAGCCAGCCACGCTGAAGATAAGGGCAACTGGAGTAAGAAGCTCGAGGAGGAAGAGCACAGGTGTCGGCGGTAGCAGGACCACCTCACCCGTCTGAATAAAGAGCTCGCCGACACAAAGGATCGGCTGAAATGGTCGGACGAATGAGCTGCTCGACCCTCTGACGAGCTTGACTATGCTCGTCAAGAGATTGGGGACGCTCAGTCCCGGGTGGATGAACTTAAAGAGAGCCTTCGTCAAAATCAATCGGCTAAATCGAGGGCTCTCAATAGGGTCCAAGTGCTAGACAGCGAACTAGCTCGGCAGGGCGAGCAGGTAGGGCGTTATCTATTTTATCCATTTTGGTTTTTCGACTTCTGCCTTACTTGGCTCTTCGTTTGCAGTTGAACAAGATGAGCCAGGAGTTTCAGGAGCTGTTGACGGCATTCGGAGAGGAGGCGGCCTCGAGGCACCGAAGGATCTCCGAATTGGAGAAGCAATTGGCCGAGGCGAACGCGCAGGCCTCTTCAGCGGTGGAGGAGTACAAGAACTCTACCGAATTTGCCGAGGAACGCAGGACGGCCTATGTCGATGCATTCCAGCTCGGCGAAGAGGAGGCGCGGGCTAAGATTGCTCAAACTTATCCTGACCTGGACTTGTCTTGTTTGGAAGCCGAATATTACGAGACACGCACCCGGGGGCCGAGGAAGACGAATATGAAGAGATTTCTGACGTCGATCTCGAAGCTGTTCTGGGAGTCGACATTGCCGCCGAGGTATCCCAGCGGGATACCATCGAGAAGGGGGGGCCAAGCGACGCTCCCGCTGATGCTGCCGCAGGAGACACCGGGTCTGATCCCAAGTCTTGACCCTTTAGGGGCCCATATGTATTTTCTGTTTCTTTTCTTTTATAGTTTGATCGAAAATCAGTAAACGGGTCAGTTGTTTTTCATTTATTTGTCTTTCTTGGATGGTTTCTTGTCTTAAATTTTTATCCCAACTGCGAGCGCCGCTTGGTTGGTTTTCTGGCTCGAATTTGAAGGAATATCTTGGTCGAGGCCAAGGCGTAGGGATACCCCCAACGAAGGAGTCGAGCGACAACATAGCTTGGTGCAAAAGGAGGTTGAGAGACGATTTAATTCGGCTTAAGCCGAACGACACAATGGTTCGACCAGGGCTGAAGAATGAGATAGCTCGGCTAGGGCCAAAGAATGAGATAGCTCAACTAGGGCCGAGGGATGAAGTAGCTCGGCTTGGGCCGAGGGATGAACTAGCTCGGCTAGGGCCGAGGGATGAAGTAGCTCGACTTGGGCCGAGGGATAAATAGCTCGGCTTGGGCCGAGGATGAAATAGCTCGGCTTGGGCCGAGGGATGAACTAGCTCGGATAGGGCCGAGNGGGCCGAGGGATGCGATAGCTCGGCTAGGGCCGAGGGATGAAGTAGCTCGGCTAGGGCCGAGGGATGAAATAGCTCGGCTGAGGCCGAGGGACAAAATAGCTCGGTTAGGGCCAAGGGATGAAATAGCTCAGCTAGGGCCGAGGGATGAAATAGCTCAGCTGGACGGGACCAGAAACCACAGAAGCATCCTGGCTGGGACCGGGATAGTCCGTCTTCTCAGTGGCGAAACCGTGGGCGTGTCTTCAATGAAAAGAGGGGAGTTTGTTCTCGAGCAGGGGGGTTTGTTGAATCCTCGTTGTCATCCCTTTATTCTTTTCGGTAAAAGAGGGTTTGGCCTTCGCGCCTCTTTATTACCCCTGTCAGTGCTTTGTCTTTTCCAAGGTAGGTCGATTTTTGTTTCGCCGAAGTAGATAGTACGGCTCTGCAGCCAGCAAAAGGTCCCCCGGCACTTCCCGAGGGACCTTTGTTGTGTCAATCTTTTCCAATGCAGGTTGCTTTGGCGTATGGTGTAAGCGCTTATCTGCCATTGGAGGATGTCATTTTTGCGGGATGATCTCCCAGGTCTGCCAGTACCTGCAAGATCGGCAGACGATTTTTGACATTTAAAGCTCGTGATCTGGGATCAGAGAAAATCTCTTGGCATGCGTCATGGCTTGGGCGACGCACTTGGCGTGCAACGAGGGGCATTGTTTTCATCTCGGAAGGCCACGTAGTGGTGTGGGTTAGGTGTTTCGAATCTCAGGGCTTTCTGTTCTGATAGCTACTCCCGGTTCATCTTCGCCTATAAAAAGGGAAAAGAGGGCTGTGTTGGGCCATCCCAGAGTTTTCTTCCCTGCGAATCGTGAAGGTTTACATGATGGCTGTCTCTCTGGGGTTAGAGCGGGAGGACCGAGCTTTCCTTCTGCAAGTCGTGGTCCTTCGGACAGCTGGGGTGATGAAGGAGCTGCCGAAGGGTGGCTCGTCCTCAAGAGAGGAGTTCCGTAGATCGTATGGAGAGCGCACAGGAAGTTCACAGAGATCGCATGGAGAGCGCACATATACGCTTCCTGTGTGTCCTTCGCGATTCACCTTCGGGGATGCAGGGTAGGAAGTGTACGCGTGCTCCTCAAGACTTGCGTGAACTTCGCCTCCTCCCATGGTCCGGATTCCTGGGCTCGTCCGCCCGAAAAAATCTTTTTTCACGTGAGGAGGGGGTGATGGTATGTTGTCCGCTAGTACATTGCCTTTTGACTTAGCAGTGGCTAGCGGTACACACTCGATTTGGAGGAGTACCCCATTATCAGGGTCCGCGAGCTTTCTTCCTACTCGTCGGAGCACCTGCGGATGGGTGGCTTGGGACAAGGCTCATCCACCCTTTCTGATTTCTGATGTCTCGGGCTAGATGCTGAGATATCATTATTAACTGAAGTTGATCGCAACAGTCGGGCCGAGTCATCTGCTTATTATCAGCGCGAGCTGACTGGTTCGTGGCTTGTCTAATTTGTTGGATCGGATGCCGAAGCATCATTGTTACCCGAAGCTATCTTGGAGCAGTTCGTTGAGCTATGTACTCATCTTTATTTCCTGTGTTTCAACACACTTGTAATGCCTCTCAGGCAGTTGTAATTCGTTTCACTGGCAATGAAATAAAGAAGTCTTGCCTTTTCTCCTAGTTCCTGTTTCTTTTTGTGCTGAGAGTTGTTGCTGGCCATGAAATAGGGCGCAGGGATATCGCCCGTTCTTGGCCGAGGATTTTGCGCTACCCGACCCGGTCGGGGCTTATAAGCTACCCAAACTTTGGAGATTGCTTGGTCTGGTCGGGATTTGTGGTAACGAGACATGCGTCTCGGCTTTATGTTGGGGCTTTGATAGTGGGAAGAACTCCTCGGCTTTTGTTGAGATCCTGAACAGTAGAACACATTCCTTGACTTTGACCGAAGATTAGATATTTATTGCTCGGCCCAGCTGAGGTTCGTAGATTTATTGCTCGACCCTGTCGAGGTTTGGAGATCTATTGCTCGGCCCTGCTGAGGTTCAGAGTTTTATTGCTCGGCCCTGCCGAGGTTCGGAGATTTATTATTCGGCCCTGCCGGAGTGCAGAGATTTATTGTTCGGGCCTGCCGGAGTTCGGAGATTTATTGTTCGGCCCTGCCGAAGTTCGATGATTTATTGCTCAGCCCTGCCAAAGTTTGATGATTTATTGCTCAGCCTGCCGAGGTTCGAAGATTTATTGCTCGGCCCTACCGAGGTTCAGAGATTTATTGCTCGACCCTGTCGAGGTTCGGAGATCTATTGCCTGGCCCTGCCGAGGTTCGGAGTTTTATTGCTCGGCCCTGCCGAGGTTCAGAGATTTATTGTTCGGCCCTGCCGAAGTTTGATGATTTATTGCTCGGCCCTGCCGAGGTTCGGAGACTTGTTGCTCGGCCCAGCCGAGGTTCGAAGATTTGTTGCTCGGAGGGGTAATTCGGTTGTCGCCGAGACCCCAGATGTTTGGTTCCTGTGAGATTTGGCACGGAACGCCAAAGCAAAATGGGCGGTGCATGGGGGCCCAATATTTATGATTTGGCATTTCCGAGGGAAGCGAGTTGGCGTCAGCTGCTGACGCTCCTTTTCTTCGCACTTCTCCAAGGGCGGCCAATTCGGTGGGGTTTTGAGAACGTTTACTCCATGAGGGCTCGGCAGATCGGAAGGAACCCAGTTTTTAGAGAAGGAGGGGGTTCCCGAGTAATTCGTCGACGTTTACCGATTTCCTGGGAGGGGCGCGACTCTTCGCTTCCTATGGGCGCCAGCCAAAGTGGCGACACGGCAGATTCTCATGGGTCGAGATTAATGACCCAACGCTCGAGATACTTGCCAGGGTGGTATAAATATGGGCGAGGGGGATGCCAATGTCTGTCATCCTTTCGGCTAGCCTTTCGATAGCTCCTGAGAGTGGGTATGGCTTCTCAGGGCGAAGGGCAATCGGACGAAGAGTCAAGCGTTGTTAGCAATGGCCGCGGGGGCTCCCAGGGGAGCCGTTCCTCCGTGACTGTCGATGGCATGGCCCTGGCGTCAGCTCTGGCAGGCCATGAGCAGCTCAAGAAGTTGGTCGAGAAGTTTTTTGCCGTTTCTGTGAGGGAGGCTGAGGCTCTCCGCGGGTCATCGATCGGCAGGAGGGGGTGATAGCATCCCTCCATCAGCAAGTTGCCGAGCTGACTCGGCGCAGGGAGGACCCGGCAGCCCCTGGGGGGAGACAGTAGGCCTTTGTGAAGGCCATTTTTCACTTTTTTATTTTCTTTTTGTATTTCCCTCTATAATGAATAAAGAGTGAAGTTCTTTTTTGCAACCTTTTGTTCCCTGCTGATATCGTTGCTTGGTCCATAAAAAATGAAAACTGTTTGCCCCTGTTCGAGCCAAAGGGAGACCTGGGCGGTCCCGTGGGCTCGTACGGTGAATCATGGTCCTGTTCGCGGAACGAGACAGGCGCTTAGGCGGTAAGGCGCATGGATACTGCTTGGATAGCCCCGGGATTTAGTAGTAGGAGAGGTTCCCCAACTTTGTCCAGGGTTCTTAGGAGGCCGTGTAGGGCCTGTCGAAGCCTTTAGGGATTTGCTAAAGGCGCGGAATTTGTACCCGCTGACGATATTGCACGGCGTGTATTCTTCGAACTGGCTGAAGCTCCGGGGATAGTTTGGAAGCCCTTTAGTTTCAGTCAAGGTTTACATGTTTCGGTTTTAGCCAGGACTTACGCACTCCGATTTTAGCCGGGGCTTTATGCACTCTGGTTTTGGCCGGGGCTTTAGAATCCATCGCTCGGCCCAGCCGAGGTTCGAAGATTTGTTGCTCGGCCCAGCCGAGGTTCGGAGATTTGTTGCTCGGCCCAGCCGAGGTTCAGAGATTTTCTGTTTAAACAGATAACTCGGTCGTGCCGAGGATTGGTAAGCAGCATCTGTTTTTCTTCACTATTTTTGGTGATATAATTTGTGATGATTTATGCCATGAATTATGAAACAATATGCCAACAAAAATTTAAGAAGGCGAGCCTATAGAGGGCATACCCTACTGATGATACTTGCGGAGATTGTCCGAATTCCACGTCCGAGGGATGGATCTTCCGCTTAGTCTTGCAGCTTGTAGGTACCGGGTCCGACGACCTCCGCTACTTGGTAGGGGCCTTCCCAGTTTGGGGCTAGCTTTCCATGCTCCAGCGGTTTGGAGACAGATGTTTTCCGGAGAACGAGGTCGCCAGGCAAGAAAACTTTCCCTTTGACTTGGAGGCATGGTAACGGGACCACTCTTTGCTGGTAGGCAGCTATCCTGATCCAAGCTTTTTCTCTGATCTCCTCTACCAGGTCAAGGTTGGCACGGAGCTGCTCATCACTGGCTTCCTCCGAGTAGCTTTCCACCCGCAGGAAGGGAGTCCTATCTCCACGGGGATGACGGCCTCTGTGCCGAAGGCCATTCGAAACGGGGTCTCGCCTGTGGGCACTATCGGGGTGGTGCGGTAGGCCCATAGGACATGGTGTAACTCGTCCGCCCATCTGCCTCGGGCTCTGGAGAGCGAGCTTTGATCCCTTGAAGCAAGGTTCGGTTGGTTACTTCGGCTGCTCCGTTAGCCTGTGGATGCCCGACCGAGGTAAGGCGGTGATGGATCCCATGCTCCTCGCAGAACTGACGAAACTTCGGATTGTCGAATTGTCTGCCGTTGTCAGTAATGATGGTGTGGGAGGCCGAAGCGGCAGATGAGATCTCCACACGAAGTCCCTGGCCCGAGCCTCAGTTATTTGAGCAACCGCTTCCGCCTCGACCCATTTGGTGAAGTAATCGATGGCGACGAATAAAAACTTCCGCTGCCCGTGGCGAGTGGAAATGGGCCGAGAATGTCCATTCCCCACTTGGCAAAGGGCCAAGCAGAGGAAATGGGGACCAAACTGGCGGAGGGGAGCCTCTGAATACTGGAGTGTCTTTGGCATGGGTCACAAGCTCGGACAAGGTCGTCAGCATCCTTTTGCATGGTTGGCCAATAGTAACCTTGACGCAGCACCTTGTGGCATAAGGGACCGGCTCCCCAAATGGTTGCCGCAAATCCCCTCGTGTACCTCCGAAGGGCATAGTCAGCTTCAGATGGGCGAAGGCATCTGAGCAACGGCATAGAGAAGGACCTTGTAGAGCTGGTCATCAATCAACACATAGTGGGTGGCTTGTAGCTTTAGCCTTCTAGCTTCTCTTCGATCGGCGGGAGAAACCCTTCTTTAAGATACTTCAGGATGGGGTCGAACCATGATGGTTCGGCCTCAACTTGCATCACTCAGTCGGTCTCCACGATACTAGGTCTCTCCAAAATTTTCAAATGAAACTTTTGTTCGGCGTCCATTAACTCCGCAGTCGCCAGCCGAGATAATAGGTCGGCACGAGCATTTTCAGATCTGGAATCTGAATGATCTCAAATTCAGGGAAATGGGAGAGTAGGCTTCGAACCTCTTGGAGATATCGGATCATGTTCGGTTCTCGAGCCTCAAACTCCCCTCGCACGTGACCTGCCACCAGCTGAGAGTCGGTGAAGGCATTCAGTTTCTCCACCTTAAGGCTGCGGGCGATCCGGAGACCGGCCAGCAGAGCTTCATACTCGGCTTCGTTATTGGAGGCCAGAAGGAGAAGCGGACGCCGTATTCAAAAGTTGCCCCCTCGGCTGGTGAGGACTAAGCCTGCACGGAGCGATGGGCATTGGACGACCCGTCGACATGGAGGAGGCAGCGGGTGTTAGATTTCGGGCTCTCGGGGGAGTTGGGGGTGGAGCCATCCTCCGGGATGGTACATTCGAGGAGGAAGTCAGCCAGCACCTGAGCTTTGATGGCCGGGCGAGGCTGAATCGAATGTCATGCTCGCTCAGCTCGACGGCCCATTTAGTCATTCTTCCTGATGTCAGGCATGGACCACCGCTTGATGGGTTGGTCAGTTAGGACCGTCACAGAATGTGCTTGGAAGTATGGCCGCAACTTTCGGACTGAGGTGATCAAGGCCAACACCATCTTCTCAATCGGGTATACCTCGTCTCCATGTCTCGGAGCAGTTTGCTGACATAATAAATCGGCTTCTGGGCCTTATTCTTCTCTGACCAACACCGAGCAAACGGCACCTTCCGAGACAGCCAGATACAGGAACAACGTCTCCCAGGATTTGGACTACTAAGGAGAGGGGGAGAGCCGAGGTACTTCTTGAGTCTTCGAATAATTTTTGACACTCGGAAGACCATTGAAATTCTTAGCCGACTGGAGAGTCTGAAGAAAGGGAGGCATCTCTCGGCAGACCGAGCTACGAAGCGTTAAGGGCTGCTATTCTCCCAGTTAGGCGCTGGACTTCTTTAATAGACGCTAGGGGCACCATTTGCTGAAGAGCCTGGATCTTCTGGGGGTTAGCTTCGATACCCGTTGGGAAACCACGAAGCCAAGGAACTTCCCAGAGTTGATGCCGAAGGCGCACTTAGTTGGATTGAGCTTCATCCGGTATTTACGGAGCGTCGTGAAGCTCTCCGAGTGATCCTCGACGTGCCATGATGCTTCTTTACTTTTGACCAGCATGTCGTCAATGTATACCTCTATGTTCCGGCTGATCTGTTCTTTGAAAACTTGTTGACCAGCCTTTGGTAGGTGGCACCTACATTTTTAAGACCGAAAGGCATAACACGATAACAGTAAGTACCTCGGTCAGTTATGAAGGCAGTCTTCTCTTCATCTTCGGGGGCCATCCAGATCTGGTTGTAGCCCGAGTAGGCGTCCATGAATGTCAGTATTTGGTGACCCGAGGTGGCATCTACAAGTTAATCAATTCGGGGGAGGGGGAAGCTGTCCTTCGGGCTGCTTTATTGAGGTCGGTGAAGTCGATGCAGATCCGCCACTTGCCACTCGACTTCTTCACCATGACGACATTTGATAGCCAACTTAGGTAATTCACCTCCCGAATGAAGTTTGCCTTGATAAGCTTATCAACCTCCTCTTCAATAGCTCTATGCCGTTCTGGGGCAAAACTCCTCTTCTTTTGTTTTACGGACCGGTACATCTCGTCCACGTTAAGACGATGGATAAGAACTTCGGGCTGATTCCTGGCATGTCGGAGGCGGACCAAGCGAAGACATCAGCGTTGCTTCGGAGAAAGTCGATCAGCTCCTGCCGGGATTCGCCTTTCAGCAGCGACCCGATCTTTATAGTTCGGTCGGGATGAGCCTCGTCTAGTGGTACTTCTTCCAGTTCCTTGGCTGGTTCTCCCTGTTGCTCGGTGAAGTCCTCCCGAGCATCCAACCCATCAACCTCAGGCATTCTGGACTGAAGGCTGGTGACAAAACACTGTCGAGCCATAGTTTGGCTTCCTTGGACAACACCAACTCCCCGTTCGGTGGGGAATTTCATAGATAGGTATGGGACGGAGACGACGGCTTTGAGGGACATCAGGCCAGGTCTCCCAAATATTGCATTGTAGGGCGACCTGAGCTTAGTCACTAGGAAGTCCGTGTGAACAGTGGCCACAAGGCCAGGTTCCTGCCCGAACCGTTAATGTTACGACTCCTTCCGGGATGATGACGTCGCCTGTGAACCCCATTAGGGTGGAATCCATGGCTCGGAGGTTTTCCATAAGCAATCTCATCTTGGCAAACACATCAAGGTACAGAACATTCATGGAGCTTCCACTATCAACGAGGATCCGACTTACATCGTAGTTATTCAAATTGAGAGATACAACTAATGCGTTGTCATGTGGGAAATGTATCCCTTAGAGATCATCGTCGGAGAAGGAGAGCTCACCCATTTGCGCTTTCTTTGGCGCCGAGCCTTCACCATCGTTTCTGGAGCTCGAGCTATCAGCCTCTTCAATCATGTTGATGTGGCTGATTACGGGTGGATTTGGAGGAGGAGGAGGTTGCTGAAGCTCGGGCTGGCGGTCACCCCCTTGACCTGGCTCGGGCGCCCTTCTGAACTGGTTCAGTCGGCCCCGTTGGATCAGCCTCTCAATCTCGTTCCTCAACTGCCATCATTCCTCGGTGTCGTGGCCATGCTCCCGATGATAGCGGCAGTACTTGGTGGGGTCCCTCCGAGTTGGGTTCCCTCATAGAGGAGTTGGTCGAGGGAGCTGGCGCTCTATCTCCATAAGGATTTGCATCTTAGGAACAGTGAGTGGGGTGTACCGGTCGAATCGCCTGGGTGAGCTCCGGGAGCGATTTCTTGGTGGCAGCGGGGAGCTCTTTGGCGATGAGGCAGGCTTGGCTGACGGATGGGTCAATGCCTGTCCGGACCTTTAGGTTCTTTCTTCTTCGCTAGCTCGGCACGGGTAGCTCTCCATGACTCTTCGACCCTGGCATATTTGTCTGCCAGGGCCATCATATCAAAGAGGTTCGGGGGGTAGCTGACCTCCATCGCCAGGTAGAAGTCGCTCTCCTTCAAGACTCCCCCCGCTAGGGCGGACATAGCCACCTCATGATTAATGTGGTCCACCTCCAGCATGGCCTTATTGAAACGGCCAAGGTAATTTCTCAAAGACTCCCCCTCTCTCTGCTTAACTTCAGAGAGGGAGTCGGATCTTCGTCGGTGACGGCGGCTGCTGACAAACTAGCCAATAAAAAGATGGCTCAGCTCGTCGAATGAATCAACGGAACCCGGTTTCAAGGCGTTGAACCAGGTTTGGGTAGATCATCTGAGGGTGGAAGGGAAAGCGCAGCAGAGGATCGTGTCTGATGCTCCGTGGAACATCATTATTGACTAGAAGCTACAGAGGTGATCATCCGGGTCAGAGGAGCCATGGTAGGGCTCAATGGCGGGTAGCTTAACATGGGAGGGAATCACTTCCTCCATGATCCCCTTGGAGAAGGGGATGCCCTGCTCTGCTTTGGGCTGAGGCGGATGGGCCTGCTTGGTGGCGTCCAGCTCCTGATGCATCTCCCAGAGTTGTCGGCGGATCTCCTCAAATGTAAGAGGAGGGGTTGGGCGAGGAGAGCACGGGGATGGCATTGAATCATGGTGGGAGGACTCCGGAGAGAGGGACTGGGCCCGCTGAGATATGGGGGGATCCCTGTTGCATCCCCTCGTGGGACTGGTCTGTCCTCCTTGGGTCAGTATGGGGGTCCACGACTCCATGTGGACCAGAAGAAGAGGTGGACGGAGAGAAAGGGGCTGCAGCCTCCTCAAGGGGGCGTGGAGCAGGGGCAGTTGCGAGGTGCTCCTAACCAGATGGGTCAGGGCTTGGACCTGCTGACCAGTGTGGCAAACTGATCCTGGATCATCGGGATAGCTGGCAGCGATGGGGTCTCAACTGGTGGCGGCTGCGGTGCCACGTTACTCATCGGATCAGGTCTTTGGGAGACGACATGGTCCTGGGCTTCAGAATTTGCTCTTCTTCTATTAGCCATTGGAGAGGTTCTCTTTCGGATCGATATCCTTATCTCCTTTCTTCAAGTTTTAATGGGACTTGAGGCCCTTCCTTTAGCGCCAATCTATTGCCGCCGGGATCTATCCTCCGACTCGGGCGCGATCGGTCTCCTGATCGGGCTTCCTCCTGGGCGGACCTGCACAGAAGTCCTCACGCGAGAGGCGTTGGGAGTGGCCCTCCGTGGAAGACCCTTCGACGCTCAAGTCAGTGGGGATGACGATCAACAAAAATGAGAAGAAGGATCCCTCTAGGGAGTCCCTCCAAGGGTGGCCAATCGGGAGCTCTTGCGGAGTGCCAACGGCGGTGAGGAGAAAAGGGGGAGCAGAGAGAGGGAGTTAGGAGCTCTGTACGGGAGCTTGTGCGCGTACCTGAGAGAATCTGAGAATATCTTATTTATAGGTAATCACCTGAATCTTGAGCGCCTTCTGGAAGGTTTGAAGGTTGTTGGGATACGGAGATGATTCGAATCAAGTCATTGTGAGGCCGGTGGGATCCGTATCTTGTCTGTTGGAGGATCGACGGCTGGGAGAGCTCTCTGATGGCTTGAGGTCCAATGACTGCGTAGGTCCTAGGCTATTATTGCAGATCCTAGGCCACTCCTCGCTACGATTCTTCATTTGGGATTCTGTTACACTAGACTTGGGCTCTCCCGCGCCAGGTTCCGTGGAGGTGCATGTCGAGCTACGGGTTACTCGGGGAAGCCGAGCTTCAGGTTGCTCAGAGGGACCGAGCTATGGGTTGCTCGGGGGAGCCGAGCTATGGGTGGCTCGGGGAAGCCGAGCTATGGGTTGCTCGGGGAAGCCGAGCCATGGATTGCTCGGGGGAACCGAGCTATGGGTGGCTCGGGGAAACCGAGCTATGGGTTGCTCGGGGAAGCCGAGCCATGGATTGCTCGGGGGAACCGAGCTATGGGTTGCTCGGAGAAGCCAAGCTATGGATTGCTCGGGGGAACTGAGCTATGGGTTGCTCGGGGAAACCGAGCTATGGGTTGCTCGATCCGCCGGATCATACTAGCTAGCTCGTTCTTCGTAGGCGCAGCATAGCAAGTGGGGGCTGGGGCTAATCTTAGCCCGTTGCACAGTTATCAACGCAATGGCAATTTTACCCCTCAACAGTTCTCTTCATTCCATTGTGGAAATTAATTTTCCATTCGTCATCTTTAATTTTAATTTCTATTTCTATTTTTTCTTTATAAAAAATTTAAAAATATATTTTATTTCTAAAAATAAGAGATCATTTTTAAAATTAAATTTTAAAAAAAAAGTTGGATATGGAGGGTAGTTAATGGTGAGCCGGGTGGTGGCAACCATGATGAGTAATTTGCGCTTGATAGAAACTGACAATGATATATAGCTTCTTCCAGCTCGTCCCCTTCTTTTACAAACTTTTATCTTAAACATTTTCTAATCTAAATACAATAATAATATTTACATTAAATTAAAGGATATTTGATGATAGGCCCTGATGGTGCCAAGTCACTTTTCTCAAGCATTGAGAAAACAGACGTCCTCCTCGTCGGACTCCTACAAGAAAAGTCCTCAGAGACCGAATGCTCCGGTGGGGACCCTCCAACGCTCAAGTTAGTCACTTGGGAACAGATGAGAACTGTTTAGCCGAAGGAAGCTAGACAGTTAGGGTTTTGCTAGTAAGAAGAAGCTAGAAAAACCAGAGTTGATCGATACTTACTTACAGCGTGAGCGTATGCTTTTATACCTGTTCGAAGATACACCCCTTCATTCTCGAAGATTGCTAATTTCAAGGTGCCCCATTCAATAATGGACAAAAGATGAGGCTGACAGTAACAGGTCGTACTGTCACCATGCATGCCGGAGGCATCCTATGTCACCTGTCAGTGCGGCCTTACAGGTGTCATGCATCGGTGATTGTACGTGGTGCGCGCCACTGCCGGATGTGACCGTGCACAGTTGCGGACAGGTGGTGAATCGTACGCTGTAACGGGGTATAGCCATGAATAGTGATAGATGTTTGATGGACCATTCGCCGTTATGAGGTATAGCCACACCCTGCTATGGATGTATGGAGGATTTATGGGTATGCCAGGTGGCCCGGAGCGGGCCGGATCATGCATTGGTCACTGTTCATGCAGCCCATGGCCGAGGGGGTCTCGGAGGTTGAGATGTTGTTCATGAGGCCTGGGAGCTGTGGCTTGAGGCTAAGAGCGACACTCGAGGCCAAGCACTGTTTATGGAGCCCGAGACCGAGGGGGTCTTGGGGGTTGAGATACTGTTCATGAGGCCTGGGAGCTGTGGCTTGAGGCCGAGAGCGGAACTCGAGGCCAAGCACTGTTCATGAAGCCCGAGGCCGAGGGGGTCTCGGGGGTTGAGATGCTGTTCATGAGGCCCGGGAGCTGTGGCTTGAGGCCGAGAGCGGAACTCGAGGCCAAGCACTGGTCATGAAGCCCGAGACCGAGGGGTCTCATGGGTTGAGATGCTGTTCATAAGGCCCGGGAGCTGTGGCTTGAGGTCGAGAGTGGAACTCGAGGCCAAGCACTGTTCATGAAGCCCGAGACCGAGGGGATCTCGGGGGTTGAGAGTTCATGAGGCCCGGGAGCTGTGGCTTGAGGCCGACACCGAGAGGGGGCCTCAGGAGGCCGATAGGGCCTCCGTCGGTCGCCGTTATTATATTATAATGGTGTTGGATCAGCCATATCAGATGCCCCCTCACCCCTGAGGCAGAGTGGGCCCATCCCAGCAAAGCGAAAGGGGTGTCACCTCCCAAGTGGCTGATCCCTGTCCTCGGCGAACCGCCCTCGGACACATGTCTCTGGGCACTGCAATGACTTTACGCGGGCATCAAGGGGGATGTGAAAGGGCGGCCACTACTATCCACCCGATCCGTGGTGATCGTCCTCAAGGCAAGGTTGATCCTTCGAAGTCTATGCAGAAAGTGGCACCATCATTACCCATCATAACGATGACTCCAGTGGTGTCTCATCGTTGGCCGGAATCAGATCGTATCACACGCCGAGCGGTCATTGAGGCAGCCCAGCCTACGGTGCGACTCCATGGGTCTGACAAGACAAGGCAAGATAATTTGAAATTCAATAAAACTTGGGTGGGGGTTTGAACCTTGCCATATTGCTCCTGCTACCATTGTCTTCTTCCCCTGACTCCCTGACCTTCCGCCTCCTGGCCTTCTCTGCAATCCAAGATTCCGCGCATGCCATTTTCTTCACTAGGTCAGCTCTTCGTCTCTTCTAGACCTGTTGATCCATTTATTGATTTTGATGATTAATAAAGGAATTGAGTATATTTATTTGATTACTAATGGATTTTATAAGTGTTTCAGGACTTAAATTTATTTGATCAATTTAAAGGAATTAAGAAATAAATTTTGAATCAAATACAAATCAGAGATTTTAAAGTTTCAGAGCTTGGAGTCGACACCTAGAAAACCTGGAGCCGACCCCATGGCCAATTCTTTTAATCTGATTTTTGATACAATCCAAAGTCGACACCTAGAGTTTCGGAGTCGACACCTAGAGTTTCTGAGTCGACACTTACAGTGTCTGGAGCCAACTCCGTTGCGGGGACAGAACGTTAATTTTTGAGCATCCTGGAGCCGACACCTACAGTTTTCGAGAGCCGACACCTGACGATGGCGAGCCGACACTTACTTATCGGAGCCAACTCCTCAACGAACTCAGAAATTTCTATTTTTGGTAAAACGATCTGGAGCCGATACCTGAAAAGTTGAAGCCAACTCCAACCTGACTGGGACGAAAATTTAAAATGCCAGATCAGCTCTAACGGTAATATTTCCTTTTTAACTAATTTCTAATGGATATATTTTGTTTTTAGGTACACTCCAACGGCTAGTTTCATCCCAAAAACGGATTGAAGAAAATCTATAAAAAGGGAGAAAAAATACCCGTTTGAAAAAAGAAGAAAAAGAGGCGAAAAATTAGAGAATATTTTCAAATCAAAAATCCGAGAAACCCTAAGCCTGAAATCCAAGAGAAAAGCATTCCAACTCAAATCCTTCCACTCCAAAAAGCTCAAAGAGAAATCCAAGGCGCCCCAAATCAAAATCGGTGGATTTCCTAAATTGAAGAAAAAGCTCCATTTCTTTCATTTCCAATCTTCTCGACTGCAACGACTGTGAGGAACTAAAGCTGAGGCTTGGTTCAACATTCCAAAGGAGAAGAGGAAAAGAAGAGAAGAAGAAAAGCTCAAAGCCAAACAACTTTAAATCAGGCTTTTCTAAACTTGTTTACTTATTTTTGAATATTTGCTCATTGAGGAGCTGTGTATCTTTGAAAAACTATTCTTTTTGTTTGTGCATAGTTCAATCAAAGGGATTGAACTAGTGGAGGTTGTATACCTCGGGTCAAGCTAGATTAGCTTGAGTTTAGGGTTGTGTGCTGGTGAGCCCGAAAAACTGGCTGGGTTCGTTGTGATCCCGGTAAAACAACAAGTTTGGGTTGTGAGCTTGTAAAACAACTCGGCTGTAATCGAGATTATAGTGTGGGCCCAAGTGGATCTTGGGAGTGGACGTAGGTGTTGGATACACCGAACCACTATAAATCTTTGTGTTTGTCGTGCTTCTATTGTCTCTATCTTATCTCTATCTCATTGATTGTGATTTATATTTGCATTGCATTTACTTTCATTCACTTTAAGCAAACAAATTTTTAAAAGGATAAATTTTTTTAAAGAACCCAATTCATCCCCCCCCCCCCCTCTTGGGCTATCATCTGGGCCAACAAGACCTCTCTATTCCTTCTTCCAACGATGAGCTCCCAGTCCTGGACTCGAAGGATGATTCGGAGGATCGTCCTTCGCCTAGGAGGCTTCATGCGTCTCCTTCTCCTCCTCCTTCACCTCCTCTTGAGTGGTCCTCTGATTTGGAGGACCGCGTCCCTGGCCGATGGTGGGTCGCCGGGAGGTTCCCGCAGGAGGCATCCGGCGGTAGCTGGCGTGGCCCCATCCAGGAGACGCTGGGCAAAGGCCGGTACCTCCTCGAGGGTGGAGGCGGAATCCCCGGAAGGAGTCGCCTCCACGGTGACAGGCCAGGATTTGGCGAACATCCGGGCCCGTTACCAAATCCCCAGGGATGTTGGGCTCTATCTCCGACTCCCAACGATAGAGTGATCTCATCTCGATCGGGCTGAGTGGCCATTTACGAGATTTTCCTGAGGGTGGGCCTTCGCATACCCCTTCCTCCTTTTTCGTAAACCTCCTTGACTACTACTCCTTGACCCCCTCTCAGTTGGTCCCGAACTCCCTTCGAGTCGTTAGTGCCTTCGTCATCCTTTGTCATCATCTCCACATTACCCCTCGAGTCTCTCTTTTCCGCTCTTTTTACATCCTCCGAGCTCAGAAGGGTTGGTGGCTGTTCAGCCCCGACCCGGCCGAGTCCTTAAGCTCCTTCTTCCTACTTCCATCAAGGAGTGAAAATCCCGATTCTTTTTTGCCAATCTTGACCAAGTTAAGCCCCGGTGGGGGGATCCCGACCTTCGAGGTAACACAAATTCCACTGTCCACCCCGGAGACAAGGAAGCGTTGGGGCAGCTGTTGGCTACCGACATCCCTTGTACAACTGCTTCTAACAGAGGAAAACCTCCAGTCGGCGGGTCTTGTCTCCCACCACGGTAAGTCTCCCCCATACTTAGTCAAAGTCTTCCTGTTTTTTTTTTTTTTACTGATCCCCGGCCGACGTTGCACAGCTATGAAGGTCCTGACCCACCGTCTCATGAAGGCCGCTGCTAAGAAGAGGGCCCGAGAGGGGCCGAGTGGGGGCAGCAAGCTCCAGCCCCGAAACGCCTGACAGTGCGGGTGCCTGAGCTGCCTGCACGGCAAGAGCCTTCGGCCACCCTAGAGATTGATTTGACGGTTGACACCCCACCCGAAAGGGTGGTGGCTGAGAGGCAACAGCGGAGGAACCAGCCACAGAGGAGCTGGCGATAATGGAGGGGCCGGCCATGGAGGAGCCGGCGATAATGGAAGAGCTGGCCACGGAGGAGCCTCCCGCCGAATTAACAAGAAACTAGGGTGAGGGACCGTCGGGGCTGCAAGCCTGCCTCGGAGTAGACACCGGCAAGCAGCCCTCCGTGCACCGGATCTAAAACCGCCGAGGCTGCTGAAGGGAACGGAGGCGAGCCAAGGCTGCATCGGGACTCCATTTTAGACGATGGACGCTGGGCGGAGCGGCTCGTCTCATCGATCCTTGTACCCGAGGTTCAGGAAGAACTTAACCGTTTGAAGGCGGCCACATTCTTCCGGGAATCTTACGCGGCCCTGATCAAAGTGAGTAGACTCGCAGCTCTCTGCTTTCAGATTTTCCTTTTATTCCTCCTTTCTCTTTTTAACACAAGGCCTGCATGCAGATTGCAAACTCCTTGGCTGCTACAAGGGAGGTCATCCATGGGGGGAAGACCCTCATGCGAGAGGCCCAGAAGAGGCCGAGGAGGCTCGTGCTCGAGCAGAAGTGGCCGAGAAGGCCTTGGAATCGGCAAGGACTGTCCGAGCCAATGAGATAAGGGCGGCCAAAAACTAGGCCGAAGTCGAGACCAACCATTTGCGAACGGCTCTCAGCCAGCTTATGAAGGCCGAAAGCACTGTCGTGGCCAGGGACTTGCACATTTAGAGTTGGCTGCGACCATCCAGGCAGCCGAGAACCAAGCAGGCGAGGCCGAGGAGAAGGCAAGGAGAGCCGAGGAAAGGGCGACGGAGGCCGAGGAAAGGGCGAAGAAAGCTGAGGAGGAGATGGACCTTGCCCTGGAGGCTGAGACGCTGTAGCGGCATCTCTAGCCGCAAAGGGAAGCTCGAGCTGCTGAGGTAGAGGCAGCTGTTGAGGCCAGGGCCGCCAAAGCTATTGAAGAGATTCAGGCTTCCGAGCGCTTCATGGACGAGCTGGCCGAAGCTTCAGCAGAAGCGTATCTTCAGGGGTTCCAGCATGGAAAGGAAAAGGTCGCCCGAGACCTGAATTTTCCATAGGCCGAGCTGGAGCATCTCTCCAAGATCTTCTCATCTGACGACGCGCGCACCGGCTGAACCGTGAGCTTCATGTTGTATTATTTTTTTTATTAGTTTTGCAAGTCCGACTTGGTCGGTGTTTTATAAACACTTTCAAGTAATGAAGTACACTCTTTCCTTCAATGAAATTTGTCTTTATCCAATTGTAAATTTTATCCCAAGTCCTTTGGCTGCCAATGTGGGACCCTTAAGGGCTTCATCGGTACCGAGGAGTAACCTTTAGTTCATTCTCGGATAACCTTGACTTAGCAATGTAGGACCGAATCCTAGGGTCAAGGAACACAGACTCCTGGTGATCAACGGAGTATCGGACTTGGATGGCTAAGATAGACTCGAGCTTCTAGGGGTTACTTGCACGCTTATTTGCCAATGGTACACTGGGCTCGGTGCCTGGCTGGTCCAGGGCTTTTTGTGCCGATCGGGGTCGGGCTTTAGTTGTTGAGAGCCGATGGTACATCGCTCTGCCAATGGTACACTGGGCTCTGTGCCTAGCTAACCCAGGGCTTTTTGTGTCGACCGGGGTCGGGCTTTAGTTGTTGAGAGCCGATGGTACATCGCTCTGCCAGTAGTACACTGGGCTTGTGCTGGCTGACCCAGGGCTTTTTGTGCCGACCGAGGTGGGCTTTAGTTGTTGAGAGCCGATGGTACATCGCTCTACCATGGTACACTGGGCTTTGTGCCTGGCTGACCTAGGGCTTTTTGTGCCGACCGGGGTCAGGCTTTAGTTGTTGAGAGCCGATGGTACATCGCTCTGCCAGTGGTACATTGGGTTTTGTGCCTGGCTAACCCAGGGCTTTTTGTGCCGACCGGGGTCGAGCTTTAGTTGTTGAGAGCCGATGGTACATTGCTCTGCCAGTGGTACACTGGGCTTTGTGCCTGGCTGACCCAGGGCTTTTTGTGCCGACCGAGGTCGGGCTTTAGTTGTTGAGAGCCGATCGTACGTCACTCTGCCAGTGGTACACTGGGCTTTGTGCCTGGCTGACCCAGGGCTTTTTGTACCGACCGAGGTCGGGCTTTAGTTGTTGAGAGCCGATGGTACATCGCTCTGCCAGTGGTACACTGGGCTTTGTGCCTGGTTGACCCAGGGCTTTTTATGCCAACCGAGGTCGGCTTTAGTTGTTGAGAGCCGATGGTACAATGCTCTGCCAGTGGTACACTGGGCTTTGTGCCTGGCCGACCCAAGGGCTTTTTGTGCCGGCCGGGTGGGCTTGAGTTGTTGAGAGCCGATGGTACATCGCTCTGCCAGTGGTACACTGGTCTTTGTGCCTGGCTAACCCAGGACTTTTTGTGTCGACCGGGGTCGGGCTTTAGTTGTTGAGAGCCGATCGTACATCGCTCTGCCAGTGGTACACTGGGCTTTATGCCTGGCTGACCCAGGGCTTTTTGTGCCGACCGGGGTGGGCTTTAGTTGTTGAGAGCCGATGGTACATCGCTCTGCCAGTGTACACTGGGCTTTGTGCGTGGCTGACCCAGGGCTTTTTGTGCCGACCGGGTTGGGCTTTAGTTGTTGAGAGCCGATGGTACATCGCTCTGCCAGTGTACACTGGGCTTTATGCCTGGCTGACCAGGGCTTTTTGTGCCGACCGGGGTCGGGCTTTAGTTGTTGAGAGCCGATGGTACATCGCTCTGCCAGTGGTACACTGGGCTTTGCCTGGCTGACCCAGGCTTTTTGTGCCGACCGAGGTCAGGCTTTAGTTGTTGAGAGCCGATGGTACATTGCTCTGCCAGTGGTACACTGGGCTTTGTGCCTGGCTGACCCAGGCTTTTTGTCGAAAAACTAAGATGCTAGCTCAAATTCATTGATATGAAATGAGGGGTGAAAACCCAAGGATACAGCATGGCATTAATGTAAGAAGGAAATGTACTACTGGTAGTACCGACGAGGTTGTCAGTGTTCCACGTCCGGGGAGCGGCTTCCCATCCAGCTCTTCAATCTTGTATGCTCCGTGACGGAAGTGCTTCGGTGATCCGGTAGGGCCCCTCCAATTCGGAGCTAGCTTGCCTCCCTCCATCGGTTTCGAGACTTCAGCTCGTCGAAGGATCAGGTCTCCCGGCAAAAAGGTCTTGGGGTGCATGCGGCGTTGTAATATTTGGCAGCTCATTGCCGGTAGACCGCCATCCGAAGTCGCGCTCGGTCTCGCACCTCCTCCACCAGGTCGAGGTTGGCTCGTAGCCGGTCCGGGTTGTCTTCCTCACTGTACGACTCCACCGAGGGCTCGGGGAGCCTATCTCCACTGGGATGACAGCTTCGGACCCAAAAACCAGGCTGAACGGGGTCTCCCCGGTGGGGGCTCGTGGCGTTGTGTGGTAGGCCCATAGCACATGTGGAGTTCCTCCACCCACCGTCCTTTGCAATCATCCAGTCGGGTTCTCAGTCCTTGGAGAATGATGCGATTAGTTACCTCAGCCGCTCCGTTGGTCTGAGGGTGCCCGACGGAAGTGAATCTCTGATGGATGCCCAGTTCGAAACAGAATTCCGGAAGGGCGCGTTGTCAAACTGCCGGCCATTGTCGGTGACCAGAGTGTGCGGTAGTCCGAACCGGCATATGATAGACTTCCAAAAGAAGGATCTTACCTTGCTCTCAGTGATCTTAGCAAGGGCTTCGGCTCAATCCACTTGGTGAAGTGATCGACGGCCACTAAAAGGAACTTGCGCTGTCCGAGGCTGGGGGAATGGTCCCAAGATGTCCATACCCCACTGGGCGAAGGGCCAAGGTGCCGCCAGGGGGGTCAGCTGAGATGTCAGTTGTCGCTGAATGTTGGCATGGCGTTGGCAGCTATCACACTTCTTAACAAGCTCGGCCGCGTCTTTCCTCATGGTCAGCCAGTAGTACCCCTGCCGTAAGGCCTTGTAAGCTAGGGCTCTGCCCCCCAGGTGACTCCCATAGATGCCCTCATGGATTTCCCACAAGATGTAGTCTGCTTCGACTGGTCCACACTTAAGGACCGGGTAAGAAAATGATCTTCGATAAAGCTTCCGTCCATTATCAGGAACTTCGGGCCCGCCGTCTGAGTAGCTGGCCTCAGCGGGTCTTCTGAGAGTGTCGTCGGCCAAATATCGGACATAGGCATCCATCCAGGAGGGCCCTTGTTCAACTGGCAGTGCTTCATCCGCGCTTCAATGGGGTCTGCAAGTGCTCCACATACGTTCTTCCCAGGGTCCCATCGGCCGAGGTGGCAAACCGGGACAGCGCATCGGCCCTAGCGTTCTTCGCTCGGGGAATGTAGCTAACGCAAGTAAGAGAACCGAGAGGCTTGGGACTGCACTCTGCTCAGGTACGGGACATGGTCGAGTCTCTGGCTTCGTACTCCCCAGCCACCTACCCAGAAATAAGCTGAGAGTCGTGAAGGCCCTCAGACGCCCTGCACCGAGCTCCTCAGCCAGCCTCATTCCCGCCAACAGGGCTCATACTCCGCTTGGTTATTAGTGGCCGAAACTGAAACCGAAGGGCATATTCTACCACCTCCCCCTCGGGGCTCGCAAGGATGAGCCCGGCCCGCTTCCTTGAGAATTTGCTGCTCCATCCACATGCAAGATCCAGTCTTCCTTCCCTGGTTCCTCGATCGAGGAGGACTCCATGCACCTCCGGGGGCGATTCCTCGAACATCTCTCGGTCCAAGAACACTCGACCAAGAAATCAGCTAACACTTGAGACTTCATGGCAGACCTTGGCCGAATAGATAGGTCGAATTCGCTCAGCTTGATGGCCCACTTGGCCAACCGACCGGAGGTGTCTGGACGGGATAAGATGGTCCGAAAAGGTTGGTCGTGAGCACCACGATGGGATGAGCTTGGAAGTAGGGTCGGAAGCACTGGGCAGAGACCACCAGGGCAAAAATGATCTTCTCGGTCGGAATATCTGGTCTCGGCATCATGAAGTACCTTGCTGGTGTAGTAGACCGGCCTCTGTACTCCGTCGGCATCCATGCACACGAGCACAGAACTGACGGCCTCGGGGAGGCTGCAAGGTACAGGAAAGAGCTCTTCTCCGCCCCTTGGCTTGGACAACAGCGGGGGTGTGGATAGAAATGCTTCAACTCTTCGAAGGTATCCTGACACTCCTTTGTCCACTCGAAGCTATTGACCTTGCGCAGCGCCTTAAAGAAGGGCAGCACCTTTCTGCCGATCTTGACATGAAGTGACTCAAGGCCACCACCCTCCCGGTTAGGCGTTGCACCTCCTTCTTATTAGCTGGGGCCTCATATCCAAGATAGCCCGGATCTTGTCGGGATTAGCTTCGATCCCCCGCTGGGTCACCATAAAGCCCAGAAACTTGCCTGCCACTACCCCAAAGGCACACTTGCAGGGTTCAGCTCATTCGGTACCGGCGCAAGTTGTTGAAGGTCTCTGCGAGATCGGTGACGTGGTCAGCAGCACTGGTGCTCTTGGTCAACATATCATCCATGTATACCTCCATGTTACCCGATCTGGTCCTCAAAGACCTTATTCATCACCTCTGATAGGTGGCTCCGCATTCTTCAACCCAAACGGCATCACCTTGTAGCAGTAAATCCCTTTTTCAGTAACAAAGGAGGTGGCTTCTTCATCAGCTGGGTTCATCCTGATTTGGTTGTACCCAAAAATGCATCCATGAAGCTAAGAGTTTCGTGCCCGGACGTGGCATCTATCAGCTGGTCGATCCGGGGCAGTGGGAAGTCCTTGGGGCACGCTTTGTTGAGATCGGTAAGTCCACGCACATCCTCCAGCTCCCACTGGCCTTGTGAACCATTACGGCATTCGCTAGCCAGTCGGGGTAGTGTACCTCGCGGATGTGACCGGCTGCCAACAGCTTTTGCACCTCCTCATCCACGCCTTTGCCTGTCAGGAGCGAAGCTCCTCTTCTTTTGCCTAATGGGTCGGCACTCCGCTTGATATTGAGCGTGGTGATCACTTCTTCGGAATGCCGGGCATATCGGACGCCGACCAGGCGAAGACATCAGCGTTAGCCCGCAAGAAAGTGAGAGCTGGTCACGGGCCTCCTCCGGAGTAGGGCTCCAATCTGGATCGTCTTTATTGGGTCCTCCCCAAGAGGGAAAGCAAGCAGATGTTTGGCCAGCTCTCCTCTTCTCTCCAGGTCCCGGGGGTCCATCGCTTCTGGTGTAGTGTAGGCACCACCCCCTGCGGACTAGGGGCCATGTGGTAGCAAAGTGGGGGTGGGTTATGCTCCCCCGCATCTCCCCGACTCCCTCCCCGGTGGGAAACCTTACGAGGAGTCGCTTAGTGGATTGACAACGTCCAAAAGGTTGAGCCCAGGCCTCCGAGGATTGCATTATAGGCGAGGGGCACTCGGACCACCAGGAAGTTCATGAAGACTGTGCTTTGGCGTGGGGCATGCCAGCTGTGACAGGAAGAGTGATCTCCCCCTTGACCTTCATGGAGTCCCCAGTGAACCCATCAGGGCGTGGCGACGGGTCGGAGCAGGTCGGGCGACAGGCTCATGCGAACAAAAGCATCATAATTCAAAACATCCATCGAGCTCCCACTATCAATCAGAATTCTTTTTAGAGGATGCTAGCAATCATCATGGACACGATGACGCTATCATCATTTTTATTCCACCCCCTCTAAGTCCTTTTTAAAAAAGGAATTATAGGATCTAACTCCCCTCCCCTCTCGGCCTCTTGGGTGGACCACCTGCCCCCCAGGAAATCATCGCCACCGTCTTCTCAGTTGGAGCGTTGTCGATCATCGGCGGCGGAGGCACTGACGGACCAGGAGTATCCGGGTTGCTCTTCGAACGAACTTCCCAGATGGCCACACTGGATAAGATCCTCTATCGCCTTCTTCAGCTGGCGACAGTCGTCGGTGTCGTGGCCGTGGTCCCGGTGATAATGGTAGTAGAGGTTCTTGTTGCGGGGGATCTTTGGGTTCATCGGAGGTGGGCGTTGAAGATAAGACTCTCCCTCGATCTTGAGCAAAATGTGTGATATAGGGGCGAGCAGTGGAGTGTAGGGTCCATCTCTCTGTGCAGAAGCTCGAGGACGTTGTCTGGTCGGCGGGGAGGTTTGGGCTTCCTGGGTCGAACTTCAACAGGCTCAGGGCGAGCCGGCTTCTTGAGAACACTCCTGCTTGCCTCGCACGAGAGGAATCAGCCTCATCGGTGCGGATATATTTCTGGGCCGAGTCAAAAGTTTGCATAAGAACCGGGCGGCTTCTTGTCCAAGGAGTACGCGAAGCGAGATGGACGAAGCCCTCACTTCAAGGCCAAAGTGGCCTCTGATTCTTTAAGATTGTAAACCTCTAGGGCTGCC
>UESW01002206.1:184342-263245 GCA_900491605.1 Calamus simplicifolius | reverse complement strand
CTCTCGTTCCTTGTCAACAAATATCAATAGATCAAGGTACGCTTTATGTTTTCATGTAAAAAATTTATTAAGATCTTGGCCATTATATTTATTAAAGAAAATCCTTTAATGGATCTTACAGGGGATACCACCACTCACATGAGCTTAAAAAGGGATAGGGAGAGGGTGGGAGCGTCCATGAAGAGAATTATTTGGGAATGGTCTTAAAGAGCCGATCAGGAAGGCAGATGTTATCAAAGCACCGTCTATTAACAATTTAATGATTATCATTCTAATTAAAAGTCCGGGGACCACAAATAATACCTTCATAATAAAAAATAAATATAAAATCATAACATGCCAATCAAATTTACTTAAATTTCCTTATAATTAATATCAAGGATTGCATTCACTTTTCTTTCAGAAAAGAAAAACCCACCATAGCAATTGTAACTCCCGGTAATTTATTATGGGGAATGTAACTCCTAGTATTTATTTTGGAGACACTTGGCATCTTGACTTCCTTACGAAGTTTAGGTCCCGATGCGAGGTTTCACGTGTCGGATGGGTTCCCATTTTCCATTGATCCGAGGTGTCGGATAGGTTCCCATTTTCCATTGATCCGAGGCGTCGCATGGGAGAATAAAAGGAGTTGGAGGATGACTCCTCATTCACCATGGCGCACACCTCCTCCAGGTAATCCCTTGCCCATCCTTCTAATTCTAGAGAGAGAGAGAGAGAGTTAAAGAGCAATCAAACAAGAGAGAGAGAGCAGATTAAGAGGAGAGGAATGATTAAGTTGCTACGGATCGAAGGAGGCACCGACGGAGGTTCTGCGGCTTCCGATGGGTTGAAGAGAATGGAAAGACTCTAGGATTCATAGAGAAGGAAGGGAAGAAGGAAGAAATATTTAATCACGCCATTCCCTCGAAGTCCCCGTGAATGAGCAGAGGAGGCCGCGTAGCGGCATCTACCTTCGGCTTGCGCGTATGGTAACACACGATGATGACCAATGATGACCAGGTCTGATTCCTAACAAAGGTGCTGAAGGATAAAACGGCGCCCTTTTGATGAACTTGAGGTTTTCCCATTGGAGCAAATCAATTTGTTTTCTGCTTTAAAAATGGGAAGGACTTTATTAAAGTTTCCTGAGGGGCTCTGATTGGTTGGTAGACAGATGTTAGCTTTGAACCCTGGAGGCTAGATTTCAAGCCAGCCAATGCATCCATTCCAAGTGCAGTCGTTTGGATGTGCTTTGAGGAGTTGCCTGTGGAGTTGTTGTCTAAAGAATGCATCTTGGAGATAACATTAATGATGGGGAAACTTCTATGGTTGAACAATTTAATTGAAAACTTGAAGCTGCAAAATTTTTCTAGGGCGTGCATACAAGATCAAGATCAATCTTAAGGGGCCTTTAATTTCTGATATTGATCTTATTGGAATTGTAATACCCGGTTCGTGTGAAACCAGGGTCTTGGCAGTTTGATTTTTCTGCTGACGCTTACGCTCTCGGCGTAGCGTTTGAGTCCTCGATCCCCTTGATCCATGCCCTCGGCGCAAATCAATGATCGCAAGCGGTGTGATAGATCGCAAGCAATACTGGTTTACATTTTGGGATTTGCGTATTGAGGTAAGTAAGTCTATTTATAATTAATAATTTATAACTCATGGTTTTATAGTTTGCAAGTATATTATGAGATAAGAAAAACGGAAGTTTATTTGGTTTGATTATTTTGAATGGTATCATAAATCTACATATGAGCATTTATTATGACTATAGTAGCTAATAATATTTTAAAAGAAATAATTTCTTGGTGTATGTGCAAAAATATAAATTCTTTGATTTGCAAAATATGTTGGGATGACCATATGCATTTGTTAATAATGTACAAACCACTGTATATGTAATATGAGAAATTGATGCATGATGAGTGACATGCAAGTATGATGATAATATTGTGATAGACTAATATGTGTCGCCGCGGTTCTCATTTGGCCTCACATATCGGTAGGGTGTGTTCTGTTTGAGTTTGTATGGCCTCACACATCTAGAGGATGTGTTCTGATTAATTTGTAGGGCCGTGGGATACATACGAAAACAATAATTACATAAAGAGTGGGTTTGATTACATTACATAATCTGGTATTTATTGCATAATCTGGTAAGTAAGCCAAATATAATAATTTCATAAATTATAAATGGTTGTATTTATAGTTTTATGCATATTTATGAAATAGAGTTTTATTGATTATTTTGGAAATTGGTAAGCTGTACCATGTATATCTAATTGCATATTTGTTATAATAGTTGTATTATTTGCAAAGTGAATTGATTATATGCAATGGTCAAAATGTATAAACCACTGTTTATGTGTTATGAGAGAAATTATGCTTATGATGACGCATAATATGTGACATGCATGTGTAAAATGATTTGAATTATATTTATATGTGCCGCGGTTCTCCTTTGATATGGCATGTGGAGGCCATGCACATCTAGAGGATGTGTGCTGATTGATATGGCATGTGGAGGCCACGCACATCTAGAGGATGTGTGCTGATTGATGGAGACATTGCAGGGCCGTGGGACATATATGATATATAACAATAATTAAATATAAATAGTGGATTTGAATTATATTTATGTGTGTTGCCGCGGTTCTCCTTTGATATGGCATGTGGAGGCCACGCACATCTAGAGGATGTGTGCTGATTGATATGGCATGTGGAGGCCATGCACATCTAGAGGATGTGTGCAGATTGATGGAGACATTGCAGGGCCGTGGGACACATATGATATATATAATAATGATTAAATATAAACAGTGGATTTGTTTACAATGCATATTCTGGTATTTGTTTTATAAGCTTCCATGATTATTTTGACTTAATGATATGCATGATTATGATAGCATGTTAATTAAATTGGAAGTTTCTATGAAAATTATGACTTGATAATATCTTGAGAGATAAGATGATATATGACTATTTTATGTCATTATTATAGGCTTACTTATTGAGTGTGAGCTCATATAAATCTCACAATGTTTTTAGAGCCTTGGGATTGAAGATGAAATTATGGGGTAGATGGAGCTCCAGTTAAATAAAATAATTCCATAGTGTTGATGTAACCCTAGTAATATTTGTGTAGGGCTTGTAGCCCAAAACTTATATTAGTGGTTTGTAATAAAGTATGGATTTGGATTGACTTATATACTTATTGCCTTATAATGATCGATGTATAAATTTTGGGATGCCTTGCATGCCCAGCATGCGGTGGGTTGTCACCCTAGGTCAAAATTTTGGGTCTGGGGCATGACAGCTTTTATGGTATCAGAGCCTAGGTTTTGACCTTAGGAATACATACATGATGACACTCTAGGCAAAATACTAGGATGGCATTGAGACAATTATAACTTTAAAGAAATTTCAGGAATTATGTTATGAAAGCCTGAAATTTAAAGTTATCAAGATATTAATTGAAATATCAATTTGATAGGAATTAAGAATGAACCATCGCACCAGAAGCCAATGATATAGTGTAGGCTCCCTGGGTGGTGATCTTGACTAGCGGGAAGGCCAAGGGGCTTGTAGAGGTTGTAGCTCCGTCAAACTTGTTGGAGATGACTCGTAGCAATTTTAGACCTTGAAATAATATGGGTAGATGAAACTTTTCTTGGAGATGCAATACCAGATAAATGAATATATGGAATATAATTTAGTAGTTGAAAATTTCAATTGATGACTAATATAACTAAACAGCATTATATCCATATTGCAATTGAGTGCGATATGTGGATTTTGAGGTATTAAATCTGAATTTGAATGTGGATGTATAAAATAAATTTTTATTTGTAGAACTTGCATTGTTGATATTATAAGATAAGATTATGAGCTAATCTGCTGGTTATAGAGATGATTAAAATTGATGATATTTTGGTAATTAAATAGTTATCTACATGTTTTTGATCAATTACAATTGAGTACTTAAAAAAAATTTGAATTTGAGTATGGATGGATAAGTATATATAGTGAATTTTACTAAGAGAACTTTCATTATGAATAGTGCATGTTCAAAATTGATTGTTAATTTGCTAGATATGGAGATGGTTGATGCTGATGTTCATGAAATAGTTGACTGCATATTATATTATGATGGACCATTTAGGAATAATATAAAATTATAAATTCTGAGACAATTACTGTTTAAGTTTTTAAGAGGAGTAGACTCTATTAATCTTTAGATCCGATTTTGGCTATAAATGATCAAATATTTTGATGGTAAAAAGTGAAAGATTTTAGTAGTAATAAGAATAAGATAAATTCGACTGATAAAGAATTTCATGGCATTTTCATCTTTTAATAGATTTCTAAATCAGGATATCTATTCCTTAATTTATTGTGCCTTTCTTCATAGTTCCTAAGTAGATATCTTTCTCCAGGATGGATAAATTATCAATCAGCCATAAGTAGCATAATTATTTTTAAGGAAAAAGAAAGGAGATGATTTTATTTTTGATTATTATCAATTATGGATTATGGTTAAGGATACATCTAATATCACTTTCAAATCATAGAGAGATTACTATAATTTCTCAATTATGTCTGTTAGATGGTAAGTGTATTTTCAATCTTTATAGACCTTATAAGTCATGTATCTATCTGAGCTAGATCAGTGAGGTCACTTTGAGATATTCAAAGGGTTTAAATTAGTTGGCCATGATATGGCATTACATAATCTATAGGTGATTTTAATAGTCATTGGTAACAAAATAATTGATTCAAGGATTTGGATCATTTAAATTGCAATATTTATTGAGAATAAACTAACATATTCAAGAGAAATTGATTGGTTGTAGTGGTATTATTGATAAATTAATTATACCGATGAGTAATGATGACAATATTATTCAAAGAAATTAAATTAGTTGATTATGATAATTATGAAAGATATCTTAAATGATTGGCATAATGTTCATTGATGTTAGCTTGAAGTATTCAAGAGTGAAACCTAGTATGTTATGATGATTGAAATAAGTGTCGTAATGCTTAATGGCACATTCAACTATTCAAGAGTTGAGAGAGCATTGGAAGAAAACTATATATATCTAATTCATAAGAATTTAGAACTGTCTTATCGAGGAATTAAGAGTACCTGATGTGTTACTAACCTTAAGAATGGATGACATAATACATATGATGGATTCTATGATATTTATAATGATTGTGTTGTGAGAAGTAAAAAAAAAAAGGATGACAGGAAAGAAATACTTCTTAAGAAAATTAATTTTATTTGGTAGAAAGATCAAATTAATTGTTGAAGTTGGATACGTCATTTGGGTACCTAGGAATGAAATAAAAGTTGCTAGTGAGTATCTATAATGGTACAAAATTAGTGGACATTTAATTTTGAGGATGAAATTTTAGTGAGATAAAGATGTTAATATTTGTTTCTGGTTTAGTAGTAAATTGAGTATGAACCCATTTGTCTCACTCTTCTAATTTGATGATGTTTTCATAAGGCTTAGTGAATACTACGAGCTGAATTTTAGAAAGTGCTTGGTATAGTACCCTTAGTGAAATTGCTTACCAACCCAAATGGATTCAAATTGTCTAGATATAATAGATTGTCATGAGGTGAGAGAGAGACAATTTTGGACTGAGCTGGTGTAGCAACTATGAAAAGTATCGTTAATTAAAGCAGCTTCATGTAGCTCCGAGTCAATAGAAAAGTTATGTTGATGTCAAAAAGAAAGATTTAAAATTTCAGGTTGAAGATCATTTGGAAGTTTTACTAATTAATGATATGATGAGATTTGTGTTAAAGGTGATTTGAGCCACAATACATTGGGCCATTTGAGATTTTGATCAAAATAAAGGAGGTGGCTTATAGCTTAGCACTGTCTTCATTACTCTTTGGGGTGTTTAATGTGTTTCATATCTTTATGATTGAGGAGGAATACTCTAAGCTCCCGTTACGAACTAATTTAGCTTAAGAAAGAATTGACTTATGAAGATCATCTTGTGTGCATCGTGGACCGCAAGGATCAAGTTCTGAGATGGTGTAGCATTCCTTATATCAAGGTTCAGTAGAGTAATCATTCTGAGATGGAGGCTATTCGGTAGCTTGAGGAAGAAATGAAAAAGAAGTTTCCATAATTATTTGCAGGTAAATTCTCTATTCAAGATTGTTGATAGATCATATTTGAATTCTATATATATTTGATGTCAATTTCGAGGACAAATTTTTATAGGGGGGGGAGAATGTAACCCCCGGTAATTTATTATGGGGAATGTAACTCCTAGTATTTATTTTGGGGACACCTGGCATCTTGACTTCCTTCTGAAGTTTATGTCCCGATGCGATGTCTGGTTGCTCGGGTCTTCGCGTGTCGGATGGGTTTCCATTTTCCATTGATCCGAGGCATTGCATGGGAGAATAAAAGGAGTTGGAGGATGACTCCCTCATTCACCCTGGCGCACACCTCCTCCAGGTAATCCCTTGCCCATCCTTCTAATTCCAGAGAGAGAGAGAGAGTTAAGGAGCAATCAAACAAGAGAGAGAGAGAGAGCAGATCAAGAGGGAGAGGAATGATTAAGTTGCTACGGATCGAAGGAGGCACCGACGGAGGTCCGGCGGCTTCCGATGGGTTGAAGAGAATGGAAAGACTCTAGGATTCATAGAGAAGGAAGGGAAGAAGAAGAAATATTTAATCACGCCATTCCCTCGAAGTCCCCGTGAATGAGCAGAGGAGGCCGCGTAGCGGCATCTGCCTTCGGCTTGCGCATATAGTAACACCACGATGATGACCAGGTCTGATTCCTAACAAAGGTGCTGAAGGATAAAACGGTGCCCTTTTGATGAACTTGAGGTTTTCCCATTGGAGCAAATCAATTTGTTTTCTGCTTTAAAAATGGGAAGGACTTTATTAAAGTTTCCTGAGGGGCTCTGATTGGTTGGTAGACAGATGTTAGCTTTGAACCCTGGAGGCTAGATTTCAAGCCAGCCAATGCATCCATTCCAAGTGCAGTCGTTTGGATGTGCTTTGAGGAGTTGCCTGTGGAGTTGTTGTCTAAAGAATGCATCTTGGAGATAACATTAATGATGGGGAAACTTCTATGGTTGAACAATTTAATTGAAAACTTGAAGCTGCAAAATTTTTCTAGGGCGTGCATACAAGATCAAGATCAATCTTAAGGGGCCTTTAATTTCTGATATTGATCTTATTGGAATTGTAATACCCGGTTCGTGTGAAACTAGGGTCTTGGCAGTTTGATTTTTCTACTGACGCTTACGCTCTCGGCGAAGCGTTTGAGTCCTCGATCCCCTTGATCCATGCCCTCGGCGCAAATCAATGATCGCAAGCGGTGTGATAGATCGCAAGCAATACCCAGATGTCTAAATAGCTGGTTTATATTTGGAATTTGCGTATTGAGGTAAGTAAGTCTATTTATAATTAATAATTTATAACTCATGGTTTTATAGTTTGCAAGTATATTATGAGATAAGGAAAACGGAAGTTTATTTGGTTTGATTATTTTGAATGGTATCATAAATCTACATATGAGCATTTATTATGACTATAGTAGCTAATAATATTTTGAAAGAAATAATTTCTTGGTGTATGTGCAAAAATATAAATTCTTTGATTTGCAAAATATGTTGGGATGACCATATGCATTTGCTAATAATGTACAAACCACTGTATATGTAATATGAGAAATTGATGCATGATGAGTGACATGCAAGTATGATGATAACATTGTGATAGACTAATATGTGTCGCCGCGGTTCTCATTTGGCCTCACATATCGGTAGGGTGTGTTCTGTTTGAGTTTGTATGGCCTCACACATCTAGAGGATGTGTTCTGATTAATTTGTAGGGCCGTGGGACACATACGAAAACAATAATTACATAAACAGTGGGTTTGATTACATTACATAATCTGGTATTTATTGCATAATCTGGTATTAGTAAGCCAAATATAATAATTTCATAAATTATAAATGGTTGTATTTATAGTTTTATGCATATTTATGAAATAGAGTTTTTTGATTATTTTAAAATTGGTAAGCTATACCATGTGTATCTAATTGCATATTTGTTATAATAATTGATATTATTTGCAAAGTGAATTGATTATACAATGGTCAAATGTATAAACCACTGTTTATGTGTTATGGAGAAATTATGCTTATGATGATGCATAATATGTGACATGCATGTGTAAAATGATTTGAATTATATTTATATGTGTCGCCGCGGTTCTCCTTTGATATGGCATGTGGAGGCCATGCACATCTAGAGGATGTGTGCTGATTGATATGGCATGTGGAGGCCACGCACATCTAGAGGATGTGTGCAGATTGATGGAGACATTGCAGGGCCGTGGGACACATGATATAGTATAACAATAATTAAATATAAACAGTGGATTTGAATTTTATTTATGTGTATCACCGCGGTTCTCCTTTGATATGGCATGTGGAGGCCACGCACATCTAGAGGATGTGTGCTGATTGATATGGCATGTGGAGGCCACGCATATCTAGAGGATGTATGCAGATTGATGAAGACATTGCAGGGCCGTGGGACACATATGATATAATAACAATGATTAAATATAAACAGTGGATTTGTTTACAATGCATATTCTGGTATTTGTTTTATAAGCTTCCATGATTATTTTGACTTAATGATATGCATGATTATGATAGCATGTTAATTAAATTGGAAGTTCTATGAAAATTATGACTTGATAATATCTTGAGAGATAAGATGATATATGACTATTTTATGTCATTATTATAGGCTTACTTATTGAGTGTGAGCTCATATAAATCTCACAATGTTTTTCAGAGCCTCGGGATTGAAGATGAAATTATGGGGTAGATGGAGCTCCAGTTAAATAAAATAGTTCCATAGTGTTGATGTAACCCCAGTAATATTTGTGTGTAGGGCTTGTAGCCCAAAACTTATATTAGTGGTTTGTAATAAAGTATGGATTTGGATTGACTTATTATACTTATTGCCTTATAATGATCGATGTGTAAATTTTGGGATGCCTTGCATGCCCAGCATGCAGCGGATTGTCACCCTAGCTCAAAATTTTGGGTCTGGAACGTGACAGCAATGTTCTTACGCTTCGTTCTTTAAAAAAAAAAAATAGTCAAAAAAAGTATCGAAGCTATGCCAACCTAGTTTTGGCTAAATAATGTATTACTTTTTATTTTTCTAATTTATCTTTAATAAGTTAAAATTATTTATTTTTAATGGTTATATATATATATATATATATATATATATATATATATAGATGTTATTTGATCCATTATTCATGTCTATCTTTAATATACGATCTTAAAAAAGTAAACTATATATCAACTTGCGATTGCTAGCATCCTTATCTTAATCGAATTAAGGCATGCTATGACTTTGAACCGAAACATGGATCGCACTTGTATCCGTTACAAAACCAGTAAATGTCGGTTTTGGCGTAAGCCCGACTTTGTCCCAGGCTGACCATCTTCAACCCGAGTCATTAATGGAGTCTTAATTTGTTTCTAACTCCAAGATAAAAGCCGAGAGGCCTCTGACTTCAGAAAGCGAGTTAGAACTTAAACATGATGTATTATTAATTATAACTAAATGTGGTCTAACATCACCAACCCCAAACCTTGAAAGAAAGAAACAAAACTCCCATAAACTCCATGCTCCCCCGCAACCCCGCTCCCACCCTCCCTCAAAAGTCAAAACCATTAATATAAGGCACCCAGATGGTTTTTTTTTTTTTTTTTTTTCGGCGCCCCACCTCCTAAACCTGCCTCCCTCCCCCATCCCCCAAACCTCATTATATAAGCCAAGGTAACCCAGATACTGTTGGGGAGCGCGGAATACCCCCAAGATCACGGCTATAGCGTATGAGTAATGCAAAAATTTTACCGTTCTAATCTATGAGCATAAGATTATACCTTCAGACTTGAACGTTGGAACACTTCGATTTGTGCTCGACCTCAACCTTTTAGCCTTCCGCCGTATTCCCGAAAGACCTGCTTCTCTCACAAGATGGTGGGATCTCTCTTGGCCGACCTAGGGTTTCTTGCTTTTCTTTTTCTCAAAAGCGTAACCCTAGCAACCAATTGAGAGGGTATTTATAGGGCTACAACAGGGACCAAATAGGCAATATGAAAAAGACTTCCCACGTAATTAAATCTCCTAATCCTATCCCGGGTTAAGATTAATTACGTAAATTATAATTCATTCCACTAAAGAATTATAATTGTACTCCTAATCATATTCAAATTTATATTTTCGAGCCTTAATATAAATACTTATTATCTCCCCACGTTAAGATTACAGATATCCACCAATTAAATTTAAATACTGACATTATAATTTAATTGGCTATTTTATCCTTGAGACTTATCCACTTAACTTATTTGATGTATCGGATTCAAAATCCACTTGCAAGGTTTGATACAATCAAAACTTATAAGCTTTCTCAAGGGGATATCATCAGTCCAAATTAACCAGACGTGGATTCCTTCAACTATTAATATTCACCATATATATAATGTTATTGCCCAACCCACTGAGTTTATTGACTCATATAGAATCTCACTCTATGTGTAATCAAAGCAATAATCACTACATACACGTGTCTAGAAATAGAATTCAGATTAAGAGCATAAGTAATCATAATATTCATGAGTTCTAAATTATTTTATAAAGTCAGTATAAAACAATCAACTCAACTGGGTCCTGTTCAATACACACAAAGTGTACTAGCACAATAGTTAGAATGAACCATTCCCGTAGTCAAGACAGACCTACTAAAATTTGTGCTACAGTTCTACTGATGGTGTGTCCAATTCCATCTAAAACTGTGAACAATAAACTTGTATTCCAAAAGAACCGATGATCTAGTCTTCTGTGTGTAAGCCGTACTCTACACACTAGATCAAATACTCTTTGTAAATACTAGACACATGCACATATATATAGTAAATGGCACACATTGCTCAAAATGAATTCTCATTAAAAATGTAAAGACATAAAGCATATCTTTAGTCTATATCTCTATCAGATAGTTTTCTTGAGCACAGTACTCTTTGTACCTAACGAGAAAGATGGCTCCAACACAAGAAGAAAGTCGTGATGTTGCTGACGAACAAGACGCCCCAGAATCGCTGCCGGCAGATGCAATCTTAAAGCTGCCGGCGGATGCTATCTTAAAGATCCTCACCCATGCATCGCTCGAAACCTTACGTGCTTGTCGATGCGCGTGTTGGGAATGGTATCGACTCACCTACCATCCGCTCTTCACCTCCCTCCATTGCGAACGAACCCAAACGATATCAGGTTATTTCATGCAATGCATGAAGAAAGTCCGCTACTTCTCGAGCTTCGTCTTCATGCACCCTTTGCAACCCTCAGCTCAGCCTCTGTCCCTGGACTTCCTCCCCAGGAACGTGAAGATTGAAGCGGTAGCACCTCAAGGTATCATGCTTTGCACCACCCTGCAAGAGTACACAAGCATGATCCCTCGGTTCTATGTCTGCAAGCCAGCAACTCGGAAATGGTACCAAATACCAAACCCGAGAATAAGGTACCATACCAGGAAGACTGTCATGGTGACCTGTTCCTCTGGACGACGATTGGAGTATAAGATTGTTCGGTTCTCCGAACTAAAACCAACGAACGACAGCAAGTCGGCCTACAACTTACGGTGCGAGATCTTCGACTCGCGCTCAAGAGCTTGAAGATGGTCGAACGACATCCGGCTGCCTCCATTCACGTTGTTCCGCTTCTACGATGCTGCGGTGACAGCCAATGAAGCGGTCCATTGGCTGACTTACGATGATATCTTTGCATTCAATGTTTGCAACGAGAGGTGGAGGTTGATACCCCTACCTGAAAGCGCTAGGAGAGATGAGAACGGATGGCGCACCAAGCGAGTACTACTTGCGAAGCTTGAAGGCCTTCTTTGCCTGCTGCTAGTTGATGATGAGTGGTTGGCGATCTAGGTCATGGCCGACTACGAAGAGCAAATATGGGAGAGGAGGGAAGTGGTGAGCTTGGAAGCCCTCAAGAAGAAGGATAGAACATCGATTGTCTCCGACTATATTCCCCTAGCGTCGCATTAGCATGTAGTTGGACTCCGCGGGTTATCTGGTATGGTTTCTTCAATTCCCAATTGTTAGTTTAACATTTTTTTTTGGAGTATTCAATTCGGTGGATATTTTGTTAGGTGATTTTATTAAGGTTATAACTTTGTCGTTAGACTTGGATTATTATTTTTATCATTGCAGGTATGACTTTTGCACGGAGAAGCTGACGACGGTTGACTCTAGTCACACAAGCTTTTTGGAGAGCTTTTCCCGTTTCAGTCAGATTTGGTCCCCTGCGAATTAACGGAAGAAGGTATGAGCATATAAGGCCAAAAAAAAAAAAAGTTTAAAGCCTTTTTATTTTATTTTGTGTGTAATAACGTGGGATCGATCTAGTTTGCTGATAACATTTTTCTGGGCTAGTTCAACAAATTGGTTACTTTTGGATCTTAAATTGGAGTGTCTCTTGTTTTTAATGCTAGATGTTATTTTTTTTTTTGAAACTAATTTTACAAATCATTAGATCCAATTATATCTTTCATATATCTGGTGTTATTTTTTTTGTTAAACAATTCCTGTTGGCTTCGTCAAAATCAAATCAGCCTGCAGCCATGCCAACTATCCTTCATTTTCTTGACATACGTTATCTTCAAAACCACCACCTATATTTCCTTCAGAACCACCACCTATATTTCCTTCAGACAAAATAAGAGAATGTGGGCAAGAAGATCATATTCAGGATGAAAAAAAACATTTGATTATTGGCATTTGGGAGAAGATTCATCGAACCGCACTGCTGTCAAATTGGAATTTTGATGCGGATTTTTATTTTCACTGATACCCTGGGAATAAGGTGAAGCGAGAATACACCTATTCCATGGTCCCCAGGAATAAGAAAATGAAAATATGCTTGGTTCACCGGAATACAAATTTGAGTGGGCCCAATGTACTTTTTATGGGTGTTTAGGAAAATAAGATGGAATAAGGTCCTATTTTAGATAGGAATAGGGCATTCCAACACTATCTTCATGTATATCTTCTGGTATTTTTATTTTATAATCTTTGAAAAAAAGAAAGTAAGTAAAAAAATAAAAAATATTTTTTATTTAAAAAAATAATATTAATTATTTTGTTTAAATAGAAAGAAGAAAAACTAAAAGAAAAAATTATGCAGCAATTATACTTCTTAGAACTAAGAAATGAATAAAAGAATAAAAAATAAAAAATTTTTATTTTTTTAAAAAAATATATTTTAAATATTTTTAATTTTTAATTTATCCTTTAATTAAAGAATTAATAAATTTATTTTTATTAAAAAATTAATTATTTTAATTTTTTTATTTTCTTTTCAAACAAAGAAACTTCTAATCGTTTTTCTTTATGACCTTTTTTCCGTTCCCTTTCATCTAAACAGTTTATGCGCGCCCGTGTCAATCATCGATTATGGTCAGCAAAATACGGTAAGGCTTTTTTTTCTCGTTGGTCGACAAAATAAAAACGTTTTTTTTTTACACAACGCACGCGATGCACCAAATCATCGATCTTTGCGGCATTCGACTTTCTCTTCTCAGGGTCGACATGTGGGCTCAAACTTGTCATTTTGTGTGCAGACACATTCTTGAAAGGGAAGGGCTTAGTGATAGACTGAAATTAAATATATTGATCCCTATCATATATGCGGATAAATATGGGACCAATATATTTATCCTAATTAATTAAACAAAGATCGATAAATACCTCCAGCCATTGCTGTTGATTTTCTTCTGGATGAGGGTAAGGATCTTCCACGCCTTGCGGTCTTTCTTAGCGATGGTGTAAACTTTCTCTCGATGAAAAACCAGGCGCAGGGACCTCCCCGTTTTATAAACCTGTATGCCTTATCTGTCCATCACAGAGGGCGCCGCTTTAAACGGATATGGTTGAGGGATTCTTATCTCAATCGTGAATTCAAAATTTGAATTCACGCAATCCCTCAAAATCAGAATATAGGACCACCTTAATCGTATCTAACCGATACGCCTTAATCGTATCTAACCGATACGCTTAATGTAGAAAAAACTAACATTCTCCCACTTGGTCCGTATATTCTATTACTATATAAGAAACAGAATACATGAATCATGGCAATAGGTCCTCTTAAAATCGAGTATTATTTACCATGTATCACTATGTATTATATTTCCCAAACATAAACCCATATAACTTAATGAATAAACCCCATGTTTATTCTAGGTCCAACTTAATGATGCTCATCACAAATAAATGTGTACACTAAATAATTGAATGTGAAAAACATCACAATCATAAAAGAGTTTCATTAATTATAAAATTCATCATTACAATGAATTAAATAAAATGACCAAGACCCATACGGTCTACATGATCCCTAAACTTCTGTAGTGGCATGCCTTTAGTCAAGGGATCAGCTATCATCAACTCAGTGCTCACGTGCTCTATAACCACTGTCTTTTCTTTAACACGTTCTCGTATGGCTAAATATTTGATGTCGATGTGCTTGCTTCGACTACCACTCTTATTATTTTTAGCCATAAACACTGCAGCTGAATTGTCACAAAAAATCTTCAATGGCTTAGATATAGAATCAACAATTCTAAGCCCAGAAATGAAACTCTTCAACCATACACCATGCGAAGTAGCCTCAAAACATGATACGAACTCGGCTTCCATGGTGGAAGTAGCAGTCAAAGTCTGCTTGGCGCTCCTCCAAGATACAGCTCCACCAGCAAACATAAATATGTATCCAGATGTTGACTTCCGAGAATCAACACAGCCAGCAAAGTCAGCATCAGAGTAGCCAATTACTTCCAAATTTTCAGTCCGTCTGAACATAAGCATGTAGTCCTTGGTACCCTGAAGATACCTCATCACCTTCTTAGCAGCTCTCCAGTGGTCTAAACCTGGATTACTCTGATATCTCCCCAACATCCCAACTGCAAATGCTATGTCAGGCCTTGTACAGACCTGAGCATACATCAAGCTACCAACAGCTGAGGCATATGGAGTGTTTTTCATTTCCTCCCTCTCAAAGTCATTCCTTGGGCACTGACTCAAATTGAATCTGTCACCCTTGACTATGGGAGCTATACTCGGTGAACAATTTTTCATCCGAAATCTCTCTAAAATTTTATTGATATAGGTTTCTTGAGATAGACCTAAAACACCTCGAAGTCTGTCTCTTTGAATTTTAATGCCAATGACATAAGAGGCATCACCCATATCTTTCATGTCAAAATTCTCAGAGAGAAATTGTTTCACCTCATGTAACATACCTTTATTATTGGTTGCAAGTAAAATATCATCTACATATAGGATTAGAAAACAAATTTTGCTCCCACTGACCTTCTGGTATATACATTGATCCATGATGTTTTCTACAAATCCAAATGAAGAAATCACATCATGAAATTTTAAGTACCATTGCCGAGAGGCTTGTTTCAATCCATATATAGATCTCTTGAGCTTGCATACTAATTGCTCATTATTACTAGAGGAAAAACCTTCAGGTTGTTTCATATAAACCTCTTCCTCTAGATCTCCATTGAGAAATGCAGTTTTCACATCCATTTGTTGCAACTCTAAATCAAAATGCGCAACAAGTGCCATGATAATGCGGAAGGAATCTTTCTTAGATACAGGAGAAAATGTCTCCTTGTAATCAATTCCCTCCCTTTGAGTGAATCCCTTAGCAACGAGTCTTGCCTTATATCGCTCAATGTTGCCTAACGAGTCTTTCTTGGTCTTAAAGACCCATTTGCAGCCAATGGCTTTTGCTCCATCAGGCAACTCAACAAGATCCCAGACTCCATTAACTGCCATAGAATTCATCTCATCTTTCATAGCATCATACCATAAATTAGATTCCTTACAATTCATGGCTTGTGAAAATGTTTCAGGATCATTTTCAGCTCCAATGTTATAGTCCGACTCTTGAAGATACACAATATAGTCACTAGAAATTGCTGATTTCCTTTCTCTTGTAGATCTTCTTAATGTTGTAACAACCTCCTCTGGAGGAGTTGATTGTTCAACTATCTCTGGTAACTCATGAGAGACTGGATCTACTAGTTCATTATCAGCAAATTGTGGAATTTCAATGACTGGTTGTATAATGCCCGTTTGGTCTTGAGGGGCACTATGAACGATAATCAGTCTGTCACTTGAAGTGGAAGGTTGAGCATCAGAATGTTCCCTTTCAGGAATCATGCTCTGCAATTGGTCACTCCCACTGATCAAGTCATTCTCAAGAAATTTGGCATTTCTTGATTCCACAATCCTAGTTGTATTAGATGGACAGTAAAATCTATATCCCTTGGACCTCTCGGCATATCCAACAAAATACCCACTAATGGTCCTAGGGTCCAGCTTTTTCTCTTGTGGATTGTATACTCTCACTTCACATGGGCATCCCCATACGCGTACATGTCGCAAACTTGGCTTCCAACCTTTAAATAACTCAAATGGCGTTTTAGAAACAGCCTTGGTTGGAACTCGATTTAATATGTACACAGCTGTCTTGAGAGCTTCTGTCCACAAGGACTTAGGTAGTTTGGAGCTGCTAATCATGCTCCTCACCATGTCCATCAATGTTCGGTTCCTTCTTTCTGCTACACCATTCTGATCAGGTGAGCCAGGTAAACTGTATTGGGCAACAATCCCATGTTCTTGAAGGAACTTCGCAAATGGACCAGGCATTTGTCCATCTTCTGTGTATCTCCCATAATACTCACCTCCTCTATCAGATCTCACAATTTTGATTTGCTTTCCACATTGTGTCTCTACTTCTGCCTTGAATACCTTAAAGGCATCTAATGCTTCGTTCTTATTATGAAGCAAGTAGAGATACATAAATCGTGAGTAATCATCAATAAAGCAGATAAAGTATTTCGAACCATGTAAATCCATATCCGGACAACAAATGTCCGTGTGTATGATCTCTAATAGGTCTGAACTCCTCTTGGCACCTTTCTTTGACTTATTGGTCTGCTTGCCTTTAATGCAGTCCACACAAGTATCAAAGTCAGTGAAGTCCAAAGTATTGAGTACCCCTTCATTCACTAACCTCTTGATTCTATCTATGGAGATATGTCCCAATCTCCGATGCCACAACATAGAAGAGTTATCATTTACAACACATCTTTTTATGCCAGCCCTAACATGCATTACATCATGAGTGGTATTATTTTGTAAATTAATATAGAAAAGACCATCAGACAAAGTACCATTCCCAACAAGTTCAGATTTATAATATAAACTGGAAGAAGTATCTGAAAAGTTGAAAGAATAACCAAAAGGTACAAGTCTTGAAACTGAAATTAAATTCCTAGAAAAACTAGGTACATAAAAGGTCCTTTCCAAATTTAAAACAAAACCACTACTAAGAACTAAGGTGCATGTTCCTATAGCTTCCACATGTGAGCGCATCTTATTTCCTGAAGAGATATACTGCTCACTTCCCACTGGCTTCCTTAAGTTTTGCATACCCTGCAAAGTATTGCAAATGTGGATTGTAGAACCAGAATCAATCCACCATGTGTTATAAATAACATTAGCCATATTAGATTCATAACAGACAAGTGAGATTGTTTTACCTTTCTTTTCAAGCCAAGTCTTGAACTTGATGCAATCCTTCTTCATGTGTCCCTTCTTCTTACAGAAGAAACACTTGGATTCCTTCTTAATATCAGATTTGGGTGGTATTTTACTTTTACCCTTCTTCTTGGCCCGTGCCCGATCCTTTCCACTTGTAGTCAGCATTGCACTTTCACCCAATTCCATCAACAGTCTACCCTCTTCTTGAACACACATGGCCAAAAGTTCATTGATTGACCATTTTTCCTTATGTGTGTTATAAGATATCTTAAATGGTCCATACTGCTGTGGAAGTGTATTTAAAATATAGTGCACCAGAAAGGACTCGGACATTTCAACCTCAAGAGTCTTCAGTTGAGCTGCAATGTCCCTCATTTGCATAATGTGCTCACGCACACCTCTCACTCCAGTGAGCCTCAAGGATGACAACTTCAATATTAGGGTACTGGCAAGAGCTTTATCTGAAGTACTAAATTGCTCTTCAATGGCCTTTAGTAGCTCCCTGACATTCTCATACTTATCAACTGAACCACGTATACCAACAGAGATTTTTGTCTTTATGAACATTGTACTTAAGCGATTGGATCGCTCCCAACGTTCATAAATCGCAATCTCATTAGGAGTGCTGGTCAGAGTTACTGAAGGTGGTTCATCCTTCCTTATAGCATAATCAATGTCCATCCAGCCCAAATGAAGGAGAATTCTCTCCTTCCAAACCTTATAGTTATCACCCCTTAATTCTGGTATGTCACATTTTATTTCAGAGAAATTTACAGGTTGCATAACTGCAAAATTTAAACATGCTTATTATCAAAAAATTGAGGCTAATAAAATGCTTTACCAATGTAAATTATGCATTTAGAAACCAGTGAATCTACTGACATAAAACTTGCCTGTGGGCTAAAGCTCTAATTCAATTAGATTCACTTAAGTCTGTATGATAAAACTATCAAATTATGTTCCTTCTTTCTAATTCCTATGGGTAGATTAGAAAATATAATTTGATATTTTATCTTAATTAATATATAAAACAGTGAATCTACTGACATAAAACTTACCTGTGGGCTAAAGCTTTAATTCAATTAGATTCACTTAAGTCTGTATGATAAATCTATCAAATTATGTTCCTTCTTTCTAATTCCTGTGGGTAGATTAGAAAAATATAATTTGATATTTTATCCTAATTAATTATATAAATATAACAAAAATTCCTGTGGAATAAATTTTATTATATTTATATAATTAATTACAATTAATGTCTATTATTTATGTGATTTACTAACTTTATTATACAATTTTATAATTAAGGATGCTGTAGCTACTCCTCAATTATTCAATTGTATTTATCACTTAGACATTATTTAATTTTTATGTTCAATTATGTCACTTAAGATGCATGCATAATTCACAAAATTTATACACACAAATTCTAAATATAATTGAACATAAATAGGCCAGACTAATGGTCCAACCACTTAATGAACGAGCCAACAGCCCGTCATCCTCACCCAATTCTAATAGTTTAATTTAACCAAAATCTCTCAATCACCTCAAAAAAAAATTTTGGATCAGATATGCTTGGACTGCTGCAATCCAGCCTGCTGCAATTCAAGCTGGGCACACAGTCCAACCTGATTGCTGGTCTAAATGGCTAAGCTAGCCAGACGGTGGGCCAGCCCTGATCACTGGGCCATACAGTGGGCCAGTCTGGTCACTGAGCCATACAGTGGGCCAGTCTGGCCAGGCGCTGGACCCAGGCCTGACCAGCGGTTGGCCCAGGCGCTGGGCCAGCCAGCGCTTGGCCCAAGCGTTGGGCCAGCCAGCTGCTGGCCTGGCCCAGGCCGCTGGGCCAGCCAGCGGGCAGCTGGCTGGGCCAGCCAGCTGCTGGCCTGGGCCAGCCAGCTGCTGGCCTGGGCTGGCCCAGGCGCTATCAGTGCCTGGGCGCTGGCCCAAGCCGCTGGGCCAGCCAGCGGCTGACCCAAGCGCTGCCCTCTTTTTTTTTTTTTTAATATTCTAAATGGCCAGCCAGCGGCTGGCCAGCGCTTGCCTTCTTTTTTTTTTTTTTATTCTAAATGGCCAGCCAGCGGCTGGCCAGCGCTGGGCTAGCCAATTTTTTTTTTTAATTATTCTAAATGGCCAGCCAGCGGCTGGCCAGCGCTGGGCTAACCATTTTTTTTTTAATATCTTGCACGTTTTTTTTTTTTTTTTTTAATATTCTAAATGGCCAGCCAGCGGCTGGCCAGCGCTTGCTTTTTTTTTTTTTTTTTATTCTAAATGGCCAGCCAGCGGCTGGCCAGCGCTGGGCTAGCCAATTTTTTTTTTTTTTTAATTATTCTAAATGGCCAGCCAGCAGCTGGCCAGCGCTGGGCTAACCATTTTTTTTTTTTTAATATCTTGCACGTTTTTTTTTTGGAGGCGATTTTCATCTGTCCTCGTTCCGTGCACATATCCAAAGTAAGAAAACCGATGCTTCCTTATCTTATGGTGATTTAATCATGAGATATTTGGATTTATCTTTTACTTAAACTATATCCAAAAGGGTGAGCGAATAGATAAGAATGACATAAATCTGATCATTTTCTTAAATAAACGAATAGATAAGAATGACATAAATCTGATCAATCTCTTAAATAAAACTGAATTAGATAAACTGAATATTAAGAGTTTATCAGATCTAATGTATTCTTGATGACCTATTAACTCTCCCGGTACGTAGGTAGTTGGGTCAAACGCACCAAGGTACTACCAGTAGCCTCCCTTATTGGTACGTCCCTAATATCCCTACCGTACGCCGTTGGGTAAAATAATCCAGGGTACTACCAGTAGCCTCCCCTTTGGACTATCCCTTAGCGAGAGAAATAGAGATCAAGAATATCTTATCCCTCTTTATCAAATAAATCATATAAAGATTGTTTCATAGGATTTTATCAGATCCATATATCAATAGAAACAATCCTATCCTAATAATCAAGGCAGAGGTATTATTTTATACGCTCTGATACCAAATGATAGACTGAAATTAAATATATTGATCCCTATCATATATGCGGATAAATATGGGACCAATATATTTATCCTAATTAATTAAACAAAGATCGATAAATACCTCCAGCCATTGCTGTTGATTTTCTTCTGGATGAGGGTAAGGATCTTCCACGCCTTGCGGTCTTTCTTAGCGATGGTGTAAACTTTCTCTCGATGAAAAACCAGGCGCAGGGACCTCCCCGTTTTATAAACCTGTATGCCTTATCTGTCCATCACAGAGGGCGCCGCTTTAAACGGATATGGTTGAGGGATTCTTATCTCAATCGTGAATTCAAAATTTGAATTCACGCAATCCCTCAAAATCAGAATATAGGACCACCTTAATCGTATCTAACCGATACGCCTTAATCGTATCTAACCGATACGCTTAATGGAGAAAAAACTAACACTTAGTGCATCGTTCCTTGTGCACTAAGCCGTGCATCAAGACGTGGCATTAGCCGCGCATCCATGCGAACGTGCGTGCCACGGCCTAATAGGTCTTATACGTGCGATTTGTTTTCCATCTTGAAATGGTCGCATGATGAGACGTGCGATTTGTTTTCCATAATAAATGCACAATAAATGAGTAAAAGTTCAAAGGCCGCTGAGATCGCTGAAAACACGAAGAGGCCACGAAATGTGTCTATGAATAGAGTTATGGCCTATGAGAGGCCCATAATAAAAGAGATATATGGTAGGCCCATCAAAGACTTAAACGATAACGATGTAGAGGGAGAATAGATCCAGATAGAAACTTTTTAATAGAAATCATCAGAATGCCAGCTACGGATAGAAGGTTGAGGCGATTACTTCAAATCTTGCTGCAGCCATAGTCGTATAAAATTTTAAAAATAAGAGAGATAATCATTATCCTTAAAAGTAAGAGATATTTCTAACAAGACTATCAATAGGATTAGTAAGAGATAATTATAAATTGAGGCGCCTGATCAACATTCTTAAAGGCGTGTAATCATTATAATTATAAATAAGAGAGATACTGATTACCCTTAAGAGTAAGAGATAATTGCTCGATCAATGTCGCATAGGCCTACCCTATTATAAGATACAATAACTGAATTTTGCAAGCATAAACTTAAAATACAAAAATACATGCAATTGTTAAAAACCTCATTCCTTGAGATGAGAAAAGAAAATGGATAAAAAACTAGAAAGGAACGATGAGAGATAATCAAAAGTTAGCATATAATAGAAAGTCTGGTTTATGCTTTAAAGCTTAATAAAGAAGGGTAGTTATTATAGGGTTGAGAATAGGAATAAAAGAATAATTAAAATAATTATAATTGATTACAAATTATGCTTCAAATGGAATGAAGAATTAACTATAGTAATTGATTGGCAAATCAAATAATACCTCAATTTTATTCCTAAAATATTTGCTATATTTGTTATACGTCTGCCAAGAAAAAAAATAAGGCCTTTAAATCTGTTATATTTATCATGCTAAATTTACTAGTCTATATAAAAATATCACTTTTAATATGTCATATTTATTGATATGCAAAATCAAGCAGGTTTCTAAAATAATTTTGATTTTTAAAATATTCTTTACATTTGCAACAAGAGATATTTCATCTTTTTCAACTTTTTTTTTTAATTTTTGGTATCATGTATGGATTCGAGGGAAGGAAAGATAGCAAGATCTAAACTTGGTTCCATTTAGATATACCCAAATTTATCTCTCTATATATAAAAATATGTTATAAATTTATAAAAATTTAAAATATTTTAAAAAGCATGAATTTAAGGGCTTAAACCAACATTTAGAATATAATAGAAATTTAAATTTACATAATTACATTTATTATTATTTAAATTTTGCATTGCATTTATTATTACTCTGGAAAAATGATGAGGTTTGGAAATATTTTTGAGAAAAGTTGGAGGATGAAGATCTCAATCCTTATCAACGAATTTGATTGATTTTTAAAAAAGATCTTTTCATATCTGTCCTTATTTAATCTCTTCAAATTTATTTCCACTAAGATATTTTTTATGTAGATCAAGTATCATGTTTTTATTGCTATCCCTAATTTTAACTTGGCTCATGACTTAAGGCATCATTCAGAGAGAGAAAGATGGGGGATGGTTTAAACGTTGGAGTCATCCAAATCAAATAGAAGTCAACTTGTTCAAGTGGATATGGATTGATAAAATAGAGAGAGAGAGAAATATATGTTTAATATGGTAAGAGACACATCCATATAGAATTTATCAAGATTTTAGGGATGGGAGGAGAGTGTGCTACGCTTAACATATGCCTAGAGAGAGAGGGATAGTGGAGGGGATACCACTCACATGAGCTTAGAAAGGGATAGGGAGAGGGAGAGGGAGAGGGTGGGAGCGTCGATGAAGAGAATTATTTGGGAACGGTCAACAATTTAATGATTATCAATCTAATTAAAAGTCCGGGAACCACTAATAATACCTTCGTAATAAAATAATATAAAATTATAAAATTATAACATGCCAATCAAATTTACTTAAATTTCCTTATAATTAATATCAAGGATTGCATTCACTTTTCTTTCCAAAAAAGAAAAAGCCACAATAGCTATGTTCTTACTCTTCGTTTCTTTTTTAAAAATAAGAAAAAGTATCAAAGCTATGCCAACCTAGTTTTGGCTGAATAATGTATTATTTTTATTTTTCTAATTTATCTTTAATAAGTTAAAATTATTTATTCTTAATGGTATATATATATATATATATATATATATATATATATATATAAAGAAGATGTTATTTGATCGGTTATCCATGCCTATCTTTAATATACGATCTTCAAAAAATAATCTATCAACTGGAAAGCGATTGCTGGCATCCTATGCGCTGCGCAACAAGTATATATATACATATACATATATACATACGTATATACATATACATATACATATACATACATATATGTATATATATATATGTATATGTATATATATATATATATATATATATATATATATATATATATATATATATATATATATATATATAAGAAGATGTTATATGATCCGTTATATATTCATGTCTATCTTTAATATACGATCTTAAAAAAAATAAATTATATTGTATTAATGATAGTAATTAGATTATTACATTGATACATTGATAATTATATTAGATTGTTACATTGATACATTGATAATTGTATTAACTATAGTAATTGATTGGCAAATCAAATAATACCTCAATTTTTTCCTAAAATATGTGCTATATTTGTTATACTAGATTTGTCTGCCAAGAAAAAAAATCAGGCCTTTAAAACCGTTATGTTTATCATGCTAAATTTACTAGTCTATATAAAAATATCGCTTTTAATATGTCCGATTTTTATATGCAAAATCAAGCAGGTTTCTAAAATTAGTTTTATTTTAAAAATATTCTTTACATTTGCAACAAGAGAGATATTTCATCTTTTTAACTTTTTTTTTAATTTTTGGTATCATATATGAATCCGAGGGTAGGAAAGATAGCAAGATCTAAACTTGGTTACATTTAGATATACCCAAATTTATCTCTATATATATAAAAATATATTATAAATTTATAAAAAATTAAAATATTTTAAAAATCATGAATTTAAGAGCTTAAACCAAACATTTAGAATATAATAGAAATTTAAATTTACATAATTACATTTATTATTATTTAAATTTTGCATTGCATTTATTATTACTCTTGAAAAATGATGAGGTTTGGAAACATTTTTGATAAAAGTTGGAGGACGAAGATGTCAGTCCTTATCAACGAATTTGATGGATTTTTAAAAAAAGATCTTTTCATATATGTCCTTATTTAATCTCTTCAAATTTATTTCCACTAAGATATTTTTTTTTGCAGATCAAGTATCATGTTTTTATTGTTATCCCTAATTTTAACCTGGCTCATGACTTAGGGCATGATTCAGAGAGAGAAAGATATGGGATGGTTTAAACATTGGAGTCGTCCAAATCAAATAGAAGTCAACTTGTTCAAGTGGATATGGATTGATAAAAGAGAGAGATAGAGAGAGAGAATATATGTTTAATATGGTAAGAATACGCATCATATAGAATTTATCAAGATTTTAGGGATGGGAGGAGAGTGTGCTACACTTGACATATGTCTAGAGAGAGAGAGAGAGAGGGATAGAGAAGGGGATACCACCACTCACATGAGCTTAGAAAGGGATAGGGAGAGGGAGAGAGTGGGAGCGTCCATGAAGAGAATTATTTGGGAACGGTCAACAATTTAATGATTATCATTCTAATTAAAAGTCCGGGAACCACTAATAATACCTTCATAATAAAATAATATAAAATTATAACATGCCAATCAAATTTACTTAAATTTCCTTATAATTAATATCAAGGATTGCAATCACTTTTCTTTCCCAAAAAGGAAAAGCCACCGTAGCAATGCATCAAAGCTATGCCAAACTAGTTTTGGCTGAATAATGTATTATTTTTATTTTAATTTCTAATTTATCTTTAATAAGTTAAAATCATTTATTCTTAATGATTATATATATATATATATATATATATATATATATATATATATATATATATATATATATATATATAAAGAAGAATAACTACCTATCTTTAATATACTATCTTCAAAAAATAATCTATCAACTGGAAAGCGATTGCTGGCGTCAACTTGATTGGTAACTCTGTTTTTCAAACCGGATCTCTGTTCCTTTGTTTTCGGCTCGAAGGATCTTCGGTTAGCCTGATTGGAATGAAGGGAAGCTTCGCTGGAGCCTAGAAGATATTTTGTTTGAAATGTTTTTAATCTTGTTTTGAGAAGGGATGCGATAATTAGAAACTTTAGAATCCTAAACGGAAATTCAAATTAGGGGGAATAGATCGCTGGAGGATGTAGAATATGGATGGAACCTCTCCAACCATGGATCGCCGGCAATCGGCAAGGTCACGAGGCAAGAAGCCTCAAAGAACTGATCGGTGTTTGTCCATCGCCGGAGAAAAGAGATCATGGCGCTGTGGGCATGATCCAGGAACCATCGGCCGTGATGTAGCAGAATGCAGCAAATCCAACCCAAGTCCTAATTTGTTTCTAACTGACATCGAGTTCGACATGAACTGTTATTAATTATAACAAAACTCCCATAAACTCCACGCAACCACCCAAACCTCATTATATAAGTCAAGGCAAACCTGGAAAGATAGAAACAAAACTCCCATAAACTCCAAGCAACCCCCCAAACCTCATTATATAAGGCAAGGCAAACCTGAAAAGATTGAAACAAAACTCCCATAAACTCCACGCAATCGGCGCCCCCCTCTCTAAACCTCCCTCCCTCCCCCCTAGGCAACCCAGAAAGATGGCTCCAACACAAGAAGGAGGCTCGCTGCCGGCGGATCTCATCTTAGAGATCCTCACCCGTGCATCGCTCGAAGCCTTGTGTGCTTGTCGATGCGCATGTTGGGAATGATATCGACTCACCTACCATCCGCTCTTCACCTCCCTCCATTGCGAACGAACCCAAACGATATCGGGGGGTTATTTCATGCAATGCATGAAGAAAGCCCGCTACTTCTCGAGCTTCATCTCCATGCACCCTTTGCAACCCTCAGCTCAGCCTCTGTCCCTGGACTTCCTCCCGAGGAACGTGAAGATTGAAGCGGTGGCCCCTCAAGGTATCATGCTTTGCACCCTGCAAGAGTACGCAAGCATGATCCCTCGGTTCTATGTCTGCAAGCCAGCAACTCGGCAATGGTGTAGAATACCAAACCCGAGAACTAGGTACCATACCAAGAAGACTGCCATGGTGACTTGTTCCTCTGGTGGACGACGGTTGGAGTATAAGATTATCCGGTTCTCCGAACCAAAACCGTCGAACGATAGCAAGTCGGCCTACGACTTACGGTGCGAGATCTTCGACTCGCGCTCGAGAGCTTGGAGACGGTCGAACGACATCCGGCTGCCTCCATACACGTTGCTCCGCTCCTACGATGCTGCGGTGACGGCCAACGGAGCGGTCCATTGGCTGACTTACGATGATGATATCTTTGCATTCAATGTTTGCAACGAGAGCTGGAGGTTGATACCACTACCTGAAAGCGCTAGGAGAGATGAGAAGGGGTGGCCACCCAAGCGAGTACTTGTGAAGCGTGAAGGCCTTCTTTGCTTGCTGCTAGTTGATGATGAGTGGTTGAAGATCTGGGTTATGGCCGACTACAAAGAGCAAATATGGGAGAGGAGGGAAGTGGTGAGCTTGGAAGCCCTCAAGAAGAAGGACAGAACATCGATTGTCTCCGACTTATATTCCCCTAGCGTCGCATTAGCATGTAGTTGGACTCCACGGGTTATCTGGTATGGTTTCTTCAATTCCCAATTGTGTTTAACATTGTATTCGATTCGGTGGATATTTTGTTAGGTGATTTTATTAAGGTTATAACTTTGTAGTCGGACTTGGATTATTATTTTTATCATTGCAGGTATGACTTTTGCACGAAGAAGCTGACGACGGTTGACTCTAGTCACACAAGCTTTTTTGGAGAGCTTTTCCCGTTCCAGTCGGATTTGGTCCCCTGCGAATTAACGGAAGAAGGTTCGAGCATATATATAAGGCCATGCAAAAAAGAAAAATATAGTTTAAAGCCTTTTTATTTTATTTTGTGTGTAATAGCGTGGCATCGATCTAGTTTGCTGGTAACGTTTTTCTGGGCTAGTTCAACAAACGGGTTACTTTAGGATCTTAAATTGGAGTGTCTCTTGTTTTTAATATTGCTGATGTTTTTTTTTTTTGAAACTAATTTTATAAATCATTAGATTCAATTATATCTTTCATATATCTTTCGGTGTTATTTCTTTTTTGTTAAACAATTCCTGTTGGCTTCGTCAAAATCAAATCAGCCTGCAGCCATGCCAACTATCCTTTATTTTCATGACATACGCTGTCTTCAGAACCACCACCTATATTTCCCTTTTTAAAAGAAGATCATATTCAGGATGGGAAAAAACTTTTGATTACTGGCATTTGAGAGAGAAGACGCTTATGGATGTAATTAGACCTGCAGTCAAATTAAAATTTTTGACGCCGATTTAGAATGATAGTTTCGGGCCCTAAAGAGGTGTTTGGTAACCGTGTTCGTAAGAGGAATCATCTTCCTGCCAAAACTACTCCTGACATATTTTAATTACAAGTAATATGATAATTTATTATTATTTCATATTATTTATTACTATAACTTAATATTACATTATATTATTATTTTTTATTATATTATATTATATTAGAATTATATTATTGTAATATAGTAATATATTATATTATATTAATATAAAAAATAATGTTAAATATTTTTTTTATATATGATGGGGTATTTTAGTTTTAAAATTTTAAGTCAATAATATTGTAAAATCAATGAAGTGCAATTAAATATGATAACTTCATAAATTTCATCCAAATCTTTAGTGATTTTAAATGAACTATTATTTATCAAACATCCTCTAAGCAAATGTTAATGCCTGTGGTATCATCTGTTGTGCTATGAGACAGAAACTTCTGCATATAAAATGAGCCATAAAGCTAAGATTTCTTTTTTTTTTTTGTGGGAAGATCTTGCAAATTTGCAAGCTAAAAATAACTCAGCTTTCTAGTTTGCACAAATAAATCATTCAGATTTGACAAGATTTTTTTTTATGCTTGAAATATTTTTTTCTTCTTCTTTTTTTTGGTTTGTTTTCTTAGTTTTCTAGATAACCGAATATACCAAGTGACACGGGTTAATCATGTCTTGACGCCTAGATTCGGTAGTTAATGTCCGTCGTCATCGGGGACGTAAGGTCCAAGGACAAGCCCAATTTTATCGATCCAGTCTCTGTTTTAGACTTTAGTTCAACCCTAGCAATTGAGTTGAAGGGAAGTGCATGTTTGACTACCCTACATTTCACTTAATTAAACATCCTAGATACATTAGTGCAGTAGGTCGCATGTTGCGAGACTTAAATCACCCAGAGGCCAGAGGAGGAGGGAGCCAGAAGATACAAGTCCGGCCCCTAGCCTTAAGCCACGCATCTCCTGATGGCTCCAGCACACAACAAAAGAACGAAGAAAGATGCTGCACGTTCCCTTTCCCACATGCACTCCAACCCCATCCTCCATGAAAATTCTTTTACTCTATTTTACTTGAAATTCTTATTAGTCTAAAAATATTTTTAATTAAGATAATTCTGTCGTAGAATGTGCATGGCATCACACGTGCTGGACTCCAGCACTTACGTGGTAATAGAAAGGATTTATGGATCCCAATGAACCTGTCTTAAGTTTCAAGTGAAACATATAATCCAAACTTACAAACCTAAACTGGACCAACTTATCCAACTTATGTGCCTTTGATGGATTCCCTTGTGCTGGAAAGTGCAATGGGTTCATCCAATGCAAAGACGAGTTGGTCTACTACTGCAGGTCCATAAGCACTCTTTAAACTCCTTTTTTTTCCTTTAGTCCCCCACAACTTTCACCGCTTTTCTTCATGCTTTTGGTGGACCTAAAGGTGTCGGCATGGGTGGTTAAAGTTCATAGAACGTTTTCTCTTCCCCTTTTGCTTCACCTCCTTGGCCTCACTGGCTTACAAATCGGCAACACACAATTGTCTTCACCTTCCACTCCTATGCCATCAAATAACTCTTGTCGACGCCAAATCACTTTTTCCGAACACCAGTGAACGCCGGTCAAAATCGTTTTGATTGGAGATCTGCAAAAAAATCCTAAGGACTAATAATTTTGATGGGGATCTTCATATGCTCAAATAAGTAATTTGGGTAACAGTTATGGATTTGAAAGAGTTTGAGAGAGTTTTTTTTTTGTGAAGAAACTCTATATGGGTGGTCCAGTGTTCATACCTTATTTGGGGTCTCTCTTACTCAATTTATGGATAATCCTCAGTTCCAAAACCTCACCACCTGATGAAAAATGAGTGGTATAGAGTTGAATAATGAAGGAATGTCCTAGCCGTATATCAGAGTTGGCGGGTCTTGTCCCATCTAGTGTAGGCAGTCACAGAGATATTGATGGGCCAAGTCTCGTCAAACGTGGTGACCGCAGAGAGGTTGATGAACCAGGTCTTGTCAGACATGGTGGCTGCAAAGAGGTTGATAGATCAGGTCTTGTTAGACGTGGTGGCCGCAAAGAGGATGATGAGCCATACGAAGGCCGTACGAACCATCCTTGTCGAAACCAACTCTAAAGGTCGGTGCTGACTCGAGAGGCCGAGACAGACTTTGGATGTCGGTGCCAACTCAGAAGGCCGAGGTCGACACGTGAGCACCGTCAAATGACTTTTGTCTTCCGCCGAATCATGGTTTCGTTAGTCAATTTCAGCCATTAACTTGGATGTGGCTTTACTGGCCACATCAACTCTAGTAATGTTAATTAATTATATGGTGTAAAGATAATTAGGGATGGCAACGGCCCGAGGATGGCCCGAGGCGGTATCTATCGGTCTTCATCCCCATTAAAAAAAATATCCCTGTTTTTCGCCTCATTAAGCCGTTATAGTTAACGGGGCGGAGACGAGGATACCCGACTCGGTAAACGGGTATCCAGTGGGTACCCATTTAACAGTTTACATAAAAAAATTATTTTATTAAATTTATAATTTTTACAATATTAAAAAATATTAATAAAAAATACGATACTATCACGCACATTTTCAATTCCACTCTCAAACTTGCTAAGCCCCTCTTTTATAATCAGATTTAAAATATATGCAGCACACCTCATATGAAAAAGCTGTCCCCCCAGAATAAGTGCATTTCGATCAATCATACTTTTCATATCAAATCATGCTATCATTGTATTACAATTATCAACAGTCAAGGTAGATAACTTATGATCAATATTCCAATCCAATAATGTCTTCATAAGTTTGTCACACCAAACGGTTTTTGGAGCAGCCATATAAACAAACCTATCAAATTCAAATAATTACAATATTAATATAACATATATAAGATTAAAGTAATAAGTCATAAAGAAATGAATTAGTATCTCAATATGCAATTTATTAACACCCAACCATCATCGATGTAATGTGCCATGACCACCATATAATTCTTTTTTTGATTCGAAGAAGTCCACATATCAGTAGTGATTCAAACATGCTTTACTATATATATTTTATTTATTTTAAATTTTAAATTTTTAATATATATATATATATATATTTACATATTATATTAAAGCTAACGGAGATGAGGATGGAGTGGAGAATATCGTTCTTGAGCCGTTTACCCATTTAGCCATTTACGAGTAATCTCTGTTATCTATTAAACCATTTATATCGGGGTTTCTTTAATTCATTTAAAAATTGATACCGATCAAATAAACAATCAAACGAAAGAAATTATCATCCCTGATGACGCTCGATCACCTCTCCTGGACGTCGGGAATGGAGGTGCTCCTCGAATCCTCACCTCGCCGGGTTGCCTGCAAGGAAGTCCGGGGGCCGGAGGGGGCTCCGGCGGGACCCTCCGACGGCCAAGTTAGTGACTGAGGTCACAGCTGAAGAAGGGCTTGAGTGAGCCCTGTCTTTGGGTGGAAAAGAGGGGTCTCCGAGAGGAGGAATCCCTTTTGAGAGTTTAAATGGTGATTTTAGGGGTTATCGCGCATGTACCTATTTGGTGGATGGATTTACCCTTTTATAGGGGTTGACACTGGCACGACCACGTGGGGTGGCATGAAGTCAGAACGTCTGTAGAGCCCTTGCGTGAATCTGGGCTGGTTGGTGGGTTACGTCCCATCAGCGGGGCTGTCAAGCGGTGCATCTGGCGTTGTCGGGCGGCGCGCATCAGAGAGGCAGTTTCTTGAGCCGCTGGGGCTGATCTGGCGGGAACCGGGGAGTCCCGTCTTGTCAGGGCCAAGCTGGGTCAACCCGAGATGGCTGGGGCCCATCCCGCTGGCAAGGCAGTGCCAAGGCGGGGCCGAATCAGCAGACTTGGAGATGCCGGGGCTGAGTCGGGCTGGCTAGGGATGGCCTTGGCCGACTCAGTGGAACAGGGGATGCCGGGGCCGAGTCGGGCCAGCCTGGGATGGCCTTGGCCGACTCGGTGGGACTGGAGATGTTGGGGCCGAATCGGGCCGACCGGGGATGGCCTTGGCCGACTCGGCAGGATAGGGGACACCGGGTCCGAGTCGGGCCGGCCTGGGATGGCCTTGGCCGACTCGACGGGACTGGAGACGCCGGGGCCGAGTCGGGCCGACCGGGGATGGCCTTAGCCGACTCGGCGGGACAGGGGACGCCGAGGCCGAGTCGGGCCGGCCTGGGAAGGCCTTGGCTGACTTGGTGGGACTGGAGACGCCAGGGCCGAGTCGGGCCGGCCAGGGATGGCCTTGGCCGACTTGGCGGGACTAGAGATGCGGGGCCGAGTCAGGCCGGCCAGGGATGGCCTTGGCCGACTCGTCGGGACAGGGGATGCCAGGGCCGAGTCGGGCCGGCCTGGGATGGCCTTGGCCGACTCGGCGGGATAGGGGACATCGGGGCCGAGTTGGACCGGCCTGGGATGGCCTTGGCCGACTCGGCGGGACTGAGGACGCCGGGGCCGAGTTAGGCTGGCCAGAGATGGCCTTGGCCGACTCGGCGGAACAGGAGACGCCGAGGCCGAGTCGGGCCGGCCGGGGATGGCCTTGGCCGACTCGGCGGGACTGGAGACGCCGGGGCCGACTGGGAACGTGCTGGGGCCGCCTGGCTTGGAGAGGCCGGCCGGGGCCGGCTGGGAATGTGCCGGGGCTGCCTGGCTTGGAGGTGCCGGCCTTGGAAGCGCCGGTCTTGGAGGTGTCGGCCTTTGGCCAGAGCTGGAGGCCGACGTTGGCGGCCGGTGCTGGAGTCTGCCGGCCTTTGGGGCCGTCCAAAAAATTTTATTTTTCGTGGGGTCAACTGGCCCCATCAAATGCCCCCCACACTCCTTGAGCTTGCGTGCCCCGCACCGGCTAAGCGAAAGGAGTGTAGAACTTCTACCTTGGCACCTTGCGCTGCCTTGGAGGGACGTCTGCGTGCCTTCTTTGACTAGCTGAGGGCGGCTAGTAATCCTCTCCCAACGCGGGGTCTGGGAGTGAACCCCGGAGGGTGACCTGAGAGCTGGGAGTCGTCAGGTTCCTTTTCTTTAAAGAAATTGGTCTCCTTCTGCAGGGTTGGTCTGCCCCCCAGGAAACTCTGTTGATTGGAATCCGCAGGTCTTGAGCTTGAGGGTGCCGACACGGCGCCGGTCTTGGGTGCCGGCGCGGAGGCCGGTCTTTGGTGCTGACATGGAGTCGGTCTTTGGTGCCGACGCGGAGTCGGTCTTTGGTGGTTTTCCTGTAATGCATTCAGATACTAATGAAAAGAAACATTTTCTCAGTGTAGTATACTTAGCTTTTTTGCAGCTATTTGCCTTCGCGGGTCTTTGGTGCCGACGCGGAGTCGGTCCTTGGTGCCGACGCGGAGTCGGTCCTTGTTGCCGATGCGAAGTCGGTCTTTGTTGCCGACGCGAAGTCGGCCTTTGGTGCCGACGCGGAGTCGGCCTTTGTTGCCGACGCGGAGTCGGTCTTTGGTGCCGACGCGGAGCCGGTCTTTGGTGCCGACGCGGAGCCGGTCTTTGGTGCCGACGCAGAGCCGGTCTTCGGTGCCCATGCGGAGTCGGTCTTCGGTGCCAACGCGGAGTCGGTCTTCGGTGCCGACGCGGAGTCGGTCTTTGGCACCGATGCAGAATTGGTCTTTGGCGCCGACGCGGAGTCGGTCTTTGGTGCCGACGTGGGGTCGGTATTTGGTGCCGACGCGGAGTCGGTCTTTGGTGCCGACGCGGAGTCGGTCTTTGGCGTTGCCGATGCGGAGTGGTCTTTGGCGTTGCCAACGTGGAGTCGGTCTTTGGCGCCGATGCGGAGTCGGTCTTTGGCGCCAACTTTGTTGCCAACGCGGAGTTGGTCTTTGTTGCTGACGCGGAGTCGATTTTTGGTGCCGACGCGGAGCCGGTCTTTGGTGCCGACGCGAAGCCGGTCTCTGTCTAAGAAATATACTCATCCCAAGAGCGTGATAAGACAAGGATATTCTGAATAATCTTTATTAAAGAATCGGCAAGCTACTGATAATACCGTCCGCGTTCTGAATGCGAGGGAGAAGCTTCCCATTTTGATGCCAGCTTGCTTCCTTCCGTCGGCTCCCCGAGCTGCTGCTCACCCCTCATGAGGTCATGCTATTGTTCCTTCCGTTGGGGCATTGTTGAGGCAAATCTGAGGCGCTGGAGGTGCCGACGCACCTGGGGCCACGAGGTTTCCTCGAACGAACCTGCCCAAGTGGCCCTGCTGGACAAACTTTTCAATGGCCTTCTTCAACTGGCGGCAATCTTCGGTGTCATACCCATAGTCTTGGTGATACCGGCAGTAAAGCTCTTTGCTGTGGGGGTTTATTGACTTTAGAGGATGTGGGCGTTGAAAGTAAGGCTCCTCCTCAATCTCTAGCAGGATGTGGGAGATCGGAGCCGTGAGAGGAGTAAACCGCCCCTTAGGAACCAGCGCTTGGGGCCGTTGGTCAAAGCAACTGGGCGGCTCGGGCTGCCTGGATCGTCCCTCAGCTGGTTCCGTGGGTGTTGGTTTGTTATTGGAACTCATGCCGGCTTCCCTTCTGGACGAGTCAGCCTCGTTGGCGCGGATGTACTTCTGGTCCTAGAGGAGGAGGTCGGAATAAGAGCTTGGAGGCTTCTTATCCAGGGAGAAGGTGAAGCGGGATGGAAGGAGTCCCCGCTTCAGCGCTAGGGAGGCCACCGCATCGTCGAGATGGTAGACCTCGAGGGCGGCGGTTTTGAATCGGGACACGAAGTCCCGCAGTGACTCTCCTTCATTCTGGCGGACAGAGAAGAGGCTGTCTGCCACCCTTGGGATCCAGCGGCAGGCATCAAAGTGGGCCAAAAATTCCCTCTCCAACTCCCGGAAGGAGTCGATGCTGTGAGGGGGCAGGCGAGATGGAGACGAAAGTCGGGACTTTCGCTTGGGTTCCTCGTGATGATGTGGCTTGGGAGGAAATTTGTTCGGCCACGGTCAGAGGACCGTGGCCGCTTGGAGGGCTCGCGTCGAGGCTTCCTAGGGGAAGCTTGACGTCGGCCGGTCTCTCGCTGATCGGCCTCCCGCCGGGGGAGCCTCCCCTCGCCGACTGCTGACTGGCGAGGGGAGCAGTTTGATGCTGGGTGGCCACGGACTGTTATTGCTGGAGCCCGTGGATCATGGCGGTGAGATTTTGGACTTGCTGGGAAAGAGTCGCCAGCCGCTCCGCTGTTTGGACAGCGGCGTCCGGTGGCGGGCAAGCGACCGGAGGGTCGGCAGCAGGGGGATTGGCCTCCTGCTGTCTAGTTGGCGGGGGAAGCCCCGCTGGGCAGCTGATGGAGGCGTCTTGAGTTCGGGTCACCACCATGGCTTCTGGAAGAAGAGGGGGGACGAAAGATGTAGCTCGGGGAGGACGTCCGCTACTTTTTCTTATGCCCCCCTTTCTGGCGCGCCAATCTGATGACGCTCGATCACCTCTCCTGGACGTCGGGAACGGAGGCGCTCCTCGAATCCTCGCCTTGCCGGGTTGCCTGCAAGGAAGTCCCGGGGCCGGAGGGGGCTTCGGCGGGACCCTCCGATGGCCAAGTTAGTGACTGAGGTCACAGCTGAAGAAGGGTTCGAGTGAGCCCTGTCTTTGGGTGGAAAAGAGGGGTCTCCGAGAGGAGGAATCCCTTTTGAGAGTTTAGATGGCGATTTTGGGGGTTATCGCGCATGTACCTATTTGGTGGGTGGATTTACCCTTTTATAGGGGTTGACACTGGCACGACCACGTGGGGTGGTGTGAAATCAGAACGTCTGCAGAGCCCTTGCGTGAATCTGGGCTGGTTGGTGGGTTACGTCCCATCAGCAGCGGGGCTGTCGGGCGGTGCGCGTCTGGCGTTGTTGGGCGGCGCGGGTCAGAGAGGTGGTTTCTTGAGCCGCTGGGGCTGATCTGGCGGGAACCGGGGAGTCCCGTCTTGTCAGGGCCCATCCCGCTAGCAAGGAAGTGCCGGGGCGGGGCCGAATCGGCGGACTTGGAGACACCGGGGCCGAGTCGGGCCAGCCAGGGATGGCCTTGACCGACTCGGCGGAACAGGGGACGCCGGGGCCGAGTCGGGCCGGCCTGGGATGGCCTTGGCCGACTCGGCAGGACTGGAGACGCCGGGGCCGAGTCGAGCCGGCCGGGGATGGCTTTGGCCAACTCGGCGGGATAGGGGACGCCGGGGCCGAGTCGGGCCGGCCTGGGATGGCCTTGGCCGACTCGGCGGGACAGGGGGACGCCGGGGCCGAGTCGGCGGGACAGGGGGACGCCGGGGCCGAGTCGGGCCGGCCTGGGATGGCCTTAGCCGACTCGGCGGGACTGGGGACGCCGGGGCCAAGTCGAGCCGGCCAGGGATGGCCTTGGCCGACTCTGCGAAACAGGAGATGCCGGGGCCGAGTCAGGCCGGCCGAGGATGGCCTTGGCCGACTCGGCAGGACTGAAGACGCCGAGGCCGACTGGGAACGTACCGGGGCCGCCTGGCTTGGAGAGGCTTGGGCCGGCTAGGAACGTGCCGGGGCCGCCTGGCTTGGAGAGGCCGGGGCCGCCTGGGAACGTGCCGGGGCCGCCTGGCTTGGAGGTACCGGCCTTGGAAGCGCCGGTCTTGGAGGTGTCGGCCTTTGGCCAGAGCTGGAGGCCGACACTGGCGGCCGGCGCTGGAGTCTGCCGGCCTTTAGGGCCGTCCAAAAAATTTTATTTTTTATGGGGTCAACTGGCCCCATCAATTCCTAAAGATAATGCCATAGAATCCTTTTACTGCTTCTTCACATGTACTTGTATATGAACTTAACAATCCACACATGTACTTGTATATGAACTTAACAATCCACGTAATTTTATTTCCAACCACCACGTTCGTACAATAGAGAAAGTCAAATAGGATAAGCTTTTTCCTTCAGCTAATAAACAAGCTGTTATGGCTGGATGGAGCTGCCAACCGACTGGACTGGCTCGCCAGGCTGCACCCTTCTTAATTAATGGAGTGCAGAGGCCTATTCCGAATACAGTGAAATTTGTCCCAAGATTTATGTAACGTAGGTTTAGATTAGTACGTCAGAATGGCACTTTGTTTTGGTCTCATAGGTCAGCACAGTTTGGTCCAAGGTGGTGTGGCTTAGAGCTGTTGCTCGGTAAAACCATGCAGTCAAATTAGGCATAAAGAAGAAGAAATATTCCAGCATGATTCGCAGTCTAACACAATTCACAATTGAAGTTTGATCATTTGGTATAATTTAAGCCTTTGATGTGTTGGATCATCATAATTTAGAATAAATATGAAAAGAAATGATTAAAAAAATTGATCATGAGTTGCTAATCTGCTAGCCAGGAAGCAACCAGAGCATGGACTAGAAAATCTGGTGTTGCAATTTTGTTCGATAGACTGAATTGAGGGTCAATGAGTCGAGTTAACATAGCATCTCAAATGAGGACTTCCTTCCAACTTCTAAGATGTTGAAGTATGAGCATCCAAATAGATTTTTTGTTTTTTTGGGTTCAAGCATTTAGAATGCTTTATTATTCAGCATTTGAATGGAATTATTGTCAGTGCACCAAGATCTATACCAATACTATGCTTAATTACTCAAAACTCCGAAAAAAAGGAATGAAATTTGCTCACAAAAACAGAGGGACCATTTATCATCCAAATCAATATTTGGCCACTAATCCCTCCGATTCATGATTTATTCGTTCGGCTTGTCAGGCTAACAAGGCTTCTTGCCATGTAAATTTGCACTTTGACAATTGATGTGATGCTGGACAATTGAACGACCCAATGATGATCAGAACTACTCTACAACTTAATTTGAAAGGTTATGCTGAATATTGAGACAAGCCAGCATACGGCATCACTGACTGGAAAAGAAGTTTGGACAATGATGATAGATTATTAGGGGTGCAACTCGGGCTCATGAAACTTGGGTTTTTCTCAACCCTAATTCTAACTCTATTTGTAAAATATTAATCCTAACCTTAGCCCTGATCCTATTTGTAAAACCTCAATCCTAACCCTATTTTTAAAAATTAGGTTCAGATTGAGTTTCGGGTTAGAATTCGGATTGATGAAAAAAAAAAGATAAATATGACAATCTAAAATAAACAAGCTTTACATTGCACAAATATAATTTGTAGAGAAGAATATTAAAACCTAAAAAGATCGCAGTACGCTAGCTGTCACCACCACTTGGTATAGAATTGATCCATCCTCCCATTCTCCAAGCACCGAAGCCCCTCCTCCAAAAAGAACCCACAATCCCTCGACTTATCAAGCGGATACTTTTCGTCCCAAACCCACTCCCATCGAACCAATCGAACTCCCCTCTGCCGCCGCCGCCCTTGTTCGGACCAATCTCCGGCCCTCGTCCCAGACATCCTTCACTCTGCCAACATCGCTGGCAAGGGCTGCACGGCCGGGCCACAACAGTTCACTATGGTTGAAGCAAAAAAAGCCGAAGATAAGAAGGAAGAACACGACGGTAAAGGCCAGAAAGCTGGGCATGCCCGCCTGCTCGAAGGGCTTCACCCAATGCCCCAGCCGTTGGAGCGCCTCCATGCCCCCCCCCCCCCCCCTCCTCTTTGCTAGCGATCTCGGCATTTGCAGTACCTCGGGTTCAGGTTGACCGCAACCCAAGGCCGGGTCAATTGTAAATCGATTCAGATTAAACTTGGGTCCTTCAGGTTTGGATTGGGCAAACATGAGTTCAAATACTGCTGCAAATCGGGTTCGATGGGCCAGATTTAGATTGAACTTGGCCCAAATTGTACCCCTATAGATTATTAAGTAGATTCAATCAGCACACATGCTTTCACCATGGGGTGCTAATGGAATTAATATGACATTGACTAAAAGCATTAGATTCAATTATATCTTTCATATATCCGGTGTTATTTTTTTTTGTTAAACAATTCCTGTTGGCTTCGTCAAAATCAAATCAGCCTGCAGCCATGCCAACTATCCTTTATTTTCATGACATACGCTGTCTTCAGAACCACCACCTATATTTCCCTTTTTAAAAGAAGATTTTCTAGATAACCGAATATAGCAAGTGACACAGGTTAATCATGTTTTTTTTTGCTTCCCTTGATTCACTACGTACTCGACAGTATCATTCAGAGAGGTCAGGTTTTGGATATCTTGACGCCTAGATTCGGTAGCTAACGTCCGTCGTCGTCGGGGACGTAAGGTTCAAGGACAAGCCCAACTTTTATCTATCCAGTCCTCTCTTTTAGACTTTAGTTCAGCCCTAGCAATTGAATTGAAGGGGAGTGCATGTTCGACTACCCTACATTATTTCACTTAATTAAACATTCTAGATACGTTAGCGCATGCAGTAGGTCGCACGTTGCGAGACTTAAAAAATCACCCAGAGGAGGAGGGAGCCAGAAGATAGATACAAGTCCGACCCCTAGCCTTGAGCCATGCATCTCTCCATTCACGCATCTCCTGATGATGGCTCCAGCGCACAACAAAAGAACGAAGAAAGATGCTTCACGTTCCCTTTCAATTCCCGCATGCACTCCAAACCCATATCCTCCCTGAAAATTCTTTTACTCTTTTTTACTTGAAATTCTTATTAGTCTAAAAATACTTTTAATTAAGATAATTCTGTCATAGAATGTGCATGGCATCACACGTCCTAGAGTCTAATACTTATGTGGTAATAAAAAGGATTTATGGATCCCAATGGACCTGTCTTAAGTTTCAAGTGAACAATATGATCCAAACTTACAAACCTAAACTGGCCCAACGTATCCAAGAAGATGCTCTTGCATTACATGTGCTTGTTGGAGTTTGACTTAAGTTTGATCTAAACTTACAAGCTCAATATTGAGATAGCCTAACTTGCATATGCTTCATATATATATAATACAAATGCTAGCTAGCCTATGCAAAATATTGTAGATGCCTCAGCTATATAAATATATGCAACCTTATTCCTCAAGGTAACTTAGAGGTTAATTATTCGGAGATACTCTAAGAAGGTTCTATAAAGTATAAAGGGTTTAAGGTTTTATGAGATTCTTGTAAATTTTTAATTATTTTTTATAAAATTATTATTATCTGTGCTGGGATAGATGCAAATTGATCTAATTGAACCATTATAAATTAATCTCTATAAGTTATTTCTTTAATTTTTTTCTTTATTTTTTCTTTGTTGATTTCTTCTTTTCTATTATATGCCTACTACAACAAATGGTATTAGAGCTAAATCATGTATAAGTTTGTTATAGTAAATAAGAAGGAAGAAATTATTGAAAATCAAGTAGAGGACTGCAGTGCCAAGAAGAATGATGAGCTTAAGGGCCAGTTTGGATGGGAGGGAATGGAGGGGAGCAGAAGGAAAAGAAGGATAAAGGTCATAAGTTACCTTATTTGGAAGAAGGATGAAAGAAATAGGGGAAAGGGAATGGGAGTAACTGGTTCACCTCCTTTCTTCCTCAGCGAGGGTAAATTTGTTAACCCCCAAATCGGAAGGAGGGAGGGGATAAGCTGGAGAAGGAAAACAAGTTTAAGTCATACTTTTGTGGAAAACCAAAATATTTCTTCATTTTTTATTCTTCATTCTTCCATTCCCATGGTTCATTCCTTATTCTGAAGGGTATAATTGTCACATAACTCTTTTCCTTCTTTTCTTCTCTCTCTATCCAAATAAAATAATTGATATTACTCTTTCTTTTCCTTTCATCCTTTCCAAACAAGAGAAAGAGAACAATCCTTCCTTCCCCTTTCATTCCTTTACTTCTTTTTACTCTCCTCTTCCTTCCCCTCCAAAGATCCAAACATAAACTAAGGGAAAAGCTTCAGGAAGAGAGTCATGAGATTCACCAATTCAATCTAACATCAAGGTACAATATGAGAAAATTATATAAAATATAGGAGCATATCTATAATAATCTTATAGCATAGCTATCGATCATAAGAGAAAGCAAATTAGACTTTTTGTACAATATATATGCAAACAGAACTATTTATGCATTTGCTATGGTGAGAGTGTAGAGTATGAGCCTTTTAGATAGATAGAAGTTGTAGAGAGTAAGAAATTTGTTGGAAGCATAGCCACTATAAACAAAAATAAATTCAAGCACTACTTGGACTTGGTTAGAGTCTATAGAGATTGATGCCCTTCGAGGCAATAAGATGATGAAGAAATTTCATGATAGTTGATTTGGTAAACCCCAAGCCAAAGGTGAAGATTTGTTAAAGTTTGACTTGAGGTCCATAAGACAAAATGAAGATAAATTGATGTGGACATGTTTCATATATGAAAAATATGAATCATAGTCCATATTGAACATTGTGGATGTTTTCATAGTGAGAAGAATATGAATCTTAATCTATATAAAATACTGTAAATCAAGAGTTTATATGAGCATATATAGCTTTAATCAACAAGATAACTCTGAGGTTATTGACAGATACAGAAGATGGTTTTATAGGATGTGTAAGAGGGTTTAGGATTTTGCGAAAGAATCTTATAAATTGTTAGTTATTTTATTTATGAAATTATTTTTATTTTTGTTAAGATGGATATAAATCAATCCGATCGAACTACTTTAAATCCTCATGAGCTTTTTTACTACTTGTTCCTTTATTAATTTGTTCATTGATTTCTTCTTGCTGCTGTGCGCCTACTGCTATAGTGCTGAACTTTGATATTTATGAAAAAGAAAAACTTGGTAATCCCAATGTGCTTCATCTAGGTTCCAAGGAAATCTAAACTTATAAACCTATATCTCACCAACCTATGGGCCTTTGATGGATTCCCTTGTGCTGAAAAGTGCAATGGGATTCATCCAATGCAAAGATGAGTTGGTCTACTACAAGTCTATAAGCACTCTTAATTTAAACTCCTTTTTCCCCTTTAGTCCCCCACAACTTTCACTGCTTTTCTTCATGCTTTTGGTGGACCTAATGGCGTCGGCACGGGTGGTTAAAGTTCATAGAACGTTTTCTCTTCCCCTTTTGCTTCGCCTCCTTGGCCTCACCGCCTTACAAATCGATAACACACGCTATAAGAAAATCAACTTTTGTCTGTGACTTTTTAAGAAAAAGATAGAAAAATCATAGGAAAAACTTTTTCCTACGATATTTATCGTAGGAAAAAGCTAAAAAAAGTCATAGGCAAATGTGCATCGAAAAAGCCTTTGCATACAACTTTCAAAAATCATAGGCAAAGAGTTGACCTTTTTCCTACAATTCTTTTCGTAGAAAAAAGTTCTTATTTCGTAGAAAAAAAGTGACCAGAATTAAAAATTTAAATTTAAATTTTAAAATTTTTGCCTATAAAAATAAAAAATCATAGAAAAAAATTAAAAAAATATTTTTTTATCCACATCTTTTCCTACAATTTTTTTTTAGAAAAAAGTTGGCTAATAATAATTTTTAATGATTTTTTCCCTACGAGAAACCTCAAAATCGTATAAAAAAAATTTAAAAATATTTTTTATTCACATCTTTTCCTACAAATTTTTTAAAACCATAGGAAAAAATTGGCTAATAATAATTTTGAATGATTCTTTCCCTACGAAAAACCCCAAAATCCTAAAAAAAATCAAAAAAAAAATTATCCATATCTTTTCCTACTAATTTTCTTAAGATCGTTGAAAAACTTGGCTAATAATAATTTTTAATGATCCTTTCCCTACTAAAAACCTCAAAATCGTAAGAAAAAATCAAAAAAATCTTTCCCTATGATTTTTTATCCATATCTTTCCTTACGAAAAACTCCAAAATTGTAGGAAAAAGTTTGGTAATAATAATTTTTAATGATTCCTTTGCCTACAAAAAAAAAAAACTCCAAAATTGTAATAAAAAATTTTAAAAATTTTTTTAAAAATTTGCTAATAATATTTTTTAATGATTCTTTTTTTAAATTATTATTGTTTAACAATTTTTATCTAAAAGAATAAATTAAATCATATGAAAAAATAATAAATAAATATTTGTGTTAGTGTGTGCCCTAAATCCAATCGGATTAAATGCTAGTTTGTACACATTTCTTTATGAATGCAAATCAAATTTATTGGTTTCTTTATCTATCCAGGTGTAATTTATATATATATTAGATATATTTAACCTGTGAGATAAAGTCCAAAAGAATGCGAACTGTGCATATGAAATTTGTAATAGAGATTACAAATTGTGAGATCCAAAATTGCACATTATGGTTCGATTCTTTAAACTTCCCTAGTCGATGTAGACAGGATTGGACACTGTCGAACGCCGTTGAGACTAGCACACATTGCATATCTTCACCCTTGTGGTGAGCAGCTGATCTTGCAAGCTGAAGTATGAAGATACTTGGATATGGTGTGTGGATGTTCGTTATTGTAACGATGCATTGGATGACCCGCACAGAGATCCCATATGGATATTCTATATAGTGTCGATGGTTGATCTTTGATGACGGTGGTGCGAGTGATCCTTTGACTTGAGATCTTCATTGCACCTCATGTGTGGAATATCATGCTTTGACGACATGCAAACGTCGCTCTAGCCACGGGTGGCAAATATGGTGTCGATTGGGTATGATATGAAGCACATGAAGGTGGTGTTTGATCAAGACAAGATTCGTCTCCCTTGATAGAAAGGGTTATATCCCACGGCACTTGATGGATTAAATTGACTGTTAAATCCTTGCAAGGTTGAGTTGGAATTCGAAATGGTTTCGAAGTTCTAATTCATATGAGTCAATTTTTTTGAGATCAAGTAAACAAAGATCAATTACATGGTTGACACATTCCATACCACTGATTGATCTGGGATATGTGACGAAGGGATTGAATCGTACGGTAACCGTTCATGGACAGGTGTTGATGACCACGTCAACAAACCCTTAACACTTGGGTGGTCATGATGCTTTGCTAGAGGCCGCTCATGATCTATAATCATGGATTCTTTGACTTAATCAAAGAGTTGATTTGGTTAAAGAATTGACTTGGACAAGTGTTGATCAAGTCATCCTTAGGTTCAATATTAGGGACATGATTATTACCAACGTGTCAAGGGACCTAATGGGTCACACGCATTATGGAGATTTTGATGAAGTTAAAATGGGAATTAAGTTGGACTTAATTCAAATTAGATGACCAATTACTTAGGATTGGGTTTGACTCAATCTTAATGAGAGAACATGAAATTGATGAATAGGATTCATCATAGAGAAAAGAATTTTGTGTTCAAGAGGGAGACCTTTTGTACATGAGATGTACATATGAAATCCATTAATTAGGCTTGATCCATATGATAGATGGCTTAGATTAATTGAGATTAATAATATGGTATTTAATTGGGTCCATATGATGGCATGATTTGATTCATGGAAACCCAATTAAACCGAGGGCTGAGATCGTGCCATGTGGAGGATGGATCCATGCCCATGTGATGGACATGACCCATCTTCATATTATGGAGGAGGAAACCCCATGATTTGGGGTGTCCTCATGAAGCCGAATTCAAGGTTGTGATGTTGGTTTCATGGGATAACCAATTTCTTAATTTTTAGGGTTGTGGTTTGGTGATTGTATCCTAACATTATCATGATAGCAAATATCCTAAATTTGTTAGGATAATTTGTTATCAACTTGATATGGTTAAATTGTTAGGTGGTTGAAATAAAATCCCTCCTTTTATGGAACCATACCATCTCAGAAATATGCCTGACTTCTCCTTTTTCTCCTAACATCCACTTTCTCTCTCTAAAATGTCCTTTCTTTCTCTAGTATGTCCCTCTCTCTCTTGAAGGATTGAAAGCTCCTCTCTCTCACGTCTCTCTTTCTGGGTTGTTGAAAGAAGGCTTTCTCTCTCTTCTTGGTTGATCAAGATTTGATCTTGATCAAGAAATCTTTTCTTTGTTGATTGATCAAGATTTGATTGATCAAAGAAATTATTTTCTCTCTCGATTTGGGAAATCAGTTGAAAAAGACAAGAGGCGCTAGCACCCCTCGCAAGAAGGTTATCATCCAATCCTGAGAGGACATCATCCAAAGATCTTTGCGTAGATCACCATTAGAGGCCGGACGTCTAATGGACGCATGGACGGCTAATGGTAAATCGTTTACCGGCTTCATCAGGCTTCATTCTCAATAAAGAACACATGTATAATCTATTATTAAATCATGTATTATTTCTTATTAACTGAATCTGTTCCCTAATAAAGAACACATATAATCTATTATTAAATCATGTATTATTTCTTGTTAACTGAATCTGTTCCCTAAGGATCTTGGGCTAAGGGAATTAAATTTCGTATTTATTTTTATCTTTCACTACATGTTATATGAATTTGATTCATATAAAATATACGAAATTTCTTAACAATTTGCACATTGACAATTGATGTGATGTTGTACAATCAAACGACCCAATGATGATATCAGAAGTTTAGAACTACTCTACAACTTAATTTGAAAGTTTCTGCTGAATATTGAGACAAGCCAGCATGCGGCATCGAAAAGAAGTTTGGACAATGATGATAGATTATTAAGCAGATTCAATCAGCACAGATGCTTTCACCATGGGGTGCTAATGGAACTAATTATCATGGCATTGGCCAAAAGCAAAGATTAGGTGGGTTTTGGTTTATTGGATTTGACATGACCTAACTTGAACTCGTGTCCAACATGTTGTCTACCTGCTTTCCAACCTTCATGTTGCCAAAAAAAGGTTATTCTGAATTATGTATAGTATAAAAGTGTACACATTGCATACTGATTGATTACACACACGTACAATCGTGCATATAATGCATAAAAAATAAAATTATTTTTGCTTATGTGCGATCATATGCATGCACAATCAATCATACGCATGATTTGTACTCATAAAGCATAAAAATCTTTTTTACGTTGCGCTATATTGAACCGCCATGCTGATGATATTAAGATGCCTACCTGCCTTCAATATTATGAATTATCTCCTACCTCTTGTGTAATAAAATAAATGGCTGAGCGGTGATCTTGTTTTGCATTTTTTTTTTGTGAAATCGTGAGCGAAGATCTGAGCCGTCGATGTGGTGGGGTTAGCTTTGGTCGGTCGTGTTGCATGCTTTTAATATTGTGAATCATCTCCTACCTCCCGAGTAATGAAATAAATGGCTGAGCGGCGGTCTTGTTTTAATTTTTATTTTTTTTTTATTTTTGTACTCATGAGGGAAGATCGTTGATATGAACCGTTAGATGGAGATTGGAATGGGATGATCTTATCATAATCTTCACAAGATTTTATTTTATTTTTTGTTGGGTCCTCCAGAAGTTCAATGGTTTGGGATTTTTTATGTCTTTCCTAAATCTTGCCGTTTATATGGCATGCGTTTGGTTCGAGACTATGGGGAATAAATATTTAGGTTATGGCTATTTTTGAATAATATTTAAAAAAAAATTAAAAATAGATAAAAATATTTTATATTAACAAATAATAAACTTAAGCAATATATTTTAAATCATAGGCTTGAAATTTTTATTTTTTTAAGAAGTTAATTATGTCCGGATAAGTTGTCCGTTCGTTTCATGTATATCTATCAGCGTTTTGTGCCAACCATCGGCTGTGATGTAGTAGAATGCAGCAAGGCTTTTTTATGCTCAAAGTTATCATAAGAGCGTAGCGTCCACGCTATTTATTTTTCACCATCCATGGGTAAAATTTCAGAAAGGCCGCGAAATGTCTCTAAGAGACGCCCATAACAAAAGAGATATGGTAAGCCCATCAAAGACATTTCCAAAACGAGAACGATAGAGAGGGAGAATAGATCCAGATCGGAACTTTTTAATAGAAATCGTCAGTGCCAGCTACGGATCGAAGGTTGAGGCGATTACTTCAAATCTTGCTACAGCCATAGTGGTATAAAATTTCAAAAATAAGAGAGATAATCATTATCCTTAAAAAAAGTAAGAGATATTTCTAACAAGACTATCAATAGGATTAGTAAGAGATAACTATAAATTGAGGCGCGTGATCAACATTCTTAAAGGCGTGTAATCATTATCCTTAAAAGTAAATCATGTCCCTCGAAAATAATTGCTCAATGTAGCAGCGGCGATACAATAACTGAGTTTTTTGCAAGCATACATTTACAATACAAAAATACATACAATTGTTCAAAACCTCACTCCTTGAGATGAGAAAAAAAAAATGGATAGAAAACTAGAAAGGAACGACGAGAGAAAACCAAAAGTTAGCACATCTAATTTATGCTTTAAAGCTTAATAAAGAAGGATATAGTTATAGGATTGAGAATAGGAATGAAAGAATAATTAAAATAATTGTAATTGATTACAAATCATGCTTGAAATGGAATGAAGAATTAATGATAGTAATTGATTGGCAAATCAAATAATACCTCAATTTTATTCCTAAAAAATTTGCTATATTTGTTATACCAGATTTGTCGGCCAAGAAAAAAAAAAAAAAATCAGGCGTATAAATATCTGTTGTATTTATCATGCTAAATTTACTAGTCAATATTAAAATCAGGCACATAAAATTTTATCGCTTTTAATGTCAGATTTATTGATATGCAAAATCAAGCAGGTTTCTAAAATAATTTTAATTTTTAAAATATCCTTTACATATGCAACAAGAGATATTTCATCTTTGCTAACCTTTTTTTTTTTTTTTTAATCTTTAGTATCATGTATGGATTCGGGGGTAGGGAAGAAAACAGGATATACATTTACATATACCCAAATTTACCTCTCTTTATATAAAAATATATTATAAATTTATAAAAATTTAAAATACTTTAAAAAGCATGAATTTAAGAGCTTAAACCCAACATTTAGAATCTAATAGAAGTTTAAATTTACATAATTACATTTATTATTATTTAAATTTTACATTGCATTTATTATCATTCTGAAAAATGATGATGTTTGGGGATATTTTTGAGAGGAGTTGGAGGACGAAGATCTCAGTCCTCATCAACAAATTTGATGGATTTTTAAAAAAGATCTTTTCATCTATGTCCTTATTTAATCTCTTCAAATTTATTTTCACTAAGATAGTTTTTTATGTAGATCAAGTGTCATGTTTCCTTTTTATTGCTATCCCTAATTTTAACCTGGCTCATAACTTAAGACTTGATGCAGATAGAGAAAGATGGGGGATGGTTTAAATGTTGGAGTCGTCCAGATCAAATAGAAGTCAACTTGCCCAAGTGGATCCATTGATTTTAACTCATCTTACATGGCATCTAACCATTTAGATGAATTAGCACTTTGTATGGCTTGTGAAAAAGGTTTTACTCAAAAATGTGGCATTGACTACATAGAGACTTTTCTCCAGTCTTTAAGAAAGACTCATTTAGAATTATTATGGCACTGGTAGCTCATTATGATTTGGAGTTGCATCAAATGGATGTGAAAACCGCTTTTCTAAATGGGAGTTTGAATGAAGAGGTTTATATGGACCAATCTGAAGGCTTTTTATTTGAAGGAAAGAAACACATGGTTTGTAAACTGAAGAAGTCAATATACAGACTTAAGCAAGCTTCCCGATAATGGTATCTTAAGTTCAATGATACCATTACATCCTTTGGATTTAAAGAAAACATCGTTGATTGGTATATATCTGAAGGTTAGTGAGAGCAAACTCATATTTTTGATTCTGTATGTTGATGATATCTTGCTAGCTACTAATGACCTTGGCCTATTATATGTGACCAAGAATTTTCTCTCTAAGAACTTTGAAATGAAATATATGGGTAAGGCATTCTATGTGATTGGAATCGAAATATTTCATGATAGATCACAAGGAATGTTAGGTTTGTCTTAGAAGGCATATATTAATAAAGTTCTTGAGAAATTCAACATAAACAAATGTTAAGTGTTGTTCCAATTCAGAAGGGAGATAAATTCAGCCTTATGCAATGTCTAAAGAATGAATTGGAACATAAACAAATGGAACAAATTCCTTATGTTCCTTATGCATAAAGGAATATTCAGACTCGGATTTTGTTGGATGTGTTGATACTTGAAAGTCCACATTTGGCCATTTGTTCCTTTTAGCTGGAGGAGCGATCTCATGAAAAAGTGCAAAGCAGTCTGTCATTGCTGCATCCACTTGAAAGCTAAGTTTGTGGTATGCTTTGAGGCTACAATTTATGGTTTATGGCCGCGGAACTTTATTTCAGGACATTGGGTTGTCGACAGTATTGCCAAGCCGCTGAAAATTTATTGTGATAACTCCGCAGCAGTCTTCTTTTCTAAAAACGACAAGTATTCAAAGGGTGCTAAATATATGGAATTGAAATACTTTGCCGTTAAAGAAGAAGTTCAGAAACAAAGAGCGTCAATTGAACATATTAGCACCAATATCATGATTGCATATCCGCTGACTAAAGGGTTGCTGCCAAAGATATTTTATGAACATGTCGAAAGAATGGGCATTATTAAAAACCATTAGTGATGTTATGTTTAAAGCTTTAAGTTCCTTATGTATTTGACACTCTGAGCTCAATTAATTATTGTTTCTGAATCACTTATGGATCATGTTTACTTATGCTGGTATATATACATAAATGAATTATGAGAATGTTAACAGGATATGTCTTTGATAAAGACATTATTGTTAGACCTAATTGCAATTCCCATTATATGTCATGTTAAGTATAGAACTAGTAATGTGATACATGGAAGGGAGTACATTAAAATAATAGCATACAACCGCCATGATCCTTATTAGTTTTTGCTTAATGATGATTTTATGTTTGACCAATATTATGAAGGATTTTAGCTTATGTTATGCGCATTATGATTGATTATTAAACCAGTATGTTTAATATCTCACATGGGCCAAGTGGGAGAATGTTAGCGTTTCCTTTTATGTGGCCCACGTGATATATGATTGATTTATCATTTATTTATTCTAAATGATAATTATGATATCTGATTTTATCAGATATTTAAATTTAAGTGATAATGATGGTTTAATAAAGCTAATTTCCTATTGGTTCATTTTTGGAAGTTATCTGATAACATCTCTCTTTGATGGAAAGAGAAATTTAACGTATTATCAGATTGGTCTCTCTCTCCTATATATAGTCTGTTTGACCATCACAAAGATAACGAAGAGAATTAGGAAAGAGGGAGAAACTCAATACGTGGTTAACCCATATAGCCTCTCGTTCCTTGTCAACAAATATCAATAGATCAAGTACGCTTTATGTTTTCATGTTCTAAGATCTTGGCCATTATATTTATTAAAGAAAATCCTTTAATGGATCTTACAGGGGATACCACCACTCACATGAGCTTAAAAAGGGATAGGGAGAGGGTGGGAGCGTCCATGAAGAGAATTATTTGGGAATGGTCTTAAAGAGCCGATCAGAAGGCAGATGTTATCAAAGCACCGTCTATTAACAATTTAATGATTATCATTCTAATTAAAAGTCCGGGGACCACTAATAATACCTTCATAATAAAATAATATAAAAATATAAAATCATAACATGCCAATCAAATTTACTTAAATTTCCTTATAATTAATATCAAGGATTGCATTCACTTTTCTTTCAGAAAAGAAAAACCCACCATAGCAATTGTAACCCCGGTAATTTATTATGGGGAATGTAACTCCTAGTATTTATTTTGGAGACACTTGGCATCTTGACTTCCTTACGAAGTTTAGGTCCGATGCGACGTCTGGTTGCTCTGGTCTTCACGTGTCGGATGGGTTCCCATTTTCCATTGATCCGAGGTGTCGGATAGGTTCCCATTTTCCATTGATCCGAGCGTCGCATGGGAGAATAAAAGGAGTTGGAGGATGACTCCCTCATTCACCATGGCGCACACCTCCTCCAGGTAATCCCTTGCCATCCTTCTAATTCTAGAGAGAGAGAGAGAGTTAAGAGCAATCAAACAAGAGAGAGAGAGCAGATCAAGAGGGAGAGGAATGATTAAGTTGCTACGGATCGAAGGAGGCACCGACGGAGGTTCTGCGGCTTCCGATGGGTTGAAGAGAATGGAAAGACTCTAGGATTCATAGAGAAGGAAGGGAAGAAGGAAGAAATATTTAATCACGCCATTCCCTCGAAGTCCCCGTGAATGAGCAGAGGAGGCCGCGTAGCGGCATCTACCTTCGGCTTGCGCGTATGGTAACACCACGATGATGACCAGGTCTGATTCCTAACAAAGGTGCTGAAGGATAAAACGGCGCCCTTTTGATGAACTTGAGGTTTTCCCATTGGAGCAAATCAATTTGTTTTCTGCTTTAAAAATGGGAAGGACTTTATTAAAGTTTCCTGAGGGGCTCTGATTGGTTGGTAGACAGATGTTAGCTTTGAACCCTGGAGGCTAGATTTCAAGCCAGCCAATGCATCCATTCCAAGTGCAGTCGTTTGGATGTGCTTTGAGGAGTTGCCTGTGGAGTTGTTGTCTAAAGAATGCATCTTGGAGATAACATTAATGATGGGGAAACTTCTATGGTTGAACAATTTAATTGAAAACTTGAAGCTGCAAAATTTTTCTAGGGCGTGCATACAAGATCAAGATCAATCTTAAGGGGCCTTTAATTTCTGATATTGATCTTATTGGAATTGTAATACCCGGTTCGTGTGAAACCAGGGTCTTGGCAGTTTGATTTTTCTGCTGACGCTTACGCTCTCGGCGTAGCGTTTGAGTCCTCGATCCCCTTGATCCATGCCCTCGGCGCAAATCAATGATCGCAAGCGGTGTGATAGATCGCAAGCAATACTGGTTTACATTTTGGGATTTGCGTATTGAGGTAAGTAAGTCTATTTATAATTAATAATTTATAACTCATGGTTTTATAGTTTGCAAGTATATTATGAGATAAGAAAAACGGAAGTTTATTTGGTTTGATTATTTTGAATGGTATCATAAATCTACATATGAGCATTTATTATGACTATAGTAGCTAATAATATTTTAAAAGAAATAATTTCTTGGTGTATGTGCAAAAATATAAATTCTTTGATTTGCAAAATATGTTGGGATGACCATATGCATTTGCTAATAATGTACAAACCACTGTATATGTAATATGAGAAATTGATGCATGATGAGTGACATGCAAGTATGATGATAATATTGTGATAGACTAATATGTGTCGCGCGGTTCTCATTTGGCCTCACATATCGGTAGGGTGTGTTCTGTTTGAGTTTGTATGGCCTCACACATCTAGAGGATGTGTTCTGATTAATTTGTAGGGCCGTGGGACACATACGAAAACAATAATTACATAAAGAGTGGGTTTGATTACATTACATAATCTGGTATTTATTGCATAATCTGGTAAGTAAGCCAAATATAATAATTTCATAAATTATAAATGGTTGTATTTATAGTTTTATGCATATTTATGAAATAGAGTTTTATTGATTATTTTGGAAATTGGTAAGCTGTACCATGTGTATCTAATTGCATATTTGTTATAATAGTTGTATTATTTGCAAAGTGAATTGATTATATGCAATGGTCAAAATGTATAAACCACTGTTTATGTGTTATGAGAGAAATTATGCTTATGATGACGCATAATATGTGACATGCATGTGTAAAATGATTTGAATTATATTTATATGTGTCGCCGCGGTTCTCCTTTGATATGGCATGTGGAGGCCATGCACATCTAGAGGATGTGTGCTGATTGATATGGCATGTGGAGGCCACGCACATCTAAGGATGTGTGCTGATTGATGGAGACATTGCAGGGCCGTGGGACACATATGATATAATATAATAATAATTAAATATAAATAGTGGATTTGAATTATATTTATGTGTGTGCCGCGGTTCTCCTTTGATATGGCATGTGGAGGCCACGCACATCTAGAGGATGTGTGCTGATTGATATGGCATGTGGAGGCCATGCACATCTAGAGGATGTGTGCAGATTGATGGAGACATTGCAGGGCCGTGGGACACATATGATATAATATAAATGATTAAATATAAACAGTGGATTTGTTTACAATGCATATTCTGGTATTTGTTTTATAAGCTTCCATGATTATTTTGACTTAATGATATGCATGATTATGATAGCATGTTAATTAAATTGGAAGTTTCTATGAAAATTATGACTTGATAATATCTTGAGAGATAAGATGATATATGACTATTTTATGTCATTATTATAGGCTTACTTATTGAGTGTGAGCTCATATAAATCTCACAATGTTTTTAGAGCCTTGGGATTGAAGATGAAATTATGGGGTAGATGGAGCTCCAGTTAAATAAAATAGTTCCATAGTGTTGATGTAACCCTAGTAATATTTGTGTGTAGGGCTTGTAGCCCAAAACTTATATTAGTGGTTTGTAATAAAGTATGGATTTGGATTGACTTATTATACTTATTGCCTTATAATGATCGATGTATAAATTTTGGGATGCCTTGCATGCCCAGCATGCGGCGGGTTGTCACCTAGGTCAAAATTTTGGGTCTGGGGCATGACAGCTTTTATGGTATCAGAGCCTAGGTTTTGACCTTAGGAATACATACATGATGACACTCTAGGCAAAATACTAGGATGGCATTGAGACAATTATAACTTTAAAGAAATTTCAGGAATTATGTTATGAAAGCCTGAAATTTAAAGTTATCAAGATATTAATTGAAATATCAATTTGATAAGAATTAAGAATGAACCATCGCACCAGAAGCCAATGATATAGTGTAGGCTCCCTGGGTGGTGATCTTGACTAGCGGGAAGGCCAAGGGGCTTGTAGAGGTTGTAGCTCCGTCAAACTTGTTGGAGATGACTCGTAGCAATTTTAGACCTTGAAATAATATGGGTAGATGAAACTTTTCTTGGAGATGCAATACCAGATAAATGAATATATGGAATATAATTTAGTAGTTGAAAATTTCAATTGATGACTAATATAACTAAACAGCATTATATCCATATTGCAATTGAGTGCGATATGTGGATTTTGAGGTATTAAATCTGAATTTGAATGTGGATGTATAAAATAAATTTTTATTTGTAGAACTTGCATTGTTGATATTATAAGATAAGATTATGAGCTAATCTGCTGGTTATAGAGATGATTAAAATTGATGATATTTTGGTAATTAAATAGTTATCTACATGTTTTTGATCAATTACAATTGAGTACTTAAAAAAAAATTGAATTTGAGTATGGATGGATAAGTATATATAGTGAATTTTACTAAGAGAACTTTCATTATGAATAGTGCATGTTCAAAATTGATTGTTAATTTGCTAGATATGGAGATGGTTGATGCTGATGTTCATGAATAGTTGACTGCATATTATATTATGATGGACCATTTAGGAAGAATATAAAATTATAAATTCTGAGACAATTACTGTTTAAGTTTTTAAGAGGAGTAGACTCTATTAATCTTTAGATCCGATTTTGGCTATAAATGATCAAATATTTTGATGGTAAAAGTGAAAGATTTTAGCAGTAATAAGAATAAGATAAATTCGACTGATAAAGAATTTCATGGGGATTTTTATTTTTAATAGATTTCTAAATCAGGATATCTATTCCTTAATTTATTGTGCCTTTCTTCATAGTTCCTAAGTAGATATCTTTCTTCAGGATGGATAAATTATCAATCAGCCATAAGTAGCATAATTATTTTTAAGGAAAAAGAAAGGAGATGATTTTATTTTTGATTATTATCAATTATGGATTATGGTTAAGGATACATCTAATATCACTTTCAAATCATAGAGAGATTACTATAATTTCTCAATTATGTCTGTTAGATGGTAAGTGTATTTTCAATCTTTATAGACCTTATAAGTTATGTATCTATCTGAGCTAGATCAGTGAGGTCACTTTGAGATATTCAAAGGGTTTAAATTAGTTGGCCATGATATGGCATTACATAATCTATAGGTGATTTTAATAGTCATTGGTAACAAAATAATTGATTCAAGGATTTGGATCATTTAAATTGCAATATTTATTGAGAATAAACTAACATATTCAAGAGAAATTGATTGTTGTAGTGGTATTATTGATAAATTAATTATACCGATGAGTAATGATGGCAATATTATTCAAAGAAATTAAATTAGTTGATTATGATAATTATGAAAGATATCCTAAATGATTGGCATAATGTTCATTGATGTTAGCTTGAAGTATTCAAGAGTGAAACCTAGTATGTTATGATGATTGAAATAAGTGTCGTAATGCTTAATGGCACATTCAACTATTCAAGAGTTGATAGAGCATTGGAAGAAAACTATCTTATATCTAATTCACAAGAATTTAGAACTGTCTTATCGAGGAATTAAGAGTACCTGATGTGTTACTAACCTTAAGAATGGATGACATAATACATATGATGGATTCTATGATATTTATAATGATTGTGTTGTGAGAAGTAAAAAAAAAAAGGATGACAGGAAAGAAATACTTCTTAAGAAAATTAATTTTATTTGGTAGAAAGATCAAATTAATTGTTGAAGTTGGATACGTCATTTGGGTACCTAGGAATGAAATAAAAGTTGCTAGTGAGTATCTATAATGGTACAAAATTAGTGGACATTTAATTTTGAGGATGAAATTTTAGTGAGATAAAGATGTTAATATTTGTTTCTGGTTTAGTAGTAAATTGAGTATGAACCCATTTGTCTCACTCTTCTAATTTGATGATGTTTTCATAAGGCTTAGTGAATTAAGCTGAATTTCAGTCCAATCTTCCACCCTCAAATAGATGGACAAATTGCATGAACCAATTAGATTTTAGATGATATACTACGAGCCTGTGTGATGGATTTAGAAAGTGCTTGGTATAGCTTCTTACCCTTAGTGAAATTGCTTATTTTAATGATTACCAAGCCAACATTCAAATGGATTCATTTCAATTGTCTATGATATAAGGTGTAGATTCCCTTCATATTGAGATGAGGTGAGAGAGAGACAATTTTGGACTGAGCTGGTGTAGCAACTATGAAAAGTATCGTTAATTAAAGCAGCTTCATGTAGCTCCGAGTCAATAGAAAAGTTATGTTGATGTCAAAAAGAAAGATTTAAAATTTCAGGTTGAAGATCATTTGGAAGTTTTACTAATCAATGATATGATGAGATTTGTGTTAAAGGTGATTTGAGCCACAATACATTGGGCCATTTGAGATTTTGATCAAAATAAAGGAGGTGGCTTATAGCTTAGCACTGTCTTCATTACTCTTTGGGGTGTTTAATATGTTTCATATCTTTATGATTGAGGAGGAATACTCTAAGCTTCCGTTACGAACCAATTTAGCTTAAGAAAGAATTGACTTATGAAGATCATCTTGTGTGCATCGTGGACCGCAAGGATCAAGTTCTGAGATGGTGTAGCATTCCTTATATCAAGGTTCAGTAGAGTAATCATTCTGAGATGGAGGCTATTCGGTAGCTTGAGGAAGAAATGAAAAAGAAGTTTCCACAATTATTTGCAGGTAAATTCTCTATTCAAGATTATTGATAGATCATATTTGAATTCTATAGTATATTTGATGTGTGTCAATTTTGAGGATGAAATTTTTATAAGGGGGGAGAATGTAACCCCCGGTAATTTATTATGGGGAATGTAACTCCTAGTATTTATTTTGGGGACACCTGGCATCTTGACTTCCTTCTGAAGTTTAGGTCCCGATGCGACGTCTGGTTGCTCGGGTCTTCGCGTGTCAGATGGGTTCCCATTTTCCATTGATCCGAGGCATCGCATGGGAGAATAAAAGGAGTTGGAGGATGACTCCCTCATTCACCCTGGCGCACACCCCCTCCAAGTAATCCCTTGCCCATCCTTCTAATTCCAGAGAGAGAGAGAGTTAAGGAGCAATCAAACAAGAGAGAGAGAGAGAGCAGATCAAGAGGGAGAGGAATGATTAAGTTGCTACGGATCGAAGGAGGCATCGACGGAGTCCGATGGCTTCCGATGGGTTGAAGAGAATGGAAAGACTCTAGGATTCATAGAGAAGGAAGGGAAGAAGGAAGAAATATTTAATCACGCCATTCCCTCGAAGTCCTCGTGAATGAGCAGAGGAGGCCGCGTAGCGGCATCTGCCTTCGCTTGCGCATATAGTAACACCACGATGATGACCAGGTCTGATTCCTAACAAAGGTGCTGAAGGATAAAACAGCGCCCTTTTGATGAACTTGAGGTTTTCCCATTGGAGCAAATCAATTTGTTTTCTGCTTTAAAAATGGGAAGGACTTTATTAAAGTTTCCTGAGGGGCTCTGATTGGTTGGTAGACAGATGTTAGCTTTGAACCCTGGAGGCTAGATTTCAAGCAGCCAATGCATCCATTCCAAGTGCAGTCGTTTGGATGTGCTTTGAGGAGTTGCCTGTGGAGTTGTTGTCTAAAGAATGCATCTTGGAGATAACATTAATGATGGGGAAACTTCTATGGTTGAACAATTTAATTGAAAACTTGAAGCTGCAAAAATTTTCTAGGGCGTGCATACAAGATCAAGATCAATCTTAAGGGGCCTTTAATTCCTGATATTGATCTTATTGGAATTGTAATACCCGGTTCGTGTGAAACCAGGGTCTTGGCAGTTTGATTTTTCTACTAACGCTTACGCTCTCGGCGTAGCGTTTGAGTCCTCGATCCCCTTGATCCATGCCCTCGGCGCAAATCAATGATCGCAAGCGGTGTGATAGATCGCAAGCAATACCCAGATGTCTAAATAGCTGGTTTATATTTTGGAATTTGCGTATTGAGGTAAGTAAGTCTATTTATAATTAATAATTTATAACTCATGGTTTTATAGTTTGCAAGTATATTATGAGATAAGGAAAACGGAAGTTTATTTGGTTTGATTATTTTGAATGGTATCATAAATCTACATATGAGAATTTATTATGACTATAGTAGCTAATAATATTTTGAAAGAAATAATTTCTTGGTGTATGTGCAAAAATATAAATTCTTTGATTTGCTAATAATGTACAAACCATATGCATTTGCTAATAATGTACAAACCACTGTATATGTAATATGAGAAATTGATGCATGATGAGTGACATGCAAGTATGATGATAACATTGTGATAGACTAATATGTGTCGCCGCGGTTCTCATTTGGCCTCACATATCGGTAGGGTGTGTTCTGTTTGAGTTTGTATGGCCTCACACATCTAGAGGATGTGTTCTGATTAATTTGTAGGGCCATGGGACACATACGAAAATAATAATTACATAAACAGTGGGTTTGATTACATTACATAATCTGGTATTTATTGCATAATCTGGTAAGTAAGCCAAATATAATAATTTCATAAATTATAAATGGTTGTATTTATAGTTTTATGCATATTTATGAAATAGAGTTTTATTGATTATTTTGAAAATTGGTAAGCTGTACCATGTGTATCTAATTGCATATTTGTTATAATAGTTGTATTATTTGCAAAGTGAATTGATTATATGCAATGGTCAAAATGTATAAACCACTGTTTATGTGTTATGAGAGAAATTATGCTTATGATGACGTATAATATGTGACATGCATGTGTAAAATGATTTGAATTATATTTATATGTGTCGCCGCGGTTCTCCTTTGATATGGCATGTGGAGGCCATGCACATCTAGAGGATGTGTGCTGATTGATATGGCATGTGGAGGCCATGCACATCTAGAGGATGTGTGCAGATTGATGGAGACATTGCAGGGCCGTGGGACACATGATATAATAATAATAATTAAATAAATAATGGATTTGAATTATATTTATGTGTGTCGCCGCGGTTCTCCTTTGATATGGCATGTGAAGGCCACGCACATCTAGAGGATGTGTGCTGATTGATATGGCATGTGGAGGCCATGCACATCTAGAGGATGTGTGTATATTGATGGAGACATTGCAGGGCCGTGGGACACATATGATATAATATAACAATGATTAAATATAAATAGTGGATTTGTTTACAATGCATATTCTGGTATTTGTTTTATAAGCTTCCATGATTATTTTGACTTAATGATATGCATGATTATGATAGCATGTTAATTAAATTGGAAGTTTCTATGAAAATTATGACTTGATAATATCTTAAGAGATAAGATGATATATGACTATTTTATGTCATTATTATAGGCTTACTTATTGAGTGTGAGCTCATATAAATCTCACAATGTTTTTCAGAGCCTCGGGATTGAAGATGAAATTATGGGGTAGATGGAGCTCCAGTTAAATAAAATAGTTCCATAGTGTTGATATAACCCCAGTAATGTTTGTGTGTAGGGCTTGTAGCCCAAAACTTATATTAGTGGTTTGTAATAAAGTATGGATTTGGATTGACTTATTATACTTATTGCCTTATAATGATCGATGTGTAAATTTTGGGACGCCTTGCATGCCCAGCATGCGGCGGGTTGTCACCCTAACTCAAAATTTTGGGTCTGGAATGTGACAGCAATGTTCTTACGCTTCGTTTCTTTAAAAAAAAAAATAGTCAAAAAAAAGTATCGAAGCTATGCCAACCTAGTTTTGGCTAAATAATGTATTACTTTTTATTTTTCTAATTTATCTTTAATAAGTTAAAATTATTTATTTTTAATGGTATATATATATATAAAGAAGATGTTATTTGATCCATTATTCATGTCTATCTTTAATATACGATCTTAAAAAAGTAAACTATATATCAACTTGCGATTGCTAGCATCCTTATCTTAATCGAATTATAGGCATGCTATGACTTTGAACCGAAACATGGATCGCACTTGTATCCATTACAAAACCAGTAAATGTCGGTTTTGGCGTAAGCCCGACTTTGTCCCAGGCTGACCATCTTCAACACGAGTCATTAATGGAGTCTTAATTTGTTTCTAACTCCCACTACAACAAATTCCTACTTTACCGACGCTAAAAATATTATTTAAAGCATCGAAAATATTATCCCGACGCTTTTACACGTCGTTACTCTGGGGGTGAAGACGTTATTTGCCGACGCTTTTGGAAGCGTTGGCAAAGCGTCGGTACAACCCGACGCTTTAAAGCGTCAGTACAAGTTGATGGGATTTGTTTCACTGGCCGACGCTTTAAAGCGTCGGCAATAATTATTATTTTTTTTCTAAAAAAAAGGTCCAGGCTCATCTTCTCCCCCGTGGTGCCCCCTCCCCCGTGTTGCCGCCTCTGCCATTCCACCCAGAGCTCCGCTACTGTCGAACTGATTGCTTGACTCCATCTTGCTGTCAATCCTCTCTTCTTACCAGATGCTCGCTGCGTTAACAAGAAATAGTAAGAACATCAAAGAGGAAGAGCATCATACCATGTAACAGAGAAGCCACGTACACTCTATAAATTCAAGGAAGAGCAACCAGAGAACAAAAGGTTACAGAACTGTGTACAAGGAAAGCATCAAAAAAGCTGATGAGCTTGGGATCGGCTTCAATTCAAGGAATCCCATTGGTCCTAAATCGCCATAGCCTAAGCAAAACCAGAAAGAAAACAGAAAAATACTTTGTTTACTTATTTCGATGAATGCAGGTGATCTTGTGCTACCTCTAGATCTCTGTGATGCAGGTGAGTGGGGCAAAATGAATGGAAGGCACCAGATCCTGAATGCTTTGAGAGAAAGAGAATGGGGGGTGCAAAAGAAAACTCACCCAAGGTTGGACTTACCTGAGGGGATGAGGAGATCGCTCTACATTTTCAAACATTATAGGAGAGATTGCAGGTGATACGGCTGACGGTTTCCCCGGGTAGTATTATCTTCCGCACGACTTTCGAAAGCAATGATGTGACAACGAAACCCAAAGCCACCAGCGTAGGCTTACAGCGTCGGCCCCCAGCGTCGGCCTTCAGCGTCGGCCCCCAGCGGCGGCCCTCAGCGTCGGCCCTCAGCGACGGCCTTCAGCGTTGCCCCCAGCGTCGGCCCTCAGCGTCGGCCCCCAGCGTCGCCCTCAGCATTGGCCTTCAGCGACGGCCCTCAGCGTCGGCCCTCAGCGACGGCCTCAGCGTCGGCCCCCAGCGTCGGCCCTCAGCGTCGGCCCTCAGCGTCGGCCCTCAGCATCGGCCCTTAGCGTCGGCCCCAAAAGATCACTATGCATTGGCACCATTGGCCAAGACCCCGCGATTTAAGGTCTACTGCCGAATAGTCTGTTTACCTAAATCGCGGGCAGGTCTCAGCCCGATCAACGGTTACCGCTATAAGCGGCCCCTTATCCCGCATCAATCCAACAACTTACCGTTCGATGAAGCAGATTCGACGGTTCCAACAGGCCAAGATATACGGGATTCCCAACAGGTATAAAGGGAGGACCCGCGCTCCATTCAGGGGGGACTCTCTTTTCTCAGAAAAACTTCCACTAGAATAAGAGATTAAGATTCCTGTTCGACGACTCACTAACTTGGGCGTCGGAGGGTCCCTACCGGAACTACCGGCCCGGGACTTTTTGCAGGCTCCAGGAAGAAGACGGTGATCTCTCTGCACACCCGGCGACCCTGGTCCGTCCGACGTTCATCATACGTGAATCGGCGGCAACAGATTGGCGCGCCAGGTAGGGGGGAACGGGGGGCAGGATGCAGACTAAGTCGAGACTCTCCCCCGAAATCTCTCCAACTTTGCAAAGGAAGCGATGGTGACCACGCGAGCACAGGAGGCTTCCTCTAGTCAGGCAGCCGGGCCCATCCCGCGAGTGGAGCATTCGGAAGCCAACCCTCATGCTCCACCCCGTGCGCCAACGAGCCAACCTGATCGGCTTGATGATCTGGCCCATCAGGTCCAGGATCTGACGACGATGGTCCGAGGGCTGCAAGAGCGCTACGTGGCTGCTGTAACTCAACCCCCGGAAACGGGCGAAGGGGTGCGAGGAACAGTACAGTCTCACCAAGGAGGGACCCCGCCTGAGGTCTCTCACCGCTCACCTCCCGAACCTCATCGTCAAGGGACCTCGAAGCGACGACGGTCTCCTTTCCGTCACCCCCGTCGCCCCCACCACCGACCGAAGAAAAGGAGTCCAGGCGGGCGCCTACCTTGCGCCATCGATCCTCTTCTTCCGACTCATCCCAAGGGACTTCGAGGCGACGACGGCCGGTCTCCTTCCCGTCGCTCTGGTCGCCCCCACCACCGACCGGAAGAAAAAGAGTCTAAGCGGGCACATTCTTTACGCCGGCGATCTTCTTCTTCCGACTCATCTCGAGGTAACATGCCTCGGAGAACCACTCGACGAGCCGAGCGAAGGCTTGACGAGTACCATCGGCGGTTGGACGAACTCAGCCGTCAGATCGCCGATCCCTATGCAGCGGAGTACGAACGTCGCCCTCCGCTTTCTCGTCATATCATGAAGGAACCGGTCCCCCCCCGGTTTTGTCTCCCTCAACTGGATCCATATGATGGAACGACGGACCCCCTGGACCATCTGGAGAGCTACAAGGTCCTCATGCAGGTCCAGGGAGCGACGGATTCCTTATTATGCGTCGCCTTCCCGGCTACGCTCCGTAAGGCGGCACGCGTGTGGTACTCCCGTCTACTTCACGCAGCATCAACTCCTTCCGACAACTCGAGCGGTCTTTCCTGGCTCATTTTGATGCCTGTCGAAAGATCCCACGAGTTGCCGATAGCCTCTTTGCCGTCCAGCAGAAAAATGGCGAGACCTTAAAGGATTTCGTCGCTCGATTTAAGGAAGCTGCGCTGGAGGTGTACAACCTGGAAGACTCAGTCGCCACCTTGGCCCTGAAGAGAGGACTTCGCCCGTCCAGATTCGCCTACTCTCTGGATAAGAAGCCTCCGCGTTCCTACGCCGAGCTTCTGAACCGGGTACAGAAATACATCCGCGCTGACGAGGCAGATTCTTCCCGGAGAGACATTGACAAGAACCCCTGCAACAAACCGCCACCTTCCGATCGCACGGGTGCGCAACTTAGGAAGCCTGAGCCTCCACGGCGCCCGGATCGCCGGCCACAAGCACTGGTTCCTAAAGAGCATTTCACTCCCCTCATGGCCCCCATCTCCCACATCCTACTGGAGATCGAGGAGGAACCATATTTCAAGCGACCGGCTCCCTTGAAGCCTGGAGCCCCCCGCAACAAGGAGTTTTACTGTCGATACCATAGGGACTACGGTCACGACACCGAAGACTGCCGCAATTTGAAAAAGGCCATCGAAGAGCTGGTCCAGCAGGGCCACCTGGGCAAGTTTGTTCGAAGGGGGAACCTCCCCGCGGTGGGCCCCATGGCGCCCCCAAGTCATCCGGCGGGCGTGGATAATGCCCCGACTGAAAAAACCATAGCTATGATCTCTTGGGGAGCGGAGGGCGTTCGAAAAGGCCGCGCGAGGGAATAGACTCTGTAATACCTTTTTTCGGAAAGGACCTAGAAGGGGTAGTTAACCAACACGACGACAGCGTCGTAGTTTCTATGACTATAGCTAAGCACCCTGTAAAGAGAATTTTAATTGATAGTGGAAGCTCTGTGGATGTCTTGAGTTACGAGGCTTTTGTTCGGATGAACTTATCAAGGTCCTTGCTTCAACCCGTCGCCACACCACTAATGGGCTTCACGGGAGACTCAGTGAACGTCGAAGGCGAAATTGCTCTCCCGGTCACGGCTGGAATTCCTCCGTGTCAGAGTACAGTGGTTGTAAACTTCCTGGTGGTCCGGGTCCCGCTGGCGTATAACGCCATCTTGGGAAGACCGGGGCTGAACTTGCTGGATGCCGTGATCTCCACCAAGAGACTGTTAGTAAGGTTCCCTACCAATGAAGGGATCGGAGAAATGAAGGGAGAGCAAAACCCGTTGCCGCCCTGTTATCATCTGACGCCCAGCCCGCTGAGTGCAGAGTCGGCAACGGCCTCTGAGTCACTCGATCCTAGGGAGTTGGGGAGAAGGGGGGAGCGGCAGAGCATCTTCTAACCCTCCCCTTGGACGATAACCCGGCAAGGACTGTTCAGCTGGGGGCATCACTCCCGGAGGAGACACGTCGTCAACTCCTCGCATTCCTGCGGGCCAACACCGATGTCTTTGCATGGTCTTCCTCCGACATGCCAGGCGTCCCTGAAGAAGTAATTACCCATCGGCTCAACCTCAAGCCAGAGTGTCGGCCAGTCCGACAAAAGAAGAGAAACTTCGCTCTGGACAGACAGAAAGCTATCGACGAGGAAATCCGTAAGCTTATGGCTGCGGGCCACGTTCGAGAAGTTCATTACCCTGAATGGCTAGCTAATGTGGTGTTAGTCCGCAAGGCCAACGGGAGCTGGAGAATGTGTGTGGATTTCACCGACCTCAACAAGGCATGCCCCAAAGATAGCTTTCCACTACCTCGAATCGATCAATTGGTGGATGCTACCTCCGGCCATGAAGTCCTCAGCTTCATGGATGCATTCTCTGGATACAACCAGATCCGGATGAACCCGGAGGATGAGGAAGCTACTTCCTTCATAACCGAAAAGGGTCTATATTGCTACAAGGTGATGCCGTTCGGATTAAAAAATGCGGGGGCTACTTACCAGAGGCTGATGAACAAAGTCTTCGAAGGACAGATAGGGCGTAATATGGAGGTGTATGTGGATGACATGCTGACAAAAAGCGTTCATGCCCTTGACCACATCACGGATCTGGCAGAAACTTTTGACAACCTTCGTCGATATCAGATGAAGCTGAACCCTCGCAAGTGTGCATTCGGAGTAACAGCGGGGAAGTTCTTGGGCTTCATGGTGACCCGGAGAGGAATCGAAGCCAACCCGGACAAAGTCCAAGCCATCTTGGACATGAGGCCTCCCGTCAACAAGAAGGAAGTACAACGCCTGACGGGAAGAATAGCCGCCCTAAGCCGCTTCCTATCCAAGTCTGCGGAAAGATGTTTACCTTTCTTCAAGGCGCTTCGCAGAATCAATAAGTTCGAGTGGACCAAAGAATGCCAGGAGGCGTTCGAAGGGTTAAAGACGTTCCTATCCACCCCGCCGCTGCTAGCCAAGCCGACGGGCGGAGAGGAGCTCCTTCTATACCTGTCGGCCTCTCCTGAGGCTGTCAGCTCCGTGCTAGCCCGGGTGGACATTGATGGCACACAGAGGCCAGTATACTATACAAGTAAGGTGCTTCATGATGCTGAGATTCGATACTCAAACATGGAGAAGATCATCTTTGCGTTAATCGTGTCAGCCCAGCGTCTGCGGCCATACTTCCAAGCCCACCCGATTGCAGTAATCACTGACCAGCCTCTGAAGACAATTCTAGCTCGCCCTGATACTTCTGGTCGGCTGGCCAGGTGGGCCCTCAAGCTGGGGGAGTTTGATTTATCTTTCCGTCCTCGCTCGGCCATGAAGTCTCAAGTCTTGGCAGATTTCTTGGTCGAATGTACTGGGGGAACTGAGTTATCCAAAGAACTTCCGGCGGACACTCAACCCTTGGAAGCCAGTGACGATGAGTGGGTCCTTCATGTAGATGGGGCGTCGAACTCCCAAGGGAGCGGAGCAGGCCTCATCTTGGCTAACCCGGATGGTGTGGTTACTGAGTGCGCACTTCGCTTCCTCTTCCCTGCCACTAATAACCAGGCGGAATATGAGGCTTTGTTATCCGGAGTAAGATTGGCTCGGGAACTGGGGGTGAAACGCCTTAGAGCTTTTACCGACTCCCAATTGGTTGCTGGCCAGATCACCAAGGAGTACGAGGCAAAGGATCCTATCATGGCCCGTTATTTGGATGCGGTGTTCTCAATGACCTCTCCATTTACTCACTTCAGCGTCAGCTACATTCCTCGACAAGAGAATGCTAGAGCTGACGCTCTATCCCACCTCGCTGCCTCAGCTGATGGGATGTTGGGAAAAGCTTACGTGGAGCACTTAGAAGCCCCAAGCATTGATGCACCAATGGAAACTTTACCAGTGGGACAGGAGCCTCCTGGATGGACGCCTATGTTCAATACCTTTCCGAAGGTATCCTCCCCGAAGACCCTGCTGAAGCCAGGAAGCTTAAGAGACGGGTCCCGAAGTTCTTCCTTATGGAAGGAAGGCTCTACCGAAGGTCATTCTCGTACCCCATCCTCAGGTGCGTCGGTCCTACCGACGCCAATTATATTTTGCGAGAGATACACGAGGGGATATGCGGAAGCCATCTGGGGGGCAGGGCTCTGGCATATAAAGCTCTACGTCAAGGGTATTACTGGTTGACGATGAAAGAAGACGCATCTGAACTTGTTAAAAAGTGTGACAGCTGCCAGCGTCATGCCAACGTTCAACATCTACCTGCGTCCCAGCTAACCCCTCTCGCTGCACCGTGGCCCTTCGCGCAGTGGGGCATGGACATCCTAGGACCTTTCCCCCCTGCCTCCGGACAACGTAAGTTCCTAGTCGTAGCCGTCGATCACTTCACTAAGTGGATCGAGGCGGAAGCTCTTGCTAAGATCACGGAAGCCAAAGTGAGGTCTTTCTTCTGGAAATCTGTGGTGTGTCGGTTTGGGTTACCACACACCCTGGTTACAGATAACGGCCGACAGTTTGATAACACGACCTTCCGAGAATTCTGCGAGGGCCTAGGAATCCGTCACCGATTTACCTCCGTAGGGCATCCCCAAACCAACGGTGCAGCTGAGGTGACCAATCGTATCATTCTACAGGGGCTCCGGGCTGGCTAGATAGCTGCAAAGGGCGCTGGGTGGAAGAACTTTCCAGTGTGCTGTGGGCCTACCATACTACGCCGCGAGCACCCACAGGGGAAACCCCCTTCAGCCTGGTCTTTGGGACCGAGGCGGTCATCCCTGTAGAGATAGGGGCTCCCAGTCCCCGGACGGAGTTATACCACGAAGAAAGCAACTCCAACAAGCTGAGAGCTGATCTGGATTTGGTGGAAGAATTGCGGGATCAAGCGCATCTTCGGATGGCAGCATTCCGTCAGCGCGTGGCCAAACACTACAACTCTCGGGTGCGGCCCAAGACATTCCGACCGGGAGACCTGGTTCTACGAAGAGCTGAAATATCGAAGCCCACGGAAGGGGGCAAGCTGGCACCAAAATGGGAAGGACCATACCGCGTTAAAGAGGTACTCTATCATGGGGCATATAAAATTGAAGAGCTGGACGGGAAGCTGCTCCCTCGAACTTGGAATGCTGACAATTTGCGACGGTACTATCAATAGAATTCTATTGTTATTAATTTGAATCTGTCTGATGCATGAATAATAGACCTTCTTATTTTCTAATGAGTATGATCAGCCAAAGACCAACTCCGCGTTGGCACCAGCGCCCAGCGTCGGCATCAAAAGACCGGATCCGCTCCGGCACTCAAAGACCAACTCCGCGTTGGCACCGGCGCCCAGCGTCGGCATCAAAAGACCGGATCCGCATCAAAAGACCGGATCCGCTCTGGCACTCAAAGACCAACTCCGCGTTGGCACCGGCGCCCAGCGTCGGCATCAAAAGACCGGATCCGCTCTGGCACTCAAAGACCAACTCCGCGTTGGCACCGGCGCCCAGCGTCGGCATCAAAAGACCGGATCCGCTCCGGCACTCAAAGACCAACTCCGCGTTGGCACCGGCGCCCAGCGTCGGCATCAAAAGACCGGATCCGCTCCGGCACTCAAAGACCAACTCCGCGTTGGCACCGGCGCCCAGCGTCGGCATCAAAAGACCGGATCCGCTCCGGCACTCAAAGACCAACTCCGCGTTGGCACCGGCGCCCAGCGTCGGCATCAAAAGACCGGATCCGCTCTGGCGCTCAAAGACCAACTCCGCGTTGGTACCGGCGCCCAGCGTCGGCATCAAAAGACCGGATCCGCTCCGGCACTCAAAGACCAACTCCGCGTTGGCACCGGCGCCCAGCGTCGGCATCAAAAGACCGGATCCGCTCCGGCACTCAAAGACCAACTCCGCGTTGGCACCGGCGCCCAGCGTCAGCATCAAAAGACCGGATCGCTCCGGCACTCAAAGACCAACTCCGCGTTGGCACCGGCGCCCAGCGTCGGCATCAAAAGACCGGATCCGCTCCGGCACTCAAAGACCAACTCCGCGTTGGCACCGGCGCCCAGCGTCGGCATCAAAAGACCGGATCCGCTCCGGCACTCAAAGACCAACTCCGCGTTGGCACCGGCGCCCAGCGTCGGCATCAAAAGACCGGATCCGCTCCGGCACTCAAAGACCAACTCCGCGTTGGCACCGGCGCCCATCGTCGGCATCAAAAGACCGGATCCGCTCCGGCACTCAAAGACCAACTCCGCGTTGGCACCGACGCCCAGCGTCGGCATCAAAAGACCGGATCCGCTCCGGCACTCAAAGACCAACTCCGCGTTGGCACCGGCGCCCAGCGTCGGCATCAAAAGACCGGATCCGCTCCGACACTCAAAGACCAACTCCGTGTTGGCACTCAAAGACCAACTCGTGTTGGCACTCAAAAGACCGGACCCACTCCGGCACTCAAAGACTAACTCCGTGTTGGCACTCAAAGACCAACCCCTCGTTGGCATCCAAAATCGGCGCCCAGCGTCGGCATCAAAAGACCGGATCCGCTCCGGCACTCAAAGACCAACTCCGCGTTGGCATCCAAGACCGGCGCCTAGCGTCAGCCGTAGAGATCGACTGTGTTGGCACCAAGGGCCGCCTAACATCGGCCTTGTCGATGCTGAGGACAGCATCGTAGCCCACGGTCCTATCTAACGTAATCTACTATGCATGTTACTATCCACTAACAGTCCACAGCGGTTTGAACAAAGGAAGCTCAAGAAATTAAACATATTCATTGATGACGAAGTTTACAAAATTGCCAACAGAGAAACGAAAAGCAGCTAATGGGCATCCGAAGGCGGGGTGCCATCTTCAGGGACGTCGTCAGGCTACAGCCCCTCAATATCTTCCAAGTCGTAAAGCTCCTGTATTTTCTTTTTGCAGTCTTGGAAGCCGACGTCATAAGCTAACGCCGCTGAATCAGCTACCTCGTCATCGAAAGCCTCGGATTTTTTGTAAACCTCTATGGCATTGGCCCCCTTCTCTTCCGCCTCGGTGGCTCTTCTCTGGGCCTCCGCCACTGCCGCCTCCAGGTCCGCGATTTTCATTACGTGTTGGCGGGTGGCTTCCTTAGCCGCATTGATCTCGGCAGAGGCGGAGCTCATCTGAGTCCTTAGGACGCATACCTCCAGCTCTGCTGCCGTCAGTTTCTCTTCGGCCACCGTCAGTTTCCCCTCGGCCGCTTTTTGCTTCTCCTCCGCCACCTGAGCGTTGTCCAGCTCATGGGCAGCACTGCGCTGGGCAACTTCCAGCGCGTATTCAGCTTTTTCGGCTCTAAGCCGAGTAGCCTCTACCTCGCCTATCAGGGTGGCCCGGGTGTCCTCTAGGGCCATCGCCGACTTTTCAGCTTTTGCTTGAAGGGAGACCATCTCCTCCCGTGCTTGCTCAAGGGCGGTGTCGCTCAAAGTCCAGATGTCTTTGAGGGCGACCAGGGAGTTCAAGGCCTAAAAAAAAAAAAAAATGTGTATATATATGATATCCAGGAAAAAGGGAAAAGAAAAGAATAATAAGTGGCACAAAAACTCACCCAAAGGTGAGCCACCGAAGCTTCACGAAAGAAGGCCCCACTCTTCCGACTTCGGAGATATCCTTGCATCTCCTCCACTGAAGCCTCCTCTATAACACGCATAGCCCAGCGGCTATGATTCGCCAGCAGTGACTGGAAAGAAGGATCGATAGTCCTCCCTTCCCTGGATGACGGGCCCGCGGAAGTCGATTCTGCCTCAGAACCTGCCGTCCCCGGCCCTTTAGCCGGTAGAGGCGCTTCAGCTGGGGGCAAGGCAGCGGCGGGAGCCGCTGCTGTTGCCACCGGAACTTCACCCGCCTCTGTAGGCGCGGGAGACGGTATCTTCCCCTCGGGAGATAAATCAAGTAAAATAATTGGAGCCGGGGCTGGAGATCCTTCTGCCGGCGGGCTTCGCTCCACCTCCTTGCCAGCCTTGGCCTGTGCCGTGTCTTCCAGGACGGGTTCTTCGACCCGGGGTCGGATTGCCCCACCTATGCACACGGGCCCCACTGCTTTGGATCCTGGGGCATTGACTACTTTAGCGACGGCCCTTTTGGGGCCGCCCTTCTTCGGGACTTTGACACGTGGGGGCTTCACGGCCATAGCTCCTCCAGTGTCGGCCGTCCCAGCGCCGGTCTCTCTGCCACTAACCCTCCCAGCGTCGGCCCTCCTGGGAACCTTAGTGGCAGCCCTCCCTTCAGCGGGGGATACAGTCCCCGTGGCCTTCCTCTTTTTAGCGGCCACCTGCCTGAGCTTGTGCGGTGACGGCGCCATCCCTACGCAAGCAAGGGATAGTTAAAAAAAAAAAAAAAGGGAGAAAAACAGAGAAGGGAGGCAAGTGGACTGATGCTCACCCCTCGAGGGAATTAAGCCGGCGCGCTGAAGGTTCTCTTCGGCTATCAGCTTATTGCACTTAGGAATCTCAGCAGTTAGAAGCTGCCCAAATGCCATCTGGTCCCGGGGAAGGATGGAGGCATCCCTGTTGGCATCGATATTGGGTACCCCCCAGCTTCCACGGACCCCGCTAATGTCCGCGAAAAAGAACTTATCCTTCCATCCCTTAACGGAGGAAGGAAGGCACAACCTAAGGATCCTATTAGATCTAGGGGTAAAAGACCACCACCCCGACTGTTTGCGCAAGGTATAGAAGCTGCGGAACAAAGAAATGCTAGCCTCTATACCCCGCAAATGGCAAAGTACCAAAAACCCGACTATGGTACGGAAGGAATTGGGAACCAGTTGAGACGGGGTTAAGGAATACCTATCCAGAAGATTAAGGATAAAGGGATGAATCGGTAACCTAAGCCCGGCCTTAAAAAAGGCCCCGTACAGGGCAACCCTACCGGAACGAGAGGAGGTTGCCCTATCATTGGAGGTAGGAACAAACAGGTGAAGGTCCGGAGGGAAGCCGTACCTAGCCCTTAAGTTCGCAATGTCCTGAGCAGACATGGTCGATGCGGTCCCTTCGGGGGACTCCTTGGTAATCCTAGAAGGGCCGGCAACCGCCGGCCGGGTTCTAACGGAAGTTTGTCCACCGGACGGACGACTCCCAATGGAGGGACGACCGACTGGTCGGGGCTCGGGTGAAGGATCAGAAGAAGAGGTGGACCATTGGAGGGACGGGGACTCAGGCTGGGAAGAATGGTGGGACCCCCCCCAAGAACCGGAAATAGAACAAGAAGGAGAAGAAGCCATAAGAACTGACCTGAGAAGAAAAACGCGAGCGGGGACAAAGCACGGAGAATGAACAGAAGACGGAAACGTAGACGGACTCAAAAGAGGGCAATGGCGGAAGAAAGAGGGAAGATAGGAAGATAAGGGCAACTCGCCATCATTACACCATCTCGGAACACCCTCAAACCGTCCGATTCAACCATGCGTCCGTCTTCAGTTGGGAGGCATTTCGATGACCCGCTGATGCGATAAGATCGAAAAGACCACCAATGTAAAAGGGGGTGCTAACCTCACCGCAATGATGTCGTCCGCCTTTTCGTAGCACTGCCCGAGGAAAATCTTCCCCAATCCCAACAAAAGCAAGATGACCGTGGAAACCGGCCCCCTAGAAGACATTCACACCCCCTTTCGCAGGTAAGTAAACGCTCACCAATCTCAGGGGTGGGGGGGCATATGATACGGCTGACGGTTTCCCCGGGGTAGTATTATCTTCCGCACGACTTTCGAAAGCAATGATGTGACAACGAAACCCAAAGCCACCAGCGTAGGCTTACAGCGTCGGCCCCCAGCGTCGGCCTTCAGCGTCGGCCCCCAGCGGCGGCCCTCAGCGTCGGCCCTCAGCGACGGCCTTCAGCGTTGCCCCCAGCGTCAGCCCTCAGCGTCGGCCCCCAGCGTCGGCCCTCAGCATTGGCCTTCAGCGACGGCCCTCAGCGTCGGCCCTCAGCGACGGCCTTCAGCGTCGGCCCCCAGCGTCGGCCCTCAGCGTCGGCCCTCAGCGATGGCCCTCAGCGTCGGCCCTCAGCGTCGGCCCTTAGCGTCGGCCCCAAAAGATCACTATGCGTTGGCACCATTGGCCAAGACCCCGCGATTTAAGGTCTACTGCCGAATAGTCTGTTTACCTAAATCGCGGGCAGGTCTCAGCCCGATCAACGGTTACCGCTATAAGCGGCCCCTTATCCCGCATCAGTCCAACAACTTACCGTTCGATGAAGCAGATTCGACGGTTCCAACAGGCCAAGATATACGGGATTCCCAACAGGTATAAAGGGAGGACCCGCGCTCCATTCAGGGGGGACTCTCTTTTCTCAGAAAAACTTCCACTAGAATAAGAGATTAAGATTCCTGTTCGACGACTCACTAACTTGGGCGTCGGAGGGTCCCTGCCGGAACTACCGGCCCGGGACTTTTTGCAGGCTCCAGGAGGAAGACGGTGATCTCTCTGCACACCCGGCGACCCTGGTCCATCCGACGTTCATCATACGTGAATCGGCGGCAACAGCAGGGAAGAATTTGAAAGTAAACTCATCCAAGGTGGTACCCAAACAAGAAAGACGTGATGGTCGCCACGCACACATGCCGCAGAGAGTGCTTCCACGAGGGACTGCTATTCTCTTCCCCAATAGAATTCAGCAATCGAACTGGCACCAAGAAAACCCATCTAAGAGTCTAAAATCACGACCATAAAAATCCAAACAACCGACCTATATACCATTCGAAATCCAACGTAACGGAAACCTAATCCTGATCAAATTCACTCGACTCACGCCTTCAAAAGCCTCAAACAAAAGAAAATGAGCAACCTGAACTCTCGTCATCTCGATCCATGGCGTCTACAAGATCCCTGGATGGCAACCGCTTGTGGATCGAAGAATTAATCTTCCACCTCATACCGACTCGCCGCCACTACTCCCCTCACAGATCTGATCATTTCCAGATAAATGAGTCCAAAACGCTACAACAACAAAAAAAAAAAAACTCACTAAAAAAACAAAAGAAAAGAAAAATCAGCGATCACTCTATTTCGATCGCTTCTCACAAATAAAATTTCGAGTAAAATTAAAAATGGAAGTAAAAGAAGATTCCACGTACCCCCAGGTGAACATGAGAGACCTCGTCCTCTCAGATCAGGCCAGTGCTAACCTGCGCCGGGGACCGGCAGCCGGCGATAGCGTGCAAGTCCGAGAGGCGTCCAGGGGGGCCGAGGGCTCTCTCCTCTTACGTGCAGAAGAAACAACGGTGGCTGGAGACGGAACGTAGAGGAAGAAGAAGGCATGAGATTGAGCCGGAGAGGGAACATCCGCAGTGGGGGTGGCCGGATGTTAAGATGAGAAGAAGCAGAGGAGAAACCAAAGGTAGGAAGGAAAAGATTTTAGATCTTGGATAGAGAGAGAGAGAGTCAGGAGCGGGAGTGAGTTGCGCCATTTTTTTGGCATGAAAATTGAAATAAAAGTTCAATTCCGTGGCTTGGAAGAAAAGAAAATACGACGACGCTTTTTAGCGTTGGCATCGTATTTTAAAAAATTAATATACCGACGCTAAAAGGCATGGTATTCATTAAAAAAAATTAATTTTTTAATTAATTTTTTTAATTAAATTTAACGACGCTTTAAAGCGTCGTCAAGTTTTCGACGCTTATAAGCGTCGTTAACGGCCGACGCTTTTTATTAGCGTCGGCAGATTTCGGATTTTTCCGACGCTTCTCCGTAGCGTCGGGAAAAAAGAGTTGTTATTCTTGTTTTTTTTTGTAGTGTCCAAGATAAAAGCCAAGAGGCCTCTGACTTCAGAAAGCGAGTTAGAACTTAAACATGATGTATTATTAATTATAACTAAATGTGGTCTAACATCACCAACCCCAAACCTTGAAAGAAAGAAACAAAACTCCCATAAACTCCATGCTCCCCCGCAACCCCCGCTCCCACCCTCCCCTCAAAAGTCAAAACCATTAATATAAGGCAACCCAGATGGTTTTTTTTTTTTTTTTTCGGCGCCCCCACCTCCTAAACCTGCCTCCCTCCCCCCATCCCCCCAAACCTCATTATATAAGCCAAGGTAACCCAGATAGTTTTCTTGAGCACAGTACTCTTTGTACCTAACGAGAAAGATGGCTCCAACACAAGAAGAAAGTCGTGATGTTGCTGACGAACAAGACGCCCCAGAATCGCTGCCGGCAGATGCAATCTTAAAGCTGCCGGCGCATGCCATCTTAAAGATCCTCACCCATGCATCGCTCGAAACCTTGCGTGCTTGTCGATGCGCGTGTTGGGAATGGTATCGACTCACCTACCATCCGCTCTTCACCTCCCTCCATTGCGAACGAACCCAAACGATATCGGGTTATTTCATGCAATGCATGAAGAAAGTCCGCTACTTCTCGAGCTTCGTCTTCATGCACCCTTTGCCACCCTCAGCTCAGCCTCTGTCCTGGACTTCCTCCCCAGGAACGTGAAGATTGAAGCGGTGGCACCTCAAGGTATCATGCTTTGCACCACCCTGCAAGAGTACGCAAGCATGATCCCTCGATTCTATGTCTGCAAGCCAGCAACTCGGAAATGGTACCAAATACCAAACCCGAGAACAAGGTACCATACCAGGAAGACTGTCATGGTGACCTGTTCCTCTGGACGACGATTGGAGTATAAGATTGTTCGGTTCTCCGAACTAAAACCAACGAACGACAGCAAGTCGGCCTACAACTTACGGTGCGAGATCTTCGACTCGCGCTCAAGAGCTTGGAGACGGTCGAACGACATCCGGCTGCCTCCATTCACGTTGTTCCGCTTCTACGATGCTGCAGTGACAGCCAACGGAGCGGTCCATTGGCTGACTTACGATGATATCTTTGCATTCAATGTTTGCAACGAGAGCTGGAGGTTGATACCCCTACCTGAAAGCGCTAGGAGAGATGAGAACGGGTGGCGCACCAAGCGAGTACTACTTGCGAAGTGTGAAGACCTTCTTTGCCTGCTGCTAGTTGATGATGAGTGGTTATGATGAGTGGTTGGCGATCTGGGTCATGGCCGACTACGAAGAGCAAATATGGGAGAGGAGGGAAGTGGTGAGCTTGGAAGCCCTCAAGAAGAAGGACAGAACATCGATTATCTCCGACTTATATTCCCCTAGCATCGCATTAGCATGTAGTTGGACCCCGCGGGTTATCTGGTATGGTTTCTTCAATTCCTAATTGTTAGTTTAACATTTTTTTTTTGGAGTATTCAATTCGGTGGATATTTTGTTAGGTGATTTTATTAAGGTTATAACTTTGTCGTCGGACTTGGATTATTATTTTTATCATTGCAGGTATGACTTTTGCACGGAGAAGCTGACGACGGTTGACTATAGTCACACAAGCTTTTTTGGAGAGCTTTTCCCGTTCCAATCGGATTTGGTCCCCTGCGAATTAACGGAAGAAGGTATGAGCATATAAGGCCAAAAAAAAAAAAAAGTTTAAATCCTTTTTATTTTATTTTATGTGTAATAACATGGGATCGATCTAGTTTGCTGGTAACGTTTTTCTGGGCTAGTTCAACAAATTGGTTACTTTTGAATCTTAAATTGGAGTGTCTCTTATTTTTAATGCTAGATGTTTATTCCTTTTTTTTAAAACTAATTTTACAAATCATTAGATCCAATTATATCTTTCATATATCTGGTGTTATTTTTTTTGTTAAACAATTCCTGTTGGCTTCGTCAAAATCAAATCAGCCTGCAGCCATGCCTACTATCCTTTATTTTCTTGACATACGTTGTCTTCAGAACCACCACCTATATTTCCTTCAGAACCACCACCTATATTTCCTTCAGACGAAATAAGAGAATGTGGGAAAGAAGATCATATTCAGGATGAAAAAAAACATTTGATTATTGGCATTTGGGAGAAGATTCATCGAACCGCACTGCTGTCAAATTGGAATTTTTGATGCGGATTTTTATTTTCACTGATACCATGGGAATAAGGTGAAGCGAGAATACACCTATTCCATGGTCCCCAGGAATAAGAAAACAAAAATATGCTTGGTTCACCGGAATACAAATTTGAGTGGGCCCAATGTACTTTTTATGGGTGTTTAGGAAAATAAGATGAAATAAGGTCCTATTTTAGATAGAAATAGGGCATTCCAACACTATCTTCATGTATATCTTCTGGTATTTTTATTTTTATAATCTTTGAAAAAAAGAAAGAAAGTAAAAAATAAAAAAATATTTTTTATTTAAAAAAATAATATTAATTATTTTGTTTAAATAGAAAGAAGAAAACTAAAAGAAAAATTATGCAGCAATTATACTTCTTAGAACTAAGAAATGAATAAAAGAATAAAAAATAAAAAATATTTTGATTTTTTTAAAAAAATATATTTTAAATATATTTTATTTTTAATTTATCCTTTAATTAAAGAATTAATAAATTATTTTTATTAAAAAATTAATTATTTTTTATTTTCTTTTCAAACAAAGAAACTTCTAATCATTTTTCTTTTCGACCTTTTTTCCGTTCCCTTTCAATTAAACAGTTTATGCGCGCCCGTGTCAATCATCGATTATGGTCAGCAGAATACGGTAAGGCTTTTTTTCTCATTGGTTGACAAAATAAAAACGTTTTTTTTTTTACACAGCGCACGTGGTGCACCAAATCATCGATCTTTGCGGCATTCGACTTTCTCTTCTCAGGGATCGACATGTGGGCTCAAACTTGTCATTTTGTGTGCAGACGCATTCTTGAAAGGGAAGGGCTTAGTGCATCGTTTCTCATGCATTAAGTCGCGCACCGAAATGCGGTATTAGCCATGCGTCCATACGAACGTGCGTATCATGGCCCAGTAGGCCTCATACGTGTGTGCGCATGGGTGCACGGTCAATGCCGTACCTCGATGCGTGCTTCCTGCACCGGAGGGGTGCAGGAAGACTTTTCCTTCTTGAAATGGTCGCATGATGAGACGTGCGATTTGTTTTCCACAATAAATGAGTAAAAGTTCAGAGGCCGCTGAGATCGCTGAAAACACGAAGAGGCCGCGAAATGTGTCTATGAATAGAGCTATGGCCTATGAGAGGCCCATAATAAAAGAGATATGGTAGGCCCATCAAAGACTTAAACGATAACGATGTAGAGGGAGAATAGATCCAGATAGAAACTTTTTAATAGAAATCATCAGAATGCCAGCTACGGATAGAAGGTTGAGGCGATTACTTCAAATCTTGCTGCAGCCAGTCGTATAAAATTTTAAAAGTAAGAGAGATAATCATTATCCTTAAAAGTAAGAGATATTTCTAACAAGACTATCAATAGGATTAGTAAGAGATAATTATAAATTGAGGCGCCTGATCAACATTCTTAAAGGCGTGTAATCATTATAATTATAAATAAGAGAGATACTGATTACCCTTAAGAGTAAGAGATAATTGCTCGATCAATGTCGCATAGGCCTACCCTATTATAAGATACAATAACTGAATTTTGCAAGCATAAACTTAAAATACAAAAATACATGCAATTGTTAAAAACCTCATTCCTTGAGATGAGAAAAGAAAATGGATAAAAAACTAGAAAGGAACGATGAGAGATAATCAAAAGTTAGCATATAATAGAAAGTCTGGTTTATGCTTTAAAGCTTAATAAAGAAGGGTAGTTATTATAGGGTTGAGAATAGGAATAAAAGAATAATTAAAATAATTATAATTGATTACAAATTATGCTTCAAATGAAATGAAGAATTAACTATAGTAATTGATTGGCAAATCAAATAATACCTCAATTTTATTCCTAAAATATTTGCTATATTTGTTATACTAGATTTGTCTGCCAAGAAAAAAAATAAGGCCTTTAAATCTGTTATATTTATCATGCTAAATTTACTAGTCTATATAAAATATCACTTTTAATATGTCATATTTATTGATATGCAAAATCAAGCAGGTTTCTAAAATAATTTTGATTTTTAAAATATTCTTTACATTTGCAACAAGAGATATTTCATCTTTTTCAACTTCTTTTTTTTAATTTTTGGTATCATGTATGGATTCGAGGGAAGGAAAGATAGCAAGATCTAAACTTGGTTCCATTTAGATATACCCAAATTTATCTCTATATATATATATAAATATGTTATAAATTTATAAAAATTTAAAATATTTTAAAAAACATGAATTTAAGGGCTTAAACCCAACATTTAGAATATAATAGAAATTTAAATTTACATAATTACATTTATTATTATTTAAATTTTGCATTGCATTTATTATTACTCTGGAAAAATGATGAGGTTTGGAAATATTTTTAAGAAAAGTTGGAGGACGAAGATCTCAATCCTTATCAACGAATTTGATTGATTTTTAAAAAGATCTTTTCATATCTGTCCTTATTTAATCTCTTCAAATTTATTTCCACTAAGATATTTTTTTATGCAGATCAAGTATCATGTTTTTATTGCTGTCCCTAATTTTAACCCTGCTCATGACTTAAGGCATGATTCCGAGAGAGAGAGAAAGATGGGGGATGGTTTAAAAGTTGGAGTCGTCCAAATCAAATAGAAGTCAACTTGTTCAAGTGGATATGGATTGATAAAAGAGAGAGAGAGAAATATATGTTTATTATGGTAAGAGACATATCCATATAGAATTTATCAAGATTTTAGGGATGGGAGGAGAGTGTGCTACGCTTGACATATGCCTAGAGAGAGAGGGATAGAGGAGGGGATACCACCACTCACATGAGCTTAGAAAGGGATAGGGAGAGGGAGAGGGGGGAATGAAGAGAATTATTTGGGAACGGTCAACAATTTAATGATTATGATCTAATTAAAAGTCGGAACCACTATAATACCTTCATAATAAAATAATATAAAATTATAACATGCCAATCAAATTTACTTAAATTTCCTTAATTAATATCAAGGATTGCATTCACTTTTCTTTCCAAAAAAGAAAAAGCCACCATAGCTATGTTCTTACTCTTCGTTTCTTTTTTTTTTAATAAGAAAAAGTATCAAAGCTATGCCAACCTAGTTTTGGCTGAATAATGTATTATTTTTATTTTTCTAATTTATCTTTAATAAGTTAAAATTATTTATTCTTAATATATATATATATATATATAGAAGAAGATGTTATTTAATCCGGTTCCATGCCTATCTTTAATATACGATTTAAAAAAAATAATCTATCAACTGGGAAGCAATTGCTGGCATCCTTATGCGAATTGCGCTAACACTTTAACCGAAATAGGATTGTATATATATATATGTATATTGATCAGTAATATACATATACAGATACATATACATATTATATACACA